>CAWUPM010001349.1:185000-234497 GCA_963924295.1 Dioctria rufipes
TGTCTCAGTGGCGTAGAGAAAAATACCGAAAAAAGGGGTCAAAATGAAATTAATGGCGAAAAAAAGTACACCACGTAATAGTACTCGCCAAGACCTTTCCAAAAAGTACCTACATGCCGGGGTAGGGGTGAAAGTAAAAATCGCGAAATTTTCATAGGGGTACCCCTGTAAAAACGGGAAAAAATTTAATTTTTCGCGGGAGTTGGCCAACTGTAATTGCTATAGAATCTGAAGGAAAAGCCCGAATGCCTTCAAATAAACTTCCAGACATAGAGGAGACCTGTAGGTAGCACATTTTATAAGCACTGTGCCGTGAGTTACATAGTACTCCCGGTAGATGGCGCCAAGTGCGCGAGAAAAGTTGTCACAGTTATGTATTTTTTTAAATAGGTAAATAAGGTGCTATGTCGCTGAAATTTCGTATAGGCAATCTTGTGGTAAGCCGGTATCCATAAAAAATTCAAAAGTTGGATTTATCTGAAATTCGTAGAGCAAAGTTTCCAAATGAAGATTTTCGTTAAAAATTTTGGCCGTGGAAAAAAAATTTTTACAACGCAAATGGGAGGGGGTGGGAAATAGTCTCAAAAAATCACAAAAAAATCAGAAAAAAATAATCAAAAGGAATTTTTGAAATCGGTTTATATTTGGGCTAATTATGGTGAGGGGATGAATTAATACGTATGTACATACATGTAATTTGAGAAATTCGATTGAACCAAGTTTACCGAATTTGAAAAAGAAATACATAGATCGATAGTACTCGTCAAGACCTTTCCAATGACTCCTCACTGATTGAGATCAAATGTAAAAATAATATAGTATTTGGGGTATATGTGACCCAAGGTACTGAAAATGTCTCAGTGGCGTAGAGAAAAATATCGAAAAAAGGGGTCAAAATGAAATTAATGGCGAAAAAAAGTACACCACGTAATAGTACTCGCCAAGACCTTTCCAAAAAGTACCTACATTCCGGGGTAGGGGTGAAAGTAAAAATCGCGAAATTTTCATAGGGGTACCCCTGTAAAAACGGGAAAAAATTTAATTTTTCGCGGGAGTTGGCCAACTGTAATTGCTATAGAATCTGAAGGAAAAGCCCGAATGCCTTCAAATAAACTTCCAGACATAGAGGAGACCTGTAGGTAGCACATTTTATAAGCACTGTGCCGTGAGTTACATAGTACTCCCGGTAGATGGCGCCAAGTGCGCGAGAAAAGTTGTCACAGTTATGTATTTTTTTAAATAGGTAAATAAGGTGCTATGTCGCTGAAATTTCGTATAGGCAATCTTGTGGTAAGCCGGTATCCATAAAAAATTCAAAAGTTGGATTTATCTGAAATTCGTAGAGCAAAGTTTCCAAATGAAGATTTTCGTTAAAAATTTTGGCCGTGGAAAAAAAATTTTTACAACGCAAATGGGAGGGGGTGGGAAATAGTCTCAAAAAATCACAAAAAAATCAGAAAAAAATAATCAAAAGGAATTTTTGAAATCGGTTTATATTTGGGCTAATTATGGTGTGGGGATGAATTAATACGTATGTACATACATGTAATTTGAGAAATTCGATTGAACCAAGTTTACCGAATTTGAAAAAGAAATACATAGATCGATAGTACTCGTCAAGACCTTTCCAATGACTCCTCACTTATTGAAATCGGATGAAAAATAAGGAATTTTTATTTATTTATCGATGTTTGCTACATGAATTTATAAGGGAAGGCATACGACTTTTGAGATTTTTATAAGGAACACATGAAAAATTTCTGATTTGGCACTATACATTTTCATACACTACACACCAATTCTAATCATATGCTTATACTGGAAATCGGATTTGCGAAAAATTGCAGAAAAGAAATATCAATAAACTCATTTCCCAATTTTTGTACGGGACACATGAGTGTTTTCTTATAACAAAACAGAAAAATTTTCTGACTGTAAAAGAAATCGAGGTTTGCTACATGAATTTATAAGGGAAGGCATACGACTTTTGAGATTTTTATAAGGAACACATGAAAAATTTCTGATTTGGCACTATGCATTTTCATACACTACACACCAATTCTAATCATATGCTTATACTGGAAATCGGATTTGCGAAAAATTGCAGAAAAGAAATATCAATAAACTCATTTCCCAATTTTTGTACGGGACACATGAGTGTTTTCTTATAACAAAACAGAAAAATTTTCTGACTGTAAAAGAAATCGAGGTTTGCTACATGAATTTATAAGGGAAGGCATACGACTTTTGAGATTTTTATAAGGAACACATGAAAAATTTCTGATTTGGCACTATGCATTTTCATACACTACACACCAATTCTAATCATATGCTTATACTGGAAATCGGATTTGCGAAAAATTGCAGAAAAGCAATATCAATAAACTCATTTCCCAAAATTTTTGTATGGGACACATGAGTGTTTTCTTATAACAAAAGGGTAAAATTTTCTGACTGTAAAAAAAGCGTTTTACTCTTCCACTGGTCGGGTTGCAGAACACCTATAGGGGGTAGTGGTCCTCTGAGCGATGGACGGTGACGTCAAGAAACATGATTTTATAAGAAATCCTAATAACTCTTACTTATCTATGTGCTTCCACTACCCCCACATGGGTGCGTGGCTTATAAGATGCTTATAAGAACCAACGCACCTATGTGCACATAGATAAGGGCTTAACACGGAAGTCATAAGAGAAAACCTAATAATAGTGGGCGAAAAAAGGTCTTATAAGAAAACCTATAAACTGTCTCATACTATTGCATGGGACACATTAGTGTTTTCTTATAACAAAAGGTTAAAATTATCTGACAGTAAAAAAAGCGTTTTACTCTTCCACTGGTCGGGTTGCAGAACACCTATAGGGGGTAGTGGTCCTCTGAGCGATGGACGGTGACGTCAAGAAACATGATTTTATAAGAAATCCTAATAACTCTTACTTATCTATGTGCTTCCACTACCCCCACATGGGTGCGTGGCTTATAAGATGCTTATAAGAACCAACGCACCTATGTGCACATAGATAAGGGCTTAACACGGAAGTCATAAGAGAAAACCTAATAATAATGGGTGAAAAAAGGTCTTATAAGAAAACCTATAAACTGTCTCATACTATGTATGGGATACATGAGTGTTTTCTTATAACGAAAGAGAAAATTTGGAATTTATTGGCGAGGAAAGTTCTCTTTATAATAAAGAGAATAAAATGCTGTATGCTTCTTCATGGGAGATTTTGGTCAGGAATTGGTTTTGCACCAAGTCCCGTACCAAAAAAAAAAAAAAATTTACTCTTCCACACTTCAGTCTCCAGACGTACTATAGCCCAACAATTATCGGGCGTTGGAATAGACACGGTTGTTACCAAATCCTAATAAAAACCGATAAAATTGTATGAAAACACGGGGAAAAAATACCATATCCTAATAAAAATCGATAAAATTGTATAAAAAATATATACTTATTGTTATACTTATACTTATACTTATCAACCAAGAACCCCAAGAACCCCAAGAACCCCAAGAACCCCAAGAACCCCAAGAACAGCTTGAAAATGAAAATAAAAATAAAATAAAATTAAATTAAAATTAAATTAAATTAAATTATACATTTAGTATAAAGAACAGGTCTGTGCTATACATTTGAATAATAATGGTAATAAGAAAGCTAATAAAATCATTGGATTGAGCTCGTATGGGCTAAAAAGCACGAAAGAAAGTATATTGGGCGATATACATGTAGTGCAAAGAACAGGTCTGGGCAATGGTAATAAGAAAGCTAATAAAATCATAGGATTGAGCTCGAATGGGCTAAAAAGCACGAAAGAAAGTATATTGGGCGATATACATGTAGTGCAAAGAACAGGTCTGGGCAATGGTAATAAGAAAGCTAATAAAATCATAGGATTGAGCTCGTATGGGCTAAAAAGCACGAAAGAAAGTATATTGGGCGATATACATGTAGTGCAAAGAACAGGTCTGGGCAATGGTAATAAGAAAGCTAATAAAATCATAGGATTGAGCTCGAATGGGCTAAAAAGCACGAAAGAAAGTATATTGGGCGATATACATGTAGTGCAAAGAACAGGTCTGGGCAATGGTAATAAGAAAGCTAATAAAATCATAGGATTGAGCTCGAATGGGCTAAAAAGCACGAAAGAAAGTATATTGGGCGATATACATGTAGTGCAAAGAACAGGTCTGGGCAATGGTAATAAGAAAGCTAATAAAATCATAGGATTGAGCTCGAATGGGCTAAAAAGCACGAAAGAAAGTATATTGGGCGATATACATGTAGTGCAAAGAACAGGTCTGGGCAATGGTAATAAGAAAGCTAATAAAATCATAGGATTGAGCTCGAATGGGCTAAAAAGCACGAAAGAAAGTATATTGGGTGATATACATGTAGTGTAAAGAACAGGTCTGGGCAATGGTAATAAGAAAGCTAATAAAATCATAGGATTGAGCTCGAATGGGCTAAAAAGCACGAAAGAAAGTATATTGGGCGATATACATGTAGTGCAAAGAACAGGTCTGGGCAATGGTAATAAGAAAGCTAATAAAATCATAGCATACTGCGATCTAGTGAAGCTTAACTTATCTTATAAGGATAAGCATAACATATATTGATTTTTATAAGGGACACATAAAAAAATTTTGATTTGCCGCTATCCATTTTCAGACACTACATAAGGATATCATTCATATCCTTTAATCGGAAATCGGATTTGAGAAAAAAAGTTTTCAATTAACTCATTTCCCCATTTTTGTTCGGGACACATGAAGTTATTAGGAAAGGCATAGACGATCTCAAATTTTCATATGGGACACATAAAAAAATCTTGATTTGCCGCTATCCATTTTCAGATACTACATAAGGATAGCATTCATATCCTTTTATCGGAAATCGGATTTGAGAAAAAAAGTTTTCAATTAACTCATTTCCCCATTTTTGTTCGGGACACATGAAGTTATTAGGAAAGGCATACACGATCTCAAATTTTCATATGGGACACATAAAAAAATTTTGATTTGCCGCTATCCATTTTCAGACACTACATAAGGATAGCATTCATATCCTTTAATCGGAAATCGGATTTGAGAAAAAAAGTTTTCAATTAACTCATTTCCCCATTTTTGTTCGGGACACATGAAGTTATTAGGAAAGGCATAGACGATCTCAAATTTTCATATGGGACACATAAAAAAATCTTGATTTGCCGCTATCCATTTTCAGATACTACATAAGGATAGCATTCATATCCTTTTATCGGAAATCGGATTTGAGAAAAAAAGTTTTCAATTAACTCATTTCCCCATTTTTGTTCGTGACACATGAAGTTATTAGGAAAGGCATACACGATCTCAAATTTTCATATGGGACACATAAAAAAATTTTGATTTGCCGCTATCCATTTTCAGACACTACATAAGGATAGCATTCATATCCTTTTATCGGAAATCGGATTTGAGAAAAAAAGTTTTCAATTAACTCATTTCCCCATTTTTGTTCGGGACACATGAAGTTATTAGGAAAGGCATAGACGATCTCAAATTTTCATATGGGACACATAAAAAAATCTTGATTTGCCGCTATCCATTTTCAGACACTACATAAGGATAGCATTCATATCCTTTTATCGGAAATCGGATTTGAGAAAAAAAGTTTTCAATTAACTCATTTCCCCATTTTTGTTCGGGACACATGAAGTTATTAGGAAAGGCATACACGATCTCAAATTTTCATATGGGACACATAAAAAAATTTTGATTTGCAGCTATCCATTTTCAGACACTACATAAGGATAGCATTCATATCCTTTTATCGGAAATCGGATTTGAGAAAAAAAGTTTTCAATTAACTCATTTCCCCATTTTTGTTCGGGACACATGAAGTTATTAGGAAAGGCATAGACGATCTCAAATTTTCATATGGGACACATAAAAAAATCCTGATTTGCCGCTATCCATTTTCAGATACTACATAAGGATAGCATTCATATCCTTTTATCGGAAATCGGATTTGAGAAAAAAAGTTTTCAATTAACTCATTTCCCCATTTTTGTTCGGGACACATAAAGTTATTAGGAAAGGCATACACGATCTCAAATTTTCATATGGGACACATAAAAAAATTTTGATTTGCCGCTATCCATTTTCAGACACTACATAAGGATAGCATTCATATCCTTTTATCGGAAATCGGATTTGAGAAAAAAAGTTTTCAATTAACTCATTTCCCCATTTTTGTTCGGGACACATGAAGTTATTAGGAAAGGCATAGACGATCTTAGATTTTCATATGGGACATATAAAAAAATTTTGATTTGCCGCTATCCATTTTCAGACACTACATAAGGATAGCATTCATATCCTTTTATCGGAAATCGGATTTGCGAAAAAAAAGTTTTCAATTAACACATTTCCCATTTCTCATTTCTCCATTTTTGTTCGGGACACATAAAGTTATTAGGAAAGGGATAGACGATCTTAAATTTTCATATGGGACACATGAAAAAATTTTGATTTGCCGCTATCCATTTTCAGACACTACATAAGGATAGCATTCATATCCTTTTATCGGAAATCGGATTTGAGAAAAAAAGTTTTCAATTAACTCATTTCCCCATTTTTGTTCGGGACACATGAAGTTATTAGGAAAGGCATAGACGATCTTAGATTTTCATATGGGACATATAAAAAAATTTTGATTTGCCGCTATCCATTTTCAGACACTACATAAGGATAGCATTCATATCCTTTTATCGGAAATCGGATTTGAGAAAAAAAGTTTTCAATTAACTCATTTCCCCATTTTTGTTCGGGACACATGAAGTTATTAGGAAAGGCATAGACGATCTCAAATTTTCATATGGGACACATAAAAAAATCTTGATTTGCCGCTATCCATTTTCAGATACTACATAAGGATAGCATTCATATCCTTTTATCGGAAATCGGATTTGAGAAAAAAAGTTTTCAATTAACTCATTTCCCCATTTTTGTTCGGGACACATAAAGTTATTAGGAAAGGCATACACGATCTCAAATTTTCATATGGGACACATAAAAAAATTTTGATTTGCCGCTATCCATTTTCAGACACTACATAAGGATAGCATTCATATCCTTTTATCGGAAATCGGATTTGAGAAAAAAAGTTTTCAATTAACTCATTTCCCCATTTTTGTTCGGGACACATGAAGTTATTAGGAAAGGCATAGACGATCTTAGATTTTCATATGGGACATATAAAAAAATTTTGATTTGCCGCTATCCATTTTCAGACACTACATAAGGATAGCATTCATATCCTTTTATCGGAAATCGGATTTGCGAAAAAAAAGTTTTCAATTAACACATTTCCCATTTCTCATTTCTCCATTTTTGTTCGGGACACATAAAGTTATTAGGAAAGGGATAGACGATCTTAAATTTTCATATGGGACACATGAAAAAATTTTGATTTGCCGCTATCCATTTTCAGACACTACATAAGGATAGCATTCATATCCTTTTATCGGAAATCGGATTTGAGAAAAAAAGTTTTCAATTAACTCATTTCCCCATTTTTGTTCGGGACACATGAAGTTATTAGGAAAGGCATAGACGATCTTAGATTTTCATATGGGACATATAAAAAAATTTTGATTTGCCGCTATCCATTTTCAGACACTACATAAGGATAGCATTCATATCCTTTTATCGGAAATCGGATTTGCGAAAAAAAAGTTTTCAATTAACACATTTCCCATTTCTCATTTCTCCATTTTTGTTCGGGACACATAAAGTTATTAGGAAAGGGATAGACGATCTTAAATTTTCATATGGGACACATGAAAAAATTTTGATTTGCCGCTATCCATTTTCAGACACTACATAAGGATAGCATTCATATCCTTTTATCGGAAATCGGATTTGAGAAAAAAAGTTTTCAATTAACTCATTTCCCCATTTTTGTTCGGGACACATGAAGTTATTAGGAAAGGCATAGACGATCTTAGATTTTCATATGGGACATATAAAAAAATTTTGATTTGCCGCTATCCATTTTCAGACACTACATAAGGATAGCATTCATATCCTTTTATCGGAAATCGGATTTGAGAAAAAAAGTTTTCAATTAACTCATTTCCCCATTTTTGTTCGGGACACATGAAGTTATTAGGAAAGGCATAGACGATCTTAGATTTTCATATGGGACATATAAAAAAATTTTGATTTGCCGCTATCCATTTTCAGACACTACATAAGGATAGCATTCATATCCTTTTATCGGAAATCGGATTTGCGAAAAAAAAGTTTTCAATTAACACATTTCCCATTTCTCATTTCTCCATTTTTGTTCGGGACACATAAAGTTATTAGGAAAGGGATAGACGATCTTAAATTTTCATATGGGACACATGAAAAAATTTTGATTTGCCGCTATCCATTTTCAGACACTACATAAGGATAGCATTCATATCCTTTTATCGGAAATCGGATTTGCGAAAAAAAAGCTTTCAATTAACATATTTCCCCATTTTTGTTCGGGACACATGAAATTATTAGGAAAGGCATAGACGATCTTAAACTTTTATATGGGACATATGATTTTTTTTTTATAAGGAAAGAGAAAAAGTTTCTTAGTAAATAATTTTTCGTACTTTGTTACACTTCGCCATGAATATGTTAGTAAATCTTCGAAATTTATATACATAATAATTTATAAGAAATGGCATAACATATATTAATTTATATAAGGAACATATGAAAAAATTTTGATTTGCTGCTATCTATTTTCAGACACTACACAACGTTCTTATTCAACTACTTTCACCGGAAATCGGATTATCGAAAAAAAAAAATTTCCATTAACTATAACCCCATTTTTGTATGGGACATATGAATTTTTTTTTATAAGGAAAGAGAAAAAGTTTCTCAGTAAATAATTGTTCCCACTTTGTTACACTTCGCCATGAATGTGTAAGTAAATCTTTGAATTTTATTTATATAATAATTTATAAGAAATGGCATAACATATATTAATTTATATAAGGAACATATGAAAAAAATTTTATTTGCTACTATCTATTATCAGACACTACACAACACTCTTATTCAACTCCTTTTACCGGAATTCGGATTTGCAAAAAAAAAAAAAAAAACAATCCATTAACTATTTCCCCATTTTTGTTCAGGACATATAAATTTATTAGGAAAGGTATAAATCTTTTGAGATTTTTATATGCATCACATGAAAAATTTTTGATTAGGCACTATCTATTTATAGACAATACATAACGATCCTATTCATATTATTTTACTGGAAATCGATTTTGCAAAAAATTGCGGAAAAAAATTTCTATAAAATTATTTTCCAATTTTTGTATGGGGCACATGAAGTTATTAGGAAAGGCATAAATGCTTTTAGATGTTTATATGAGACATATAAAAAAAATTTTGATTTGACACTATCTATTTTCAGACACTACATAACGATCCTATTGATATTCTTTTACTGGAAATCGATTTTGCAAAAAATTGCAAACAAAAAATTTCTATAAAATTATTTCTCAATTTTTGTATGGGACACAGGAAGTTATTAGGAAAGGCATAAATCTTTTTAGATTTTTATATGGAACACATGAAAAATTTTTGATTTGCCACTATCTATTTTCAGACACTATATAACGATCCTATTCATATGCTTTTACTGGAAATCGATTTTGCAAAAAAATTGAGAAAAAACTTTTCTATAAAATATTATCCAATTTTTGTATGGGACATATGAAGTTATTAGGAAAGGTATAAATCGTTTTTGATTTTTATATGGGACACATGAAAATTATTTGATTTAGCACTATCTATTTTCAGACACTACATAACAATGATATTCATATGCTTTTACTGGAAATCGATTTTGCAAAAAATTGTGAAAAAACTTTTCTATAAAATATTATCCAATTTTTGTATGGGACATATGAAGTTATTAGGAAAGGTATAAATCGTTTTTGATTTTTATATGGGACACATGAAAATTATTTGATTTAGCACTATCTATTTTCAGACAATACATAACGATGCTATACATATTCTTTTACTGGTAATCGATTTTGCAAAAAATTGCGAAAAAAATTTCTATAAAAGTATTTCCCAATTTTTGTATGGGACACATAGTTTTATTAGGAAAGGAATAATTTTTTTTTTATTTTTATATGGGACATATGAAAACTTTTTGATTTAGCACTATCTATTTTCAGACACTACATAACGATGTTATTCATATGCTTTTACTAGTAATCGATTTTGCAAAAAATTGCCACAAAAAATTTCTATAAAAGTATTTCCAGTTTTTGTATGGGACACATGGAGTTATTAGGAAAGGCATAAATTTTTTTGATTTTTATATGGGACACATGAACATTTTTTTGTTTTTGCACTGCCCATTTTCAGACACTATATAACGATCTTATTCATATGCTTTTACTGGAAATCGATTTTGCAAAAAATTGTGAAAAAAATTTCTATAAAATATTATCCAATTTTTGTATGGGACATATGAAGTTATTAGGAAAGGTATAAATCGTTTTTGATTTTTATATGGGACACATGAAAATTATTTGATTTAGCACCATCTATTTTCAGACACTACATAATGAAGCTATTCATATTCTTTTACTGGTAATCGATTTTGCAAAAAATTGCGAAAAAAAATTTCTATAAAAGTATTTCCCAATTTTTGTATGGGACACATGAAGTTATTAGGAAAGGCATAAATCTTTTTAGATTTTTATATGGAACACATGAAAAATTTTTGATTTGCCACTATCTATTTTCAGACACTATATAACGATCCTATTCATATGCTTTTACTGGAAATCGATTTTGCAAAAAAATTGAGAAAAAACTTTTCTATAAAATATTATCCAATTTTTGTATGGGACATATGAAGTTATTAGGAAAGGTATAAATCGTTTTTGATTTTTATATGGGACACATGAAAATTATTTGATTTAGCACTATCTATTTTCAGACACTACATAACAATGATATTCATATTCTTTTACTGGTAATCGATTTTGCAAAAAATTGCCAAAAAAAATTTCTATAAAAGTATTTCCCAATTTTTGTATGGGACACATGGAGTTATTAGGAAAGGCATAATTTTTTTTGATTTTTATATGGGACACATGAAAATTATTTGATTTAGCACTATCTATTTTCAGACAATACATAACGATGCTATACATATTCTTTTACTGGTAATCGATTTTGCAAAAAATTGCGAAAAAAATTTCTATAAAAGTATTTCCCAATTTTTGTATGGGACACATAGTTTTATTAGGAAAGGAATAATTTTTTTTTTATTTTTATATGGGACATATGAAAACTTTTTGATTTAGCACTATCTATTTTCAGACACTACATAACGATGTTATTCATATGCTTTTACTAGTAATCGATTTTGCAAAAAATTGCCACAAAAAATTTCTATAAAAGTATTTCCAGTTTTTGTATGGGACACATGAAGTTATTAGGAAAGGCATAAATCTATTTAGATTTTTATATGGAACACATGAAAAATTTTTGATTTGCCACTATCTATTTTCAGACACTATATAAGGATCCTATTCATATTCTTTTACTGGTAATCGATTTTGCAAAAAATTGCGAAAAAAATTTCTATAAAAGTATTTCCCAATTTTTGTATGGGACACATAGTTTTATTAGGAAAGGAATAATTTTTTTTTTATTTTTATATGGGACATATGAAAACTTTTTGATTTAGCACTATCTATTTTCAGACACTACATAACGATGTTATTCATATGCTTTTACTAGTAATCGATTTTGCAAAAAATTGCCACAAAAAATTTCTATAAAAGTATTTCCAGTTTTTGTATGGGACACATGAAGTTATTAGGAAAGGCATAAATCTTTTTAGATTTTTATATGGAACACATGAAAAATTTTTGATTTGCCACTATCTATTTTCAGACACTATATAACGATCCTATTCATATGCTTTTACTGGAAATCGATTTTGCAAAAAAATTGAGAAAAAACTTTTCTATAAAATATTATCCAATTTTTGTATGGGACATATGAAGTTATTAGGAAAGGTATAAATCGTTTTTGATTTTTATATGGGACACATGAAAATTATTTGATTTAGCACTATCTATTTTCAGACACTACATAACAATGATATTCATATGCTTTTACTGGAAATCGATTTTGCAAAAAATTGTGAAAAAACTTTTCTATAAAATATTATCCAATTTTTGTATGGGACATATGAAGTTATTAGGAAAGGTATAAATCGTTTTTGATTTTTATATGGGACACATGAAAATTATTTGATTTAGCACTATCTATTTTCAGACAATACCTAACGATGCTATACATATTCTTTTACTGGTAATCGATTTTGCAAAAAATTGCGAAAAAAATTTCTATAAAAGTATTTCCCAATTTTTGTATGGGACACATAGTTTTATTAGGAAAGGAATAATTTTTTTTTTATTTTTATATGGGACATATGGAAACTTTTTGATTTAGCACTATCTATTTTCAGACACTACATAACGATGTTATTCATATGCTTTTACTAGTAATCGATTTTGCAAAAAATTGCCACAAAAAATTTCTATAAAAGTATTTCCAGTTTTTGTATGGGACACATGGAGTTATTAGGAAAGGCATAAATTTTTTTGATTTTTATATGGGACACATGAACATTTTTTTGTTTTTGCACTGCCCATTTTCAGACACTATATAACGATCTTATTCATATGCTTTTACTGGAAATCGATTTTGCAAAAAATTGTGAAAAAACTTTTCTATAAAATATTATCCAATTTTTGTATGGGACATATGAAGTTATTAGGAAAGGTATAAATCGTTTTTGATTTTTATATGGGACACATGAAAATTATTTGATTTAGCACCATCTATTTTCAGACACAACATAACGATGCTATTCATATTCTTTTACTGGTAATCGATTTTGCAAAAAATTGCGAAAAAAAATTTCTATAAAAGAATTTCCCAATTTTTGTATGGGACACATGAAGTTATTAGGAAAGGCATAAATCTTTTTAGATTTTTATATGGAACACATGAAAAATTTTTGATTTGCCACTATCTATTTTCAGACACTATATAACGATCCTATTCATATGCTTTTACTGGAAATCGATTTTGCAAAAAAATTGAGAAAAAACTTTTCTATAAAATATTATCCAATTTTTGTATGGGACATATGAAGTTATTAGGAAAGGTATAAATCGTTTTTGATTTTTATATGGGACACATGAAAATTATTTGATTTAGCACTATCTATTTTCAGACACTACATAACAATGATATTCATATTCTTTTACTGGTAATCGATTTTGCAAAAAATTGCCAAAAAAAATTTCTATAAAAGTATTTCCCAATTTTTGTATGGACACATGGAGTTATTAGGAAAGGCATAAATTTTTTTGATTTTTATATGGGACACATGAAAATTATTTGATTTAGCACTATCTATTTTCAGACACTACATAACGATGCTATTCATATTCTTTTACTGGTAATCGATTTTGCAAAAAATTGCGAAAAAAAATTTCTATAAAAGTGTTTCCCAATTTTTGTATGGGACACATGAAGTTATTAGGAAAGGCATAAATCTTTTTAGATTTTTATATGGAACACATGAAAAATTTTTGATTTGCCACTATCTATTTTCAGACACTATATAACGATCCTATTCATATGCTTTTACTGGAAATCGATTTTGCAAAAAAATTGAGAAAAAACTTTTCTATAAAATATTATCCAATTTTTGTATGGGACATATGAAGTTATTAGGAAAGGTATAAATCGTTTTTGATTTTTATATGGGACACATGAAAATTATTTGATTTAGCACTATCTATTTTCAGACACTACATAACAATGATATTCATATTCTTTTACTGGTAATCGATTTTGCAAAAAATTGCCAAAAAAAATTTCTATAAAAGTATTTCCCAATTTTTGTATGGGACACATGGAGTTATTAGGAAAGGCATAATTTTTTTTGATTTTTATATGGGACACATGAAAATTATTTGATTTAGCACTATCTATTTTCAGACAATACATAACGATGCTATACATATTCTTTTACTGGTAATCGATTTTGCAAAAAATTGCGAAAAAAATTTCTATAAAAGTATTTCCCAATTTTTGTATGGGACACATAGTTTTATTAGGAAAGGAATAATTTTTTTTTTATTTTTATATGGGACATATGAAAACTTTTTGATTTAGCACTATCTATTTTCAGACACTACATAACGATGTTATTCATATGCTTTTACTAGTAATCGATTTTGCAAAAAATTGCCACAAAAAATTTCTATAAAAGTATTTCCAGTTTTTGTATGGGACACATGAAGTTATTAGGAAAGGCATAAATCTATTTAGATTTTTATATGGAACACATGAAAAATTTTTGATTTGCCACTATCTATTTTCAGACACTATATAAGGATCCTATTCATATTCTTTTACTGGTAATCGATTTTGCAAAAAATTGAAAAAAAAAATTTCTATAAAAGTATTTCCCAATTTTTGTATGGAACACATGGAGTTATTAGGAAAGGCATAAATTTTTTTGATTTTTATATGGGACACATGAACATTTTTTTGTTTTTGCACTGCCCATTTTCAGACACTATATAACGATCTTATTCATATGCTTTTACTTGAAATCGATTTTGCAAAAAATTGTGAAAATAAAAATTTCTATAAAATTATTTCCCAATTTTTGTATGGGACACATGAAGTTATTAGGAAAGGCATAAATCTATTTAGATTTTTATATGGAACACGTGAAAAATTTTTGATTTGCCACTATCTATTTTCAGACACTATATAAGGATCCTATTCATATGCTTTTACTGGAAGTCGATTTTGCAAAAAATTGCGAAAAAAAATTTCTATAAAAGTATTTCCCAATTTTTGTATGGGACACATGAAGTTATTAGGAAAGGCATAAATCTATTTAGATTTTTATATGGAACACATGAAAAATTTTTGATTTGCCACTATCTATTTTCAGACACTATATAAGGATCCTATTCATATTCTTTTACTGGTAATCGATTTTGCAAAAAATTGCGAAAAAAAATTTCTATAAAAGTATTTCCCAATTTTTGTATGGGACACATAGTTTTATTAGGAAAGGAATAATTTTTTTTTTATTTTTATATGGGACACATGAAAATTATTTTATTTAGCACCATCTATTTTCAGACACTACATAACGATGCTATTCATATTCTTTTACTGGTAATCGATTTTGCAAAAAATTGCGAAAAAAAATTTCTATAAAAGTATTTCCCAATTTTTGTATGGGACACATGAAGTTATTAGGAAAGGCATAAATCTATTTAGATTTTTATATGGAACACGTGAAAAATTTTTGATTTGCCACTATCTAGTTTCAGACACTATATAAGGATCCTATTCATATGCTTTTACTGGAAATCGATTTTGCAAAATATTGCGAAAAAAAATTTCTATAAAAGTATTTCCCAATTTTTGTATGGGACACATGAAGTTATTAGGAAAGGCATAAATCTATTTAGATTTTTATATGGAACACATGAAAAATTTTTTATTTGTCACTATCTATTTTCAGACACTATATAAGGATCCTATTCATATTCTTTTACTGGTAATCGATTTTGCAAAAAATTGCCAAAAAAAATTTCTATAAAAGTATTTCCCAATTTTTGTATGGAACACATGAAGTTATTAGGAAAGGCATAAATCTTTTTAGATTTTTATATGGGACACATGAAAATTATTTTGTTTTTGCACTACCCATTTTCGAACACTATATAACGATCCTATTCATATGCTTTTCCTGGAAATCGATTTTGCAAAAAAATTGCGAAAAAACTTTTCTATAAAATTATTACCCAATTTTTGTATGGGACATATGAAGTTATTAGGAAAGGCATAAAACTTTTGAGATTTTTATAAGATATACATGAAAAATTTTTGATTTGCCGCTATCTATTTTCAGACATTACTAACGATCCTATTCATATGCTTTTACTGGAAAGCGATTATGCAAAAAATTGCGAACAAAAAATATTTATAAAATTACTTCCCAATTTTTGTATGGGACACATAAACTTATTAGGAAAGGCATAAATCTTTTTTCATTTTTATATGGGATACATGAAATTTTTTTGATTTAGCACTATCTATTTTCGGACACTATATAACGATCATATTCATATGCTTTTACTGGAAATCGATTTTGCAAAATATTGCGAACAAAAAATTTCTATAAAATTATTTCCCAATTTTTGTATGGGACACATGAAGTTATTAGGAAAGGCATAAATCTTTTTTGATTTTTATATGGAACACATGAAAAATATTTGATTTGGCACTATCTATTTTCAGATACTACATAACGTTGCTTTTGCTGGAAATCGATTTTACAAACAATTGCGAAAAAAAAATTTCTATAAAATATTTTCCCAATTTTTGTATGGGACATATGAAGTTATTAGGAAAGGTATAAATCTTTTTTGATTTTTATATGGAACACATGAAAAATATTTTATTTGGCACTATTTATTTTCAGATACTACATAACGATCCTATTCATGTGCTTTTGCTGGAAATCGATTTTACAAACAATTGCGAAAAAAAATTTCTATAAAATTTTTTCCCAATTTTTGTATGGGACATATGAAGTTATTAGGAAAGGTATAAATCTTTTTTGATTTTTATATGGAACACATGAAAAATATTTGATTTGGCACTATCTATTTTCAGATACTACATAACGATCCTATTCATGTGCTTTTGCTGGAAATCGATTTTACAAACAATTGCGAAAAAAAAATTCTATAAAATTTTTTCCCAATTTTTGTATGGGACACATAAAACTTTGTTATAAGGAATAGTATAAAGTGTCTCATGCTAATGTACGGGACATATTGATTGCGATAGGATTTGGGTATAAATTTTATATCAATAAAATATAAAAATTTCTTATAAGGAAAAGTATAAAGGGTGTCATTGCAAATGTATGGGACATAGTGCTTGGGATATAGTTTTGGTATAAGTTATATGCCAAGAAAAAAAGTGCTCTACCCTTCCACTGGTCGGGTTGCAGAACACCTATAGGGGGTAGTGGTTGTCTGAGCGATGCCAACTCAGACACCAGATATGATTTTATAAGACTTCCTTATAAATCATAATTATTCATGTGCATCTACCCCTCGCATGGGTGCACGGCTTTATACTATGCTTATAAAAGTCGATGTACCTGTGCGCACATATGGCTTAACACGGGAGCCATAAAATAAGACCTTTTTGTTGAATTATAAATTAGCAAGGTCTTATAAGGAATAGTATAAAGTGTCTCATGCTAATGTATGGGACATATGATTTCGATATGATTTGAGTATAAATTTTATATCAATAAAATGTAAAAATGTCTTATAAGGAAAAGTATAAAGTGTCTCATGCTAATGTATGGGACACAGTGCTTGGGATATAGTTTTGGTATAAGTTATATGCCAAGAAAAAAAGTGCTTTACCCTTCCACTGGTCGGGTTGCAGAACACCTATAGGGGGTAGTGGTTGTCTGAGCGATGCCAACTCAGACACCAGATATGATTTTATAAGACTTCCTTATAAATCATAATTATTCATGTGCATCTACCCCTCGCATGGGTGCACGGCTTTATACTATGCTTATAAAAGTCGATGTACCTGTGCGCACATATGGCTTAACACGGGAGCCATAAAATAAGTCCTTTTTGTTGAATTATAAATTAGCAAGGTCTTATAAGGAATAGTATAAAGTGTCTCATGCTAATGTATGGGACATATGATTTCGATATGATTTGAGTATAAATTTTATATCAATAAAATGTAAAAATGTCTTATAAGGAAAAGTATAAAGTGTCTCATGCTAATGTATGGGACACAGTGCTTGGGATATAGTTTTGGTATAAGTTATATGCCAAGAAAAAAAGTGCTTTACCCTTCCACTGGTCGGGTTGCAGAACACCTATAGGGGGTAGTGGTTGTCTGAGCGATGCCAACTCAGACACCAGATATGATTTTATAAGACTTCCTTATAAATCATAATTATTCATGTGCATCTACCCCTCGCATGGGTGCACGGCTTTATACTATGCTTATAAAAGTCGATGTACCTGTGCGCACATATGGCTTAACACGGGAGCCATAAAATAAGACCTTTTTGTTGAATTATAAATTAGCAAGGTCTTATAAGGAATAGTATAAAGTGTCTCATGCTAATGTATGGGACATATGATTTCGATATGATTTGAGTATAAATTTTATATCAATAAAATGTAAAAATGTCTTATAAGGAAAAGTATAAAGTGTCTCATGCTAATGTATGGGACACAGTGCTTGGGATATAGTTTTGGTATAAGTTATATGCCAAGAAAAAAAGTGCTTTACCCTTCCACTGGTCGGGTTGCAGAACACCTATAGGGGGTAGTGGTTGTCTGAGCGATGCCAACTCAGACACCAGATATGATTTTATAAGACTTCCTTATAAATCATAATTATTCATGTGCATCTACCCCTCGCATGGGTGCACGGCTTTATACTATGCTTATAAAAGTCGATGTACCTGTGCGCACATATGGCTTAACACGGGAGCCATAAAATAAGACCTTTTTGTTGAATTATAAATTAGAAAGGTCTTATAAGGAATAGTATAAAGTGTCTCATGCTAATGTATGGGACATATGATTTCGATATGATTTGAGTATAAATTTTATATCAATAAAATGTAAAAATGTCTTATAAGGAAAAGTATAAAGTGTCTCATGCTAATGTATGGGACATTGTGCTTGGGATATAGTTTTGGTATAAGTTATATGCCAAGAAAAAAAGCGCTTTACCCTTCCACTGGTCGGGTTGCAGAACACCTATAGGGGGTAGTGGTTGTCTGAGCGATGCCAACTCAGACACCAGTTATGATTTTATAAGACTTCCTTATAAATCATAATTATTCATGTGCATCTACCCCTCGCATGGGTGCACGGCTTTATACTATGCTTATAAAAGTCGATGTACCTGTGCGCACATATGGCTTAACACGGGAGCCATAAAATAAGACCTTTTTGTTGAATTGTTAGTTAACAAGGTCTTATAAGGAATAGTATAAATTTTATATTACTAAAATACAAAAATTTCTTATAAAGAAAAGTATAAAGTGTCTCATGCTAATGTATGGGACATTGTGCTTGGGATATAGTTTTGGTATAAGTTATATGCCAAGAAAAAAAGCGCATTACCCTTCCACTGGTCGGGTTGCAGAACACCTATAGGGGGTAGTGGTTGTCTGAGCGATGCCAACTCAGACACCAGTTATGATTTTATAAGACTTCCTTATAAATCATAATTATTCATGTGCATCTACCCCTCGCATGGGTGCACGGCTTTATACTATGCTTATAAAAGTCGATGTACCTGTGCGCACATATGGCTTAACACGGGAGCCATAAAATAAGACCTTTTTGTTGAATTATAAATTAGCAAGGTCTTATAAGGAATAGTATAAAGTGTCTCATGCTAATGTATGGGACATATGATTTCGATATGATTTGAGTATAAATTTTATATCAATAAAATGTAAAAATGTCTTATAAGGAAAAGTATAAAGTGTCTCATGCTAATGTATGGGACATTGTGCTTGGGATATAGTTTTGGTATAAGTTATATGCCAAGAAAAAAAGCGCTTTACCCTTCCACTGGTCGGGTTGCAGAACACCTATAGGGGGTAGTGGTTGTCTGAGCGATGCCAACTCAGACACCAGTTATGATTTTATAAGACTTCCTTATAAATCATAATTATTCATGTGCATCTACCCCTCGCATGGGTGCACGGCTTTATACTATGCTTATAAAAGTCGATGTACCTGTGCGCACATATGGCTTAACACGGGAGCCATAAAATAAGACCTTTTTGTTGAATTATAAGTTAGCAAGGTCTTATAAGGAATAGTATATATGTTTCTTAAATAGTTCATATATGCAGATATAAGAGAACGTATATTGATATTATGTTGTAAAAATGATGTATTTAAGAAATTTATAAGTGAATGCGATATTGTCTCATGCTTTAGCATGAGACATTGTTCGGTGAGATGGTTTTCTTCCAAGTCCCGTACCAAAAAAAAAAAAAAATTTACTCTTCCACACTTCAGTCTCCAGACGTACTATAGGGAGTAGTCGGTGTCTGGTGAAAAGATGGAAACCAACAAGACATGATTATATTATAAAGAAATCTTTATAAAATCATGTTTACTTTATGTGCATCTACCCCTGACATGAGTGAAGTAGTTTTATAACATGCTTATAAAAACTAATAGTAACCATGTGCACATTGAAATTCTATATCAGATATACTATATATTAAATTATATATATATCTCTGATCCAAGGGTGCATTATTCTTATAATTTTTGATTATAACGATTAGTAAGTACCCAGAGTGGATATTGTAGAATTTCTAACGAAAGTAGGTTGTGGAATATCAACGCCTTTGTGATATATACTAATACCAATGAAACTTTCTCATAAAAATGCTATTAACAAACTAATAAAATATTTGAAGTGAATGAAAGTAGGTTTGAGTGGATATTGTAGAATTTCTAACGAAAGTAGGTTGTGGAATATCAACGCCTTTGTGATATATACTAATACCAATGAAACTTTCTCATAAAAATGCTATTAACAAACTAATAAAATATTTGAAGTGAATGAAAGTAGGTTTGAGTAATATCAATGTAATGTTACCATACTATGATCTTTCTCATAAATAAAATATTATTAAGAAGAAGATGGTCATTGGATATGTTGATTTTGGCAACATTTTACTACGAGAATGACAAATATATAAATTTTTACTATTTTACCTAGTGCGACCATGATCAATGTTATAATACGATGATCTTAAAATGGTCAAAATTTGTCAGGGGTATCAAAGAAATTTATACTCTTGTCGCCTAAAAATGATATTAAATATCATGCAAAACTAATTTCGCTTTCAACAATAATAAGATTTGTTTTATTTAATAAAACAATCGTTAAATTTACAACATAAAAGAATTAAAAATTCTTTATCAAAAACAATATAAAAGCTTCGAAAAAAATGCTATTAATTTATATATACATATATATAGAAAAGATTTAAAAAAGTAATCAAAGTAATATATATATCTTTATGATATATATATCTTTATTATTTATAATCATTCTTATAAACATTATTCTGGTTGATCCTGCCAGTAGTTATATGCTTGTCTCAAAGATTAAGCCATGCATGTCTAAGTACAAACGAAATTAAAGTGAAACCGCAAAAGGCTCATTATATCAGTTATGGTTTATTAGATCGTAACAGTTACTTGGATAACTGTGGTAATTCTAGAGCTAATACATGCAATTATAAACACGGACCTCTGGGACGTGTGCTTTTATTAGGCTAAAACCAAGCGATACCTTTTATAGGGATCGTTACAATGGTTGAACTCTAGATAATTTGCCGATCGTATGGTCTTGTACCGACGACAGATCTTTCAAATGTCTTCCCTATCAACTATTGATGGTAGTATCTTGGACTACCATGGTTGCAACGGGTAACGGGGAATCAGGGTTCGATTCCGGAGAGGGAGCCTGAGAAACGGCTACCACATCTAAGGAAGGCAGCAGGCGCGTAAATTACCCACTCCCAGTACGGGGAGGTAGTGACGAAAAATAACAATACAGGACTCATATCCGAGGCCCTGTAATTGGAATGAGAACACTTTAAATCCTTTATCAAGGACCCATTAGAGGGAAAGTCTGGTGCCAGCAGCCGCGGTAATTCCAGCTCTAATAGCGTATATTAAAGTTGTTGCGGTTAAAACGTTCGTAGTTGAATTTGTGCTTCATACGGGTAGTACTACTATAATATTGGTGTGTACATTACCTTATGTTATGTGAGCGTATTACCGGTGGAGTTCTTATATATATTGATTCATATCACTTGGATTTAATATATATACCTCCTATTTATACCTGCTTCAGTGCTCTTTACCGAGTGTTGTTGTAGGCCGGTACAATTACTTTGAACAAATTAGAGTGCTTAAAGCAGGCTTCAAATGCCTGAATATTATGTGCATGGAATAATGGAATAAGACCTCTGTTCTACTTTCATTGGTTTTTAGATCAAGAGGTAATGATTAATAGAAGCAGTTGGGGGCATTAGTATTACGACGCGAGAGGTGAAATTCTTGGACCGTCGTAAGACTAACTTAAGCGAAAGCATTTGCCAAAGATGTTTTCATTAATCAAGAACGAAAGTTAGAGGCTCGAAGGCGATCAGATACCGCCCTAGTTCTAACCATAAACGATGCCAGCTAGCAATTGAGTGTAAACAATATATTACATACATTGGTAATACCAAAATTTATTAAGAAAATAAACGATATTACATACATTGGTAATATTAGAAAATTTATTAAGAAAATAAATGGTATTTACATACATTGGTAATATTAGAATTTATTAGTAGCGAAAGGTAAACTATTTTACTTACATTGTAAAATTACAGTTTATTTACACACAGTAAATGAGTTTCTCATAAGAGAAGTTTAGACATTCATCAACAATATAAATGTTCATATTTATATATATATATTTATAAACTTTTAAAATAAACTATATTACTTGAATTGGTAATAGAACAGTTTATAGAAATAAGCTATATTACTCACTTTGGTAATAGTACAGTTTATGGGGTTTAAAAAAAAAAAAACAAATTTTGACATAAAATTATATAAATAAACAAAATTAAAATATACTCTAAGCGGAGGATCACTTGGCTCATGGGTCGATGAAGAACGCAGCAAACTGTGCGTCATCGTGTGAACTGCAGGACACATGAACATCGACATTTTGAACGCATATTGCAGTCCATGCTATACGTACTTTAAAATTTTTTTTTTATAGTGCTGCATGGACTACATATGGTTGAGGGTTGTAAGACTTTCTTAATTAAGTTGCTTGAAGATATTTTTAATATCTTTTTAAGCACATGTTGTATTATTAAAAAATATTATTTGATATTTTTTATAATATTAATAATAAGGAATAATAATAATTTGCTTTTATCTCTTTGCAGATCAAGTATAAAATTTAATATACTGTGAATAGCGATTTGATTACATTAAAGCATAAAAATTATTATTATAAAGTATATAGAAAAAATAAAAACTTTTTAAACAACCTCAACTCATATGAGATTACTCCCTGAATTTAAGCATATTAATGAGGGAAGGAAAAGAAACTAACTAGGATTTTCTTAGTAGCGGCGAGCGAAAAGAAATTTAGTTCAGCACTGAGTTATTTTGTTGTTTTAACAAATATAAGATGCAGTGTATGGAATATCTATAATCTAGTATGATAAATTAGCAGTCCAAGTCCTTCTTAAATGAGGCCATTTACCCATAGAGGGTGCCAGGCCCGTAGTGACGTTAATGATTACTAGAAGATATTTCTTAAGAGTCGTGTTGCTTGATAGTGCAGCACAAATTGGGTGGTAAACTCCATCTAAAACTAAATATAACCATGAGACCGATAGCAAACAAGTACCGTGAGGGAAAGTTGAAAAGAACTCTGAATAGAGAGTTAAATAGTACGTGAAACTGCTTAGAGGTTAAGCCCGATGAACCTGAATATCTAATATGAAAAATTCATTGTTAATAATACATTAATTTTATTTTAATGTAATAATAATGTGCAATTTTTTCATATAAGGACATTGTAATCTGTTAATATGATCGATAATAGAAAAATTTATCAGAAGTATCAGTTTTGCAAAGTTTATGTTTTATTATATAAAAAATTTATTTTTTGATAATTAACATAAAATGCATATATGGTTACAGATAAATTATTGACAGATTTTTATTATATATAGCGCTTACACATACATTATATATGTGTTATAGTAATTAAATTAAATTTTTTAATTTTTTTATTATATGCGTTAATATGATTAACAATGCTATAGATTTAGGATACCTTCGGGACCCGTCTTGAAACACGGACCAAGGAGTCTAACATGTGTGCAAGTCATTGGGTATATAAAACCTAAAGGCGTAATTAACTTAACTGTTTAATTTAATGGGATCATATATATATTATTAATATTATATATTCCATCCCGGGGCGTTCTATACAGTTATGCATTTTAATATAAATTTTTTTTTAAAGGATATATTATATATGCCTCTAACTAGAGCGTACCTTGAGCATATATGTTGTCACCCGAAAGATGATGAACTATACCTGATCAGGTTGAAGTCAGGGGAAACCCTGATGGAGGACCGAAGCAGTTCTGACGTGCAAATCGATTGTCAGAATTGGGTATAGGGGCGATAGACCTATCGAATCATCTAGTAGCTGGTTCCCTCCGAAGTTTCCCTCAGGATAGCTGGTGCATTTAAATATTATTTAAAATAATCTTATCTGGTAAAGCGAATGATTAGAGGCATTAGGGCCGAAACGACCTTAACCTATTCTCAAACTTTAAATGGGTAAGAACCTCACCTTTCTTGATATGAAGGTTGAGGTTATGATATATTGTGCCCAGTGGGCCACTTTTGGTAAGCAGAACTGGCGCTGTGGGATGAACCAAACGTAATGTTAAGGCGCCAAAATTAACAACTCATACTGATACCATGAAAGGCGTTGGTTGCTTAAAACAGCAGGACGGTGGACATGGAAGTCGTAATCCGCTAAGGAGTGTGTAACAACTCACCTGCCGAAGCAACTAGCCCTTAAAATGGATGGCGCTCAAGTTGTATGCCTATACATTACCGCTGAAATATATGATTTATAAATTATATAATTTATAAATTTTGAAGTTTTAGTGAGTAGGAGGGTACAATGGTGTGCGTAGAAGTGTTTGGTGTAAACCTGCATGGAGCCGCCATTGGTACAGATCTTGGTGGTAGTAGCAAATAATCGAATGAGACCTTGGAGGACTGAAGTGGAGAAGGGTTTCGTGTGAACAGTGGTTGATCACGAGTTAGTCGGTCCTAAGTTCTAGGCGAAAGTCGAAAAATTTTTTAAGTTACAAATATGCAATGCAATATATGATATACTTAAATATTTTTGAACGAAAGGGAATACGGTTCCAATTCCGTAACCTGTTGAGTATACGTTTGTTATTAAAAATGGGCTTTTATGCTCATCCTGGTAACAGAAACAACCATAAAGAAGCCGTCGAGAAATATCGAAAGAGTTTTCTTTTCTGTTTCATAGTCGTACTACCATGGAAGTCTTTCGAAGAGAGATATGGTAGATGGACTAGAAGAGCATGGCATTTACTGCTGTGTCGATATTTTCTCCTCGGACCTTGAAAATTTATGGTGGGGTCACGCAAACTTCTTAACAGGCCGTACCGATATCCGCAGCTGGTCTCCAAGGTGAAGAGTCTCTAGTCGATAGAATAATGTAGGTAAGGGAAGTCGGCAAATTAGATCCGTAACTTCGGGATAAGGATTGGCTCTGAAGATTGAGATAGTCGGGCTTGATTGGGAAACAATATTATGGTCTATGTACTCGTTCTGGGTAAATTAGGATTTATACAATTTTTTTTTCTAAAGATTGTGTTTATCTGTTCCCCGGATAGAAGTTTACGTAACCAATTGTGGAACTTTCTTGCTAATAATTTATAATTTATAAATGATTTTTTTAAAGGGATTATTTTTATTATAAATTTATAACGGCTATCAATTAACAATCAATTCAGAACTGGCACGGACTTGGGGAATCCGACTGTCTAATTAAAACAAAGCATTGTGATGGCCCTAACGGGTGTTGACACAATGTGATTTCTGCCCAGTGCTCTGAATGTCAAAGTGAAGAAATTCAAGTAAGCGCGGGTTAACGGCGGGAGTAACTATGACTCTCTTAAGTTCCATGGTAGAGTGACTACGCGAATAAAATCGGCTCCATCAAAATTATCAATTATTTATATGAAAATCAAAAATTTTATTAATCAAAATTGTTGTGATAAATCTCTAAAGACTTATGTTTAAACTGATTTTCCGGGAAATTCGATTGCGGCGGGATTAAAGACGAAAAATGTGATTTTATTGTCGCTTTTATTGTCGCGATTGTCATACTGTATGATGCATATCTAATGTGATCGCTATGAAATTTCTATGTTCGTATAAATAATTATTTAAAATTAACTCACAATTAAACTCTAAAAGTGGAAAAGAAAAAAAAAAAAAAGAAAAATAGAAAAAGAAACAGAAAAACATTGCTTTTAATTTGGTGAAAAACTCAAAAACTTATATGTCATTTATTGATTGGCTACATATTGTGAATCTGCAGAATAATTAAATTATTTAAATTGACTCACTATTTAATCTAAAAGTGAAAAAAAGGGGTCAGAAAAACAATACTTAGAATTTAGTGAAAGACTCAAAGACTTATATATCATCAAATATTCGCTTCATACTGTGAATCTCCTAAACGGGCTTTTGACATTTATCATCACGTCGCGAAATGCTTCTTTATATGGATTATTTATTTATCAGTGCTGTGGAATTCGTAGAGTGAAAATTTTTATAATCATTAATACATTTTAAAGCCGATTTTGTTTTTTCTAAATTGCATTGATCTGACCATCTTATTTTTAACTAATTACGTTTAATTGTTTTTAGTTAATAATTTCTACGAAGCTGTGACAAGAGAAAGCGCCTCTTAGGGAGCGATCATCTGCAGAAATTTCGAGTATACAGTGAATGAAAACTTGATTCGCCGACCACCAATTAAAAGAGAAGTATCTTTGATCGAATAACGCATTAATTTCTCACTTATTTCCATTGTTTTTACATTTTCTCATTTGCTATATCCAGACAGTGTTTTTGTCAACATCCAAAACAAGGAAATTTTATACGAAGTGTGAAAAAAGAAAAATCTCTTAGTAAATACTCCCAATGGCAATCACATGGAAGAACAAGAGCAGCACATGGATTTAGCAGAGGCTCCAACTGAAATGCATCTTTTTCCGACATTACTATTACAGCGCCACGAAAAAAAAGGGAACTTTTAGCCAAGACACCAATCATATATCATTAATGTCATTGGAGCGCCATCTATAAGTGAAATAATCACGGATAAAAATAAGAACTTTCAGTGAAGACACAAATATGATTGATTAAAAGTGTAAATATCAGAAATCATTAAGACTGCTTCCACGCAAACTACAAACTTCTGTTTTAATTATTTTATTTTGTATTTGGCCCGTATATTTTAGACATTTATTTTATTTATTATTTTATTTTATTAGTATTTTATTATTTTATTAGTATATTGATTTTGTGTACTTTCTATTTATATTTATTTTACATATATTATTCAAATAACAAATTATGGACAGACAAGAATTGGACTAATTACGCTTTTACAACGTGATAATAACTATTATACTGCAAATCTAACAAATCTTATGGTTTAGTGCAGTTTTTTCGAATCGACGACTTTGCGCATTCTGACATCTTGGCTATAAGGAGCTTGAGCAGCTACGTTTTTTATGAGAGTCTTATTTTTCTTTAATTTAAATATCACCGATATTAAAGGAACTACTAACGTTTCCTGGAGGCCTGGATCGACCAGACCAAAGACTGTGGTGTTATTGAAAACCCTACAACGAAATTCTTCATTTCTCCTTGAGTAAGTGGAGATAAAATCAAATTACAGACATACGAGCCATTTATGTACCGTCATGTCGTCACCACAGACCTTCGCGTGCATATGTGGGAAAGAATATGCCACCCGCACAAGGCTTAATGACCATAAAAGAAGATACTGTGATGGAGTCCCCTTCGATCAACAAAATTTTAATTGTAATTTGTGCGAAATGGGCTTCACAACTAAAGGAGGCCTGAAACTCCACGAAAAAAAAGCTCACCCCATAGCTTATAACACAGCTTTAGAGAATGAAGCTCGAAAACCCACAAGATTATGGACGGAGGACGAGACAAACGAACTTGCAAAGAAAGAAGCTGAATATGCAGGTAGTGACCTGTTGAACTACCTCTTAGGTCAAACTCACAGGACCCTTTACGCTATCAAGGGAAAAAGGAAACAACAGGCCTACAAAGAAAAAGTTGCCGGATATAGACATGCCATTGAAAATAACATGGCCATTCAAGATCCTGAACAAAGCATACCAACATTTGAGCACAAAAATAATAAATTAAAAGAAGCTCTAAGAGATATTATGCAAGATGAAAATACATCGATATCTAGGGTCGAAATCTTAAACAATCTAATCAATAGGAATCCCGAAGAGGCTAAACAACATCTAGATGCCTGGAGTGGCTCACTTATAGAAAAGTTTCGCAGAAGAAATAGGAGGCCAGCAAATACTATTCGGGAGAGCGATGAAGATATCCTTAAGCGAAAAATCAACGATCCCGCGGTTAATGCTCGCAGTAAACGGGCCTTACGCTACAAGCTGGCACAATTAAAATTCAGAACTAATCGCCGCGCATACGCTGCCGATTTACTGGACGACATGGTGTATAACACTGAAAACATCAAACCCAGTTCAGAAGATATCCTCAACAGCTACCTGGGGATTTTTTCAACAGCATCTTGCCCGGACGATGAGGTCGTCAAAGACTTCTATCCGGAGGAGTTGGATATCAGCTACCCTATCGAGGCTGAACACATTATGCTTGCAATGAAGCAACAAAAAAGTGGCTGCCCGGGACCAGACGGGATATCGCTGGACAAAATGAAAAAAATTGACAAGATAGATCTAACAATTTTATATAATGGCATGCTATTACTGGAGTATATACCTGCAGCTTTCAAAGTAAGCAAGACAACATTAATACCAAAGGTCAAAACCAATTTAAATTTGATAAATAATTGGCGTCCTATAACCATCTCCTCGCTGATCCTTAGAATATTTATGAAAATTATAGCGAAGAGGTTAGATGGAATAAAACTCCACGAAAGCCAAAGAGGTTTCACGAAAGTGGATGGGTGTTTTGCGAACAATATAATAGTCGAGGCACTAATAAAAAAGCACAGAAAAAAAGGTCAACCTCTGAACCTGATTTCCTTGGATATACAGAAGGCATTCGATAGCGTCTCGCACAATAGTATAAAAAGAGCATTGGAAAGACTAAGAATTGACAGAAAAATTATAAACTTAACCAGTGAGGCATACAGAAGCAATTCAACTAGTTTATATTGCGGATTTGAAGAAATTGGCACCGTTGAAGTCAACAGGGGTGTCAAGCAGGGGGATCCCCTATCCCCATTCCTCTTTAACGCAATTATGGACGAATTAATATTCCGACTTAATACCCTAACGGGGGTGGATATTGGGAATAACGAGAAAGAATGTTGCCTAGCATATGCGGACGACCTAATTCTTATATCCAAAACGCCGGAAGACGGTAAAAGGTCACTGGAACTATGCGTAAACTTTTTCAAGAGCAGAGGCATGCAACTGAATACAGAAAAATGCAGGGCCTTAACCCTCAAAACGGTGCCAGGTAAAAAAAAGCTTTGTGTTGTAACGGACCCCACTTTTAAAGTGGATAACACATGGATTCCGCAACTATCAGTTAGTGAGGAATTTAGATACCTGGGACGGAAATTTAATTTTGAAGGCATGGTTCCGTGTGATGCGAACAACCTCCGAGCTCAGCTAAAATATGTGACGGGAGCACCTTTGAAGCCGCAACAAAAATTCATGATTCTTACCGAACACCTGCTGCCTAGATATATAGGGAGTCTGCTTCGGCCTAATGTTACAAAAAAGTTACTTACAAAGATCGACCAACAAATAAGGACGGCAATAAAGAAAATTCTACACTTGCCAATGCACTGTAGCAATACCATTTTTTATGCGCCCTGCAAATCCGGAGGCCTGGGAATCTTTAACTTTGAACGTATGGTGGCAGCAATCAGCTTGGCTAGATGGAAAAAGCTGGAGGATTCATCGGCCCATCTTAAGGTTGCACTTGCTTTGGGTGTGAACTGGAAAAACAAATTAGAAAGAATGGTGGGAAGTCTGATTACAACGGAGGCAATCAGACAGAACTTCGGACAACAACTGGAAGTTTCGTTCTCCGGCAACGGACTGCTACACTCCCAGTATCATTCAGCCTGCAGCAGTATCATCAAATCTCCTCCACGATTCTGGACCGGGGAAGATTTCATCAGAGCAGTCCATTTAAGATTTAACCTTCTGCCTACACGGAGCATACCATATAACAATAGAGAGGATAGAAGGTGCAGAGCAGGATGCTATAAAGCAGAGTCTCTCTCTCACGTACTTCAAAATTGCCCAGCAACACATTGGGAGAGAATAAACAGGCACAATTACTTATTGAAACGTCTGACTGATTGCGCTAAAAAACGGAAATGGTCGACAATGATAGAACCGCATATTAGGGGGCTGGACGGTAGGCTGAAGAAACCTGACATTATCCTTTTAAAAAATAATAGTTTAATTGTTTCTGACGTGGCTATTCATTGGGAGGGGTCCTTACCTTTGTCAACTCATTTTTATAACAAACAATCTCTTTACAGCGAGCAACCCTTCGTCGACGAACTGAAAAGGAGACATCCAAACTACTCGATCAACGTCCTTCCACTCATAATTGGTGCCAGAGGAACTTGGTGTAAAGAAAACAAACACCTCGTTAAAATTTTGGGCTTAACGAAGAAAGATATTACGGATTTCATCACCACGGCAATGAGAGGCGGTTGGCTTACACACAGATATTTCATGCGGAAGATATGGCAGCGCGATAGGAATATCCCACAACATACGGTTGATCCCTGACGACCATCCAGGGAAAAGACGATCCCCCTCAACATCATTCAACAAAAAAATATGTATTCAAATTTTTGTTTATAATTTCATTGTTTTGTAAGACTTGTTTGTATAAGTTTTATAACGTTTTAAATAAATGGGGATCAATGCCCTTCTAGCCAAATGCCTCGTCATCTAATTAGTGACGCGCATGAATGGATTAACGAGATTCCTACTGTCCCTATCTACTGGTGGTGCAAAGGGTTAGTGAAGCGCAATGCTGCCAGGGGAGGATACGCAAGATGTGAAAAGCCATATATGTGCACCGTGCTACTTTGTGCTGAGGTAACCATAGATCTGATTTATGATGAAAGTGCGTGTACCTAGCGTAGCCTAGCGCGTATATGACTTAGTATGCTGATTGTTATTAGTACCTTGGTATGCTATAAGACTACGGGCTGTAGTCTCAAGCCTCTCCTAGCCTAAAGGGCGGATCATAACCTTCACGTGGTCCACTACTGTCACTTAGTAATAAGTGCTAATATGATTAAGCCCGAACGGAGTTACCAGTAACGTTTAAGGATCTGCATGCAAGGTCCACTGGGAGTATTCATGATCGTACGAACATGATATACGAAAGCCATACCAATTGGGTAGCCAACATTGCTAACTTGGTACTACGGGAATGAGGAGCCCCAAATTGAGCTGCATTAGTAGCAATATTTGCCTCATCATTGGGAAGGCCCCCTTGTGGGAGCATCGTAGTGGTTGTGGTAGCCCATATGCGGGCAGAGAGAGATTGTCTGAGTCTGCATGACTTAGGCGAACATTCTTCTCTAAATAGAGTAGTTTGTTCTTTTGACAAAATTGCATACTGCGTCCGTGAATTTGAAGGATGGTCGCTTATTATTGTATGCTTAGAGGATTGGCTCTCGGCGTGGAGTTGCGCTAAATCAACCGGGTGCCGTGACCCACAGATCGGAAGAGATTTTAGATAGGTCTCGCTTCGACCAGTAAGTCCAATGTCAAGCATGCACTGACATAAACTGGTACTCTTGAAACAGAATATAATATATTCTGCCTCTTGAGGGCGTTGATTGTCGCTTGTCTACTAATCCGTGCATTTAGAGTGCCGTGAGATTAAGCTATAATAGCAGGAGCTCACGTAAAGCCATGAGACATTTCTGTCCCTATCTACTATCTAGCGAAACCACAGCCAAGGGAACGGGCTTGGAATAATCAGCGGGGAAAGAAGACCCTGTTGAGCTTGACTATAGTCTGGGATTGTAAGGAGACATAAGAGGTGTAGCATAAGTGGGAGATGCATGGTCTTCGGATTATGTTTTCGCCAATGAAATACCACTACTCTTATCGTTTCCTTACTTACTTGATAAAATGGAACGTGTTTCATTTACTTAGCCATTATACGGATATATTTTTATAATATATTTTATGGTATTTTGTTTTGATGCAAGCTTCTTGTTCAAAGTACTCAAGAGTTTGTTATATAACCTAAACAAATATTCAATGAAATTATATTTTAAACAGATTTTTCTTTATCGAGGATTTGATTTTTATATATAATAGTATATTGTTATTTGGTATGACTCTTACACTCTGGTATGATCCAATTCAAGGACATTCCCAGGTAGGTAGTTTGACTGGGGCGGTACATCTCTCAAATAATAACGGAGGTGTCCCAAGGCCAGCTCAGTGCGGACAGAAACCACACATAGAGCAAAAGGGCACAAGCTGACTTGATCCCGGTGTTCAGTACACATAGGGACTGCAAAAGCACGGCCTATCGATCCTTTTGGTTTAACGAGTTTTTAACAAGAGGTGTCAGAAAAGTTACCACAGGGATAACTGGCTTGTGGCGGCCAAGCGTTCATAGCGACGTCGCTTTTTGATCCTTCGATGTCGGCTCTTCCTATCATTGTGAAGCAAAATTCACCAAGCGTTGGATTGTTCACCCATGCAAGGGAACGTGAGCTGGGTTTAGACCGTCGTGAGACAGGTTAGTTTTACCCTATTGATGATAAATGTTATTACGACAGCATTCCTGCGTAGTACGAGAGGAACCGCAGGTACGGACCAATGGCACAATACTTGTTCGAGCGAACAGTGGTATGACGCTACGTCCGCTGGATTATGCCTGAACGCCTCTAAGGTCGTATCCATGCTGGACAGTAATAATAGTAATGAGGCAATTGTATTGTATGGCAATATACCAATTCAAGTTTATAATTTAAAATTATAAACGATATCGGATGACTATGATGCCAATGATTTATATAACAAAGTTAATATGGGTTGTATGAAAGTAACATCTATATATAACTAGTTATATAAAGAAGCTTTATATAATACGATGACAATGTCTAGAATCAATTGTAAACGACTTTGGTAACGGGCGAGGTGCTGTAAGTGGTAGAGCAGCTGCCATACTGCGATCCACTGAAGCTTAACCTTTGCTTGATGATTCGAAGTAAATCATCTATTTATGATATTGTTATATCATTTTATACTATATTTATATAAACATTATATAAAAATGGGAATATAATAATAATAATATTGTTATATCATATTATGCTTTTTATATATGAAACATATATATAAAAATGGGAATATAAGCGCCCTTGAAAGACGTCAACCGTCAAGAAGTGACAGCCAATTTCGCATTTATGACGTCATTCATGCAGCCCCTTTAATGGGACATTTTTGCTGCATTTTACATAAACCGTAGTAGTTATGACAAAAAAAGTTACATAACAAAGTTAATATGGGTTGTATGAAAGTAACACCTGTATATACTGTGTTATGTAAAAAAAGCTTATTGTGAATGAAGAATTGTAAACTACTAAATGGGCAAGGTGTTGTAAGTGGTAGAGCAGCTGACAAACTGCGATCCACTGAAGCTAACCTTTGCTTGAAGATTTCAAGTAAATCATCTATTTGTGATATCATTTTATACTATATATTGTGAATTTAGAATTGTAAAATACTTTGGTAATGGCAAGGTGTCGTAAATGGAGCAGCTAACAAACTGTGATCCACTAAGCTTATCTTTGCTTGATGGTTTCAAGTAAATCATCTTATATAAAGCGCCCTTATAAAACTTAGATATGTTCATACGGAGCGTAGAATATTATATGAAGGAAGCCAATATGAGAGAAGGTAAAAATTTTTTATTTCGAAAAATTCTTTACTCTACAACAATTCAGCATGAATTTTGCATTCATTCGACCCAATATACTGTACTGCCTTTCGGTTAAAATTTGACCGAACTATCCTAAAATTTGTACTAAACTGATTTAGAGAATTTAAAAATTTGATATTTTAGGTACAAATTTGAACGGCGAATGCTCCCGATGTATGGAATATATTGACTTGAAATTTTTAGCATATGAAAGCTGAAAGTATGTAGTATGTCGTTAGTGCATATAATTAAAAAAAGTGTAAAGAAAATATAGTATTTGGGGTATATGTGACCCAAGGTAGTGAAAATGTCTCAGTGGCGTAGAGAAAAATATCGAAAAAAGGGGTCAAAATGAAATTAATGGAGAAAAAAAGTACACCACGTAATAGTACTCGCCAAGACCTTTCCAAAAAGTACCTACATGCCGGGGTAGGGGTGAAAGTAAAAATCGCGAAATTTTCATAGGGGTACCCCTGTAAAAACGGGAAAAAATTTAATTTTTCGCGGGAGTTGGCCAACTCTAATTGCTATAGAATCTGAAGGAAAAGCCCGAATGCCTTCAAATAAACTTCCAGACATAGAGGAGACCTGTAGGTAGCACATTTTATAAGCACTGTGCCGTGAGTTACATAGTACTCCCGGTAGATGGCGCCAAGTGCGCGAGAAAAGTTGTCACAGTTATGTATTTTTTTAAATAGGTAAATAAGGTGCTATGTCGCTGAAATTTCGTATAGGCAATCTTGTGGTAAGCCGGTATCCATAAAAAATTCAAAAGTTGGATTTATCTGAAATTCGTAGAGCAAAGTTTCCAAATGAAGATTTTCGTTAAAAATTTTGGCCGTGGAAAAAAAATTTTTACAACGCAAATGGGAGGGGGTGGGAAATAGTCTCAAAAAATCACAAAAAAATCAGAAAAAAATAATCAAAAGGAATTTTTGAAATCGGTTTATATTTGGGCTAATTATGGTGAGGGGATGAATTAATACGTATGTACATACATGTAATTTGAGAAATTCGATTGAACCAAGTTTACCGAATTTGAAAAAGAAATACATAGATCGATAGTACTCGTCAAGACCTTTCCAATGACTCCTCACTGATTGAGATCAAATGTAAAAATAATATAGTATTTGGGGTATATGTGACCCAAGGTACTGAAAATGTCTCAGTGGCGTAGAGAAAAATACCGAAAAAAGGGGTCAAAATGAAATTAATGGCGAAAAAAAGTACACCACGTAATAGTACTCGCCAAGACCTTTCCAAAAAGTACCTACATGCCGGGGTAGGGGTGAAAGTAAAAATCGCGAAATTTTCATAGGGGTACCCCTGTAAAAACGGGAAAAAATTTAATTTTTCGCGGGAGTTGGCCAACTGTAATTGCTATAGAATCTGAAGGAAAAGCCCGAATGCCTTCAAATAAACTTCCAGACATAGAGGAGACCTGTAGGTAGCACATTTTATAAGCACTGTGCCGTGAGTTACATAGTACTCCCGGTAGATGGCGCCAAGTGCGCGAGAAAAGTTGTCACAGTTATGTATTTTTTTAAATAGGTAAATAAGGTGCTATGTCGCTGAAATTTCGTATAGGCAATCTTGTGGTAAGCCGGTATCCATAAAAAATTCAAAAGTTGGATTTATCTGAAATTCGTAGAGCAAAGTTTCCAAATGAAGATTTTCGTTAAAAATTTTGGCCGTGGAAAAAAAATTTTTACAACGCAAATGGGAGGGGGTGGGAAATAGTCTCAAAAAATCACAAAAAAATCAGAAAAAAATAATCAAAAGGAATTTTTGAAATCGGTTTATATTTGGGCTAATTATGGTGAGGGGATGAATTAATACGTATGTACATACATGTAATTTGAGAAATTCGATTGAACCAAGTTTACCGAATTTGAAAAAGAAATACATAGATCGATAGTACTCGTCAAGACCTTTCCAATGACTCCTCACTGATTGAGATCAAATGTAAAAATAATATAGTATTTGGGGTATATGTGACCCAAGGTACTGAAAATGTCTCAGTGGCGTAGAGAAAAATATCGAAAAAAGGGGTCAAAATGAAATTAATGGCGAAAAAAAGTACACCACGTAATAGTACTCGCCAAGACCTTTCCAAAAAGTACCTACATGCCGGGGTAGGGGTGAAAGTAAAAATCGCGAAATTTTCATAGGGGTACCCCTGTAAAAACGGGAAAAAATTTAATTTTTCGCGGGAGTTGGCCAACTGTAATTGCTATAGAATCTGAAGGAAAAGCCCGAATGCCTTCAAATAAACTTCCAGACATAGAGGAGACCTGTAGGTAGCACATTTTATAAGCACTGTGCCGTGAGTTACATAGTACTCCCGGTAGATGGCGCCAAGTGCGCGAGAAAAGTTGTCACAGTTATGTATTTTTTTAAATAGGTAAATAAGGTGCTATGTCGCTGAAATTTCGTATAGGCAATCTTGTGGTAAGCCGGTATCCATAAAAAATTCAAAAGTTGGATTTATCTGAAATTCGTAGAGCAAAGTTTCCAAATGAAGATTTTCGTTAAAAATTTTGGCCGTGGAAAAAAAATTTTTACAACGCAAATGGGAGGGGGTGGGAAATAGTCTCAAAAAATCACAAAAAAATCAGAAAAAAATAATCAAAAGGAATTTTTGAAATCGGTTTATATTTGGGCTAATTATGGTGTGGGGATGAATTAATACGTATGTACATACATGTAATTTGAGAAATTCGATTGAACCAAGTTTACCGAATTTGAAAAAGAAATACATAGATCGATAGTACTCGTCAAGACCTTTCCAATGACTCCTCACTTATTGAAATCGGATGAAAAATAAGGAATTTTTATTTATTTATCGATGTTTGCTACATGAATTTATAAGGGAAGGCATACGACTTTTGAGATTTTTATAAGGAACACATGAAAAATTTCTGATTTGGCACTATACATTTTCATACACTACACACCAATTCTAATCATATGCTTATACTGGAAATCGGATTTGCGAAAAATTGCAGAAAAGAAATATCAATAAACTCATTTCCCAATTTTTGTACGGGACACATGAGTGTTTTCTTATAACAAAACAGAAAAATTTTCTGACTGTAAAAGAAATCGAGGTTTGCTACATGAATTTATAAGGGAAGGCATACGACTTTTGAGATTTTTATAAGGAACACATGAAAAATTTCTGATTTGGCACTATGCATTTTCATACACTACACACCAATTCTAATCATATGCTTATACTGGAAATCGGATTTGCGAAAAATTGCAGAAAAGAAATATCAATAAACTCATTTCCCAATTTTTGTACGGGACACATGAGTGTTTTCTTATAACAAAACAGAAAAATTTTCTGACTGTAAAAGAAATCGAGGTTTGCTACATGAATTTATAAGGGAAGGCATACGACTTTTGAGATTTTTATAAGGAACACATGAAAAATTTCTGATTTGGCACTATGCATTTTCATACACTACACACCAATTCTAATCATATGCTTATACTGGAAATCGGATTTGCGAAAAATTGCAGAAAAGCAATATCAATAAACTCATTTCCCAAAATTTTTGTATGGGACACATGAGTGTTTTCTTATAACAAAAGGGTAAAATTTTCTGACTGTAAAAAAAGCGTTTTACTCTTCCACTGGTCGGGTTGCAGAACACCTATAGGGGGTAGTGGTCCTCTGAGCGATGGACGGTGACGTCAAGAAACATGATTTTATAAGAAATCCTAATAACTCTTACTTATCTATGTGCTTCCACTACCCCCACATGGGTGCGTGGCTTATAAGATGCTTATAAGAACCAACGCACCTATGTGCACATAGATAAGGGCTTAACACGGAAGTCATAAGAGAAAACCTAATAATAGTGGGCGAAAAAAGGTCTTATAAGAAAACCTATAAACTGTCTCATACTATTGCATGGGACACATTAGTGTTTTCTTATAACAAAAGGTTAAAATTATCTGACAGTAAAAAAAGCGTTTTACTCTTCCACTGGTCGGGTTGCAGAACACCTATAGGGGGTAGTGGTCCTCTGAGCGATGGACGGTGACGTCAAGAAACATGATTTTATAAGAAATCCTAATAACTCTTACTTATCTATGTGCTTCCACTACCCCCACATGGGTGCGTGGCTTATAAGATGCTTATAAGAACCAACGCACCTATGTGCACATAGATAAGGGCTTAACACGGAAGTCATAAGAGAAAACCTAATAATAATGGGTGAAAAAAGGTCTTATAAGAAAACCTATAAACTGTCTCATACTATGTATGGGATACATGAGTGTTTTCTTATAACGAAAGAGAAAATTTGGAATTTATTGGCGAGGAAAGTTCTCTTTATAATAAAGAGAATAAAATGCTGTATGCTTCTTCATGGGAGATTTTGGTCAGGAATTGGTTTTGCACCAAGTCCCGTACCAAAAAAAAAAAAAAATTTACTCTTCCACACTTCAGTCTCCAGACGTACTATAGCCCAACAATTATCGGGCGTTGGAATAGACACGGTTGTTACCAAATCCTAATAAAAACCGATAAAATTGTATGAAAACACGGGGAAAAAATACCATATCCTAATAAAAATCGATAAAATTGTATAAAAAATATATACTTATTGTTATACTTATACTTATACTTATCAACCAAGAACCCCAAGAACCCCAAGAACCCCAAGAACCCCAAGAACCCCAAGAACAGCTTGAAAATGAAAATAAAAATAAAATAAAATTAAATTAAAATTAAATTAAATTAAATTATACATTTAGTATAAAGAACAGGTCTGTGCTATACATTTGAATAATAATGGTAATAAGAAAGCTAATAAAATCATTGGATTGAGCTCGTATGGGCTAAAAAGCACGAAAGAAAGTATATTGGGCGATATACATGTAGTGCAAAGAACAGGTCTGGGCAATGGTAATAAGAAAGCTAATAAAATCATAGGATTGAGCTCGAATGGGCTAAAAAGCACGAAAGAAAGTATATTGGGCGATATACATGTAGTGCAAAGAACAGGTCTGGGCAATGGTAATAAGAAAGCTAATAAAATCATAGGATTGAGCTCGTATGGGCTAAAAAGCACGAAAGAAAGTATATTGGGCGATATACATGTAGTGCAAAGAACAGGTCTGGGCAATGGTAATAAGAAAGCTAATAAAATCATAGGATTGAGCTCGAATGGGCTAAAAAGCACGAAAGAAAGTATATTGGGCGATATACATGTAGTGCAAAGAACAGGTCTGGGCAATGGTAATAAGAAAGCTAATAAAATCATAGGATTGAGCTCGAATGGGCTAAAAAGCACGAAAGAAAGTATATTGGGCGATATACATGTAGTGCAAAGAACAGGTCTGGGCAATGGTAATAAGAAAGCTAATAAAATCATAGGATTGAGCTCGAATGGGCTAAAAAGCACGAAAGAAAGTATATTGGGCGATATACATGTAGTGCAAAGAACAGGTCTGGGCAATGGTAATAAGAAAGCTAATAAAATCATAGGATTGAGCTCGAATGGGCTAAAAAGCACGAAAGAAAGTATATTGGGTGATATACATGTAGTGTAAAGAACAGGTCTGGGCAATGGTAATAAGAAAGCTAATAAAATCATAGGATTGAGCTCGAATGGGCTAAAAAGCACGAAAGAAAGTATATTGGGCGATATACATGTAGTGCAAAGAACAGGTCTGGGCAATGGTAATAAGAAAGCTAATAAAATCATAGCATACTGCGATCTAGTGAAGCTTAACTTATCTTATAAGGATAAGCATAACATATATTGATTTTTATAAGGGACACATAAAAAAATTTTGATTTGCCGCTATCCATTTTCAGACACTACATAAGGATATCATTCATATCCTTTAATCGGAAATCGGATTTGAGAAAAAAAGTTTTCAATTAACTCATTTCCCCATTTTTGTTCGGGACACATGAAGTTATTAGGAAAGGCATAGACGATCTCAAATTTTCATATGGGACACATAAAAAAATCTTGATTTGCCGCTATCCATTTTCAGATACTACATAAGGATAGCATTCATATCCTTTTATCGGAAATCGGATTTGAGAAAAAAAGTTTTCAATTAACTCATTTCCCCATTTTTGTTCGGGACACATGAAGTTATTAGGAAAGGCATACACGATCTCAAATTTTCATATGGGACACATAAAAAAATTTTGATTTGCCGCTATCCATTTTCAGACACTACATAAGGATAGCATTCATATCCTTTAATCGGAAATCGGATTTGAGAAAAAAAGTTTTCAATTAACTCATTTCCCCATTTTTGTTCGGGACACATGAAGTTATTAGGAAAGGCATAGACGATCTCAAATTTTCATATGGGACACATAAAAAAATCTTGATTTGCCGCTATCCATTTTCAGATACTACATAAGGATAGCATTCATATCCTTTTATCGGAAATCGGATTTGAGAAAAAAAGTTTTCAATTAACTCATTTCCCCATTTTTGTTCGTGACACATGAAGTTATTAGGAAAGGCATACACGATCTCAAATTTTCATATGGGACACATAAAAAAATTTTGATTTGCCGCTATCCATTTTCAGACACTACATAAGGATAGCATTCATATCCTTTTATCGGAAATCGGATTTGAGAAAAAAAGTTTTCAATTAACTCATTTCCCCATTTTTGTTCGGGACACATGAAGTTATTAGGAAAGGCATAGACGATCTCAAATTTTCATATGGGACACATAAAAAAATCTTGATTTGCCGCTATCCATTTTCAGACACTACATAAGGATAGCATTCATATCCTTTTATCGGAAATCGGATTTGAGAAAAAAAGTTTTCAATTAACTCATTTCCCCATTTTTGTTCGGGACACATGAAGTTATTAGGAAAGGCATACACGATCTCAAATTTTCATATGGGACACATAAAAAAATTTTGATTTGCAGCTATCCATTTTCAGACACTACATAAGGATAGCATTCATATCCTTTTATCGGAAATCGGATTTGAGAAAAAAAGTTTTCAATTAACTCATTTCCCCATTTTTGTTCGGGACACATGAAGTTATTAGGAAAGGCATAGACGATCTCAAATTTTCATATGGGACACATAAAAAAATCTTGATTTGCCGCTATCCATTTTCAGATACTACATAAGGATAGCATTCATATCCTTTTATCGGAAATCGGATTTGAGAAAAAAAGTTTTCAATTAACTCATTTCCCCATTTTTGTTCGGGACACATAAAGTTATTAGGAAAGGCATACACGATCTCAAATTTTCATATGGGACACATAAAAAAATTTTGATTTGCCGCTATCCATTTTCAGACACTACATAAGGATAGCATTCATATCCTTTTATCGGAAATCGGATTTGAGAAAAAAAGTTTTCAATTAACTCATTTCCCCATTTTTGTTCGGGACACATGAAGTTATTAGGAAAGGCATAGACGATCTTAGATTTTCATATGGGACATATAAAAAAATTTTGATTTGCCGCTATCCATTTTCAGACACTACATAAGGATAGCATTCATATCCTTTTATCGGAAATCGGATTTGCGAAAAAAAAGTTTTCAATTAACACATTTCCCATTTCTCATTTCTCCATTTTTGTTCGGGACACATAAAGTTATTAGGAAAGGGATAGACGATCTTAAATTTTCATATGGGACACATGAAAAAATTTTGATTTGCCGCTATCCATTTTCAGACACTACATAAGGATAGCATTCATATCCTTTTATCGGAAATCGGATTTGAGAAAAAAAGTTTTCAATTAACTCATTTCCCCATTTTTGTTCGGGACACATGAAGTTATTAGGAAAGGCATAGACGATCTTAGATTTTCATATGGGACATATAAAAAAATTTTGATTTGCCGCTATCCATTTTCAGACACTACATAAGGATAGCATTCATATCCTTTTATCGGAAATCGGATTTGCGAAAAAAAAGTTTTCAATTAACACATTTCCCATTTCTCATTTCTCCATTTTTGTTCGGGACACATAAAGTTATTAGGAAAGGGATAGACGATCTTAAATTTTCATATGGGACACATGAAAAAATTTTGATTTGCCGCTATCCATTTTCAGACACTACATAAGGATAGCATTCATATCCTTTTATCGGAAATCGGATTTGAGAAAAAAAGTTTTCAATTAACTCATTTCCCCATTTTTGTTCGGGACACATGAAGTTATTAGGAAAGGCATAGACGATCTTAGATTTTCATATGGGACATATAAAAAAATTTTGATTTGCCGCTATCCATTTTCAGACACTACATAAGGATAGCATTCATATCCTTTTATCGGAAATCGGATTTGAGAAAAAAAGTTTTCAATTAACTCATTTCCCCATTTTTGTTCGGGACACATGAAGTTATTAGGAAAGGCATAGACGATCTTAGATTTTCATATGGGACATATAAAAAAATTTTGATTTGCCGCTATCCATTTTCAGACACTACATAAGGATAGCATTCATATCCTTTTATCGGAAATCGGATTTGCGAAAAAAAAGTTTTCAATTAACACATTTCCCATTTCTCATTTCTCCATTTTTGTTCGGGACACATAAAGTTATTAGGAAAGGGATAGACGATCTTAAATTTTCATATGGGACACATGAAAAAATTTTGATTTGCCGCTATCCATTTTCAGACACTACATAAGGATAGCATTCATATCCTTTTATCGGAAATCGGATTTGCGAAAAAAAAGCTTTCAATTAACATATTTCCCCATTTTTGTTCGGGACACATGAAATTATTAGGAAAGGCATAGACGATCTTAAACTTTTATATGGGACATATGATTTTTTTTTTATAAGGAAAGAGAAAAAGTTTCTTAGTAAATAATTTTTCGTACTTTGTTACACTTCGCCATGAATATGTTAGTAAATCTTCGAAATTTATATACATAATAATTTATAAGAAATGGCATAACATATATTAATTTATATAAGGAACATATGAAAAAATTTTGATTTGCTGCTATCTATTTTCAGACACTACACAACGTTCTTATTCAACTACTTTCACCGGAAATCGGATTATCGAAAAAAAAAAATTTCCATTAACTATAACCCCATTTTTGTATGGGACATATGAATTTTTTTTTATAAGGAAAGAGAAAAAGTTTCTCAGTAAATAATTGTTCCCACTTTGTTACACTTCGCCATGAATGTGTAAGTAAATCTTTGAATTTTATTTATATAATAATTTATAAGAAATGGCATAACATATATTAATTTATATAAGGAACATATGAAAAAAATTTTATTTGCTACTATCTATTATCAGACACTACACAACACTCTTATTCAACTCCTTTTACCGGAATTCGGATTTGCAAAAAAAAAAAAAAAAACAATCCATTAACTATTTCCCCATTTTTGTTCAGGACATATAAATTTATTAGGAAAGGTATAAATCTTTTGAGATTTTTATATGCATCACATGAAAAATTTTTGATTAGGCACTATCTATTTATAGACAATACATAACGATCCTATTCATATTATTTTACTGGAAATCGATTTTGCAAAAAATTGCGGAAAAAAATTTCTATAAAATTATTTTCCAATTTTTGTATGGGGCACATGAAGTTATTAGGAAAGGCATAAATGCTTTTAGATGTTTATATGAGACATATAAAAAAAATTTTGATTTGACACTATCTATTTTCAGACACTACATAACGATCCTATTGATATTCTTTTACTGGAAATCGATTTTGCAAAAAATTGCAAACAAAAAATTTCTATAAAATTATTTCTCAATTTTTGTATGGGACACAGGAAGTTATTAGGAAAGGCATAAATCTTTTTAGATTTTTATATGGAACACATGAAAAATTTTTGATTTGCCACTATCTATTTTCAGACACTATATAACGATCCTATTCATATGCTTTTACTGGAAATCGATTTTGCAAAAAAATTGAGAAAAAACTTTTCTATAAAATATTATCCAATTTTTGTATGGGACATATGAAGTTATTAGGAAAGGTATAAATCGTTTTTGATTTTTATATGGGACACATGAAAATTATTTGATTTAGCACTATCTATTTTCAGACACTACATAACAATGATATTCATATGCTTTTACTGGAAATCGATTTTGCAAAAAATTGTGAAAAAACTTTTCTATAAAATATTATCCAATTTTTGTATGGGACATATGAAGTTATTAGGAAAGGTATAAATCGTTTTTGATTTTTATATGGGACACATGAAAATTATTTGATTTAGCACTATCTATTTTCAGACAATACATAACGATGCTATACATATTCTTTTACTGGTAATCGATTTTGCAAAAAATTGCGAAAAAAATTTCTATAAAAGTATTTCCCAATTTTTGTATGGGACACATAGTTTTATTAGGAAAGGAATAATTTTTTTTTTATTTTTATATGGGACATATGAAAACTTTTTGATTTAGCACTATCTATTTTCAGACACTACATAACGATGTTATTCATATGCTTTTACTAGTAATCGATTTTGCAAAAAATTGCCACAAAAAATTTCTATAAAAGTATTTCCAGTTTTTGTATGGGACACATGGAGTTATTAGGAAAGGCATAAATTTTTTTGATTTTTATATGGGACACATGAACATTTTTTTGTTTTTGCACTGCCCATTTTCAGACACTATATAACGATCTTATTCATATGCTTTTACTGGAAATCGATTTTGCAAAAAATTGTGAAAAAAATTTCTATAAAATATTATCCAATTTTTGTATGGGACATATGAAGTTATTAGGAAAGGTATAAATCGTTTTTGATTTTTATATGGGACACATGAAAATTATTTGATTTAGCACCATCTATTTTCAGACACTACATAATGAAGCTATTCATATTCTTTTACTGGTAATCGATTTTGCAAAAAATTGCGAAAAAAAATTTCTATAAAAGTATTTCCCAATTTTTGTATGGGACACATGAAGTTATTAGGAAAGGCATAAATCTTTTTAGATTTTTATATGGAACACATGAAAAATTTTTGATTTGCCACTATCTATTTTCAGACACTATATAACGATCCTATTCATATGCTTTTACTGGAAATCGATTTTGCAAAAAAATTGAGAAAAAACTTTTCTATAAAATATTATCCAATTTTTGTATGGGACATATGAAGTTATTAGGAAAGGTATAAATCGTTTTTGATTTTTATATGGGACACATGAAAATTATTTGATTTAGCACTATCTATTTTCAGACACTACATAACAATGATATTCATATTCTTTTACTGGTAATCGATTTTGCAAAAAATTGCCAAAAAAAATTTCTATAAAAGTATTTCCCAATTTTTGTATGGGACACATGGAGTTATTAGGAAAGGCATAATTTTTTTTGATTTTTATATGGGACACATGAAAATTATTTGATTTAGCACTATCTATTTTCAGACAATACATAACGATGCTATACATATTCTTTTACTGGTAATCGATTTTGCAAAAAATTGCGAAAAAAATTTCTATAAAAGTATTTCCCAATTTTTGTATGGGACACATAGTTTTATTAGGAAAGGAATAATTTTTTTTTTATTTTTATATGGGACATATGAAAACTTTTTGATTTAGCACTATCTATTTTCAGACACTACATAACGATGTTATTCATATGCTTTTACTAGTAATCGATTTTGCAAAAAATTGCCACAAAAAATTTCTATAAAAGTATTTCCAGTTTTTGTATGGGACACATGAAGTTATTAGGAAAGGCATAAATCTATTTAGATTTTTATATGGAACACATGAAAAATTTTTGATTTGCCACTATCTATTTTCAGACACTATATAAGGATCCTATTCATATTCTTTTACTGGTAATCGATTTTGCAAAAAATTGCGAAAAAAATTTCTATAAAAGTATTTCCCAATTTTTGTATGGGACACATAGTTTTATTAGGAAAGGAATAATTTTTTTTTTATTTTTATATGGGACATATGAAAACTTTTTGATTTAGCACTATCTATTTTCAGACACTACATAACGATGTTATTCATATGCTTTTACTAGTAATCGATTTTGCAAAAAATTGCCACAAAAAATTTCTATAAAAGTATTTCCAGTTTTTGTATGGGACACATGAAGTTATTAGGAAAGGCATAAATCTTTTTAGATTTTTATATGGAACACATGAAAAATTTTTGATTTGCCACTATCTATTTTCAGACACTATATAACGATCCTATTCATATGCTTTTACTGGAAATCGATTTTGCAAAAAAATTGAGAAAAAACTTTTCTATAAAATATTATCCAATTTTTGTATGGGACATATGAAGTTATTAGGAAAGGTATAAATCGTTTTTGATTTTTATATGGGACACATGAAAATTATTTGATTTAGCACTATCTATTTTCAGACACTACATAACAATGATATTCATATGCTTTTACTGGAAATCGATTTTGCAAAAAATTGTGAAAAAACTTTTCTATAAAATATTATCCAATTTTTGTATGGGACATATGAAGTTATTAGGAAAGGTATAAATCGTTTTTGATTTTTATATGGGACACATGAAAATTATTTGATTTAGCACTATCTATTTTCAGACAATACCTAACGATGCTATACATATTCTTTTACTGGTAATCGATTTTGCAAAAAATTGCGAAAAAAATTTCTATAAAAGTATTTCCCAATTTTTGTATGGGACACATAGTTTTATTAGGAAAGGAATAATTTTTTTTTTATTTTTATATGGGACATATGGAAACTTTTTGATTTAGCACTATCTATTTTCAGACACTACATAACGATGTTATTCATATGCTTTTACTAGTAATCGATTTTGCAAAAAATTGCCACAAAAAATTTCTATAAAAGTATTTCCAGTTTTTGTATGGGACACATGGAGTTATTAGGAAAGGCATAAATTTTTTTGATTTTTATATGGGACACATGAACATTTTTTTGTTTTTGCACTGCCCATTTTCAGACACTATATAACGATCTTATTCATATGCTTTTACTGGAAATCGATTTTGCAAAAAATTGTGAAAAAACTTTTCTATAAAATATTATCCAATTTTTGTATGGGACATATGAAGTTATTAGGAAAGGTATAAATCGTTTTTGATTTTTATATGGGACACATGAAAATTATTTGATTTAGCACCATCTATTTTCAGACACAACATAACGATGCTATTCATATTCTTTTACTGGTAATCGATTTTGCAAAAAATTGCGAAAAAAAATTTCTATAAAAGAATTTCCCAATTTTTGTATGGGACACATGAAGTTATTAGGAAAGGCATAAATCTTTTTAGATTTTTATATGGAACACATGAAAAATTTTTGATTTGCCACTATCTATTTTCAGACACTATATAACGATCCTATTCATATGCTTTTACTGGAAATCGATTTTGCAAAAAAATTGAGAAAAAACTTTTCTATAAAATATTATCCAATTTTTGTATGGGACATATGAAGTTATTAGGAAAGGTATAAATCGTTTTTGATTTTTATATGGGACACATGAAAATTATTTGATTTAGCACTATCTATTTTCAGACACTACATAACAATGATATTCATATTCTTTTACTGGTAATCTATTTTGCAAAAAATTGCCAAAAAAAATTTCTATAAAAGTATTTCCCAATTTTTGTATGGACACATGGAGTTATTAGGAAAGGCATAAATTTTTTTGATTTTTATATGGGACACATGAAAATTATTTGATTTAGCACTATCTATTTTCAGACACTACATAACGATGCTATTCATATTCTTTTACTGGTAATCGATTTTGCAAAAAATTGCGAAAAAAAATTTCTATAAAAGTGTTTCCCAATTTTTGTATGGGACACATGAAGTTATTAGGAAAGGCATAAATCTTTTTAGATTTTTATATGGAACACATGAAAAATTTTTGATTTGCCACTATCTATTTTCAGACACTATATAACGATCCTATTCATATGCTTTTACTGGAAATCGATTTTGCAAAAAAATTGAGAAAAAACTTTTCTATAAAATATTATCCAATTTTTGTATGGGACATATGAAGTTATTAGGAAAGGTATAAATCGTTTTTGATTTTTATATGGGACACATGAAAATTATTTGATTTAGCACTATCTATTTTCAGACACTACATAACAATGATATTCATATTCTTTTACTGGTAATCGATTTTGCAAAAAATTGCCAAAAAAAATTTCTATAAAAGTATTTCCCAATTTTTGTATGGGACACATGGAGTTATTAGGAAAGGCATAATTTTTTTTGATTTTTATATGGGACACATGAAAATTATTTGATTTAGCACTATCTATTTTCAGACAATACATAACGATGCTATACATATTCTTTTACTGGTAATCGATTTTGCAAAAAATTGCGAAAAAAATTTCTATAAAAGTATTTCCCAATTTTTGTATGGGACACATAGTTTTATTAGGAAAGGAATAATTTTTTTTTTATTTTTATATGGGACATATGAAAACTTTTTGATTTAGCACTATCTATTTTCAGACACTACATAACGATGTTATTCATATGCTTTTACTAGTAATCGATTTTGCAAAAAATTGCCACAAAAAATTTCTATAAAAGTATTTCCAGTTTTTGTATGGGACACATGAAGTTATTAGGAAAGGCATAAATCTATTTAGATTTTTATATGGAACACATGAAAAATTTTTGATTTGCCACTATCTATTTTCAGACACTATATAAGGATCCTATTCATATTCTTTTACTGGTAATCGATTTTGCAAAAAATTGAAAAAAAAAATTTCTATAAAAGTATTTCCCAATTTTTGTATGGAACACATGGAGTTATTAGGAAAGGCATAAATTTTTTTGATTTTTATATGGGACACATGAACATTTTTTTGTTTTTGCACTGCCCATTTTCAGACACTATATAACGATCTTATTCATATGCTTTTACTTGAAATCGATTTTGCAAAAAATTGTGAAAATAAAAATTTCTATAAAATTATTTCCCAATTTTTGTATGGGACACATGAAGTTATTAGGAAAGGCATAAATCTATTTAGATTTTTATATGGAACACGTGAAAAATTTTTGATTTGCCACTATCTATTTTCAGACACTATATAAGGATCCTATTCATATGCTTTTACTGGAAGTCGATTTTGCAAAAAATTGCGAAAAAAAATTTCTATAAAAGTATTTCCCAATTTTTGTATGGGACACATGAAGTTATTAGGAAAGGCATAAATCTATTTAGATTTTTATATGGAACACATGAAAAATTTTTGATTTGCCACTATCTATTTTCAGACACTATATAAGGATCCTATTCATATTCTTTTACTGGTAATCGATTTTGCAAAAAATTGCGAAAAAAAATTTCTATAAAAGTATTTCCCAATTTTTGTATGGGACACATAGTTTTATTAGGAAAGGA
>CAWUPM010001350.1:0-447969 GCA_963924295.1 Dioctria rufipes
TGAGTTTATATGAGAAGAGATCTGTTTGATCTATTTTCAAGCGTCTGCAGCAGGCAGTAAACAAGCTGAACCGATGAGTGTAAGGTTTTCTGCTGACACGACACGCATCTTCTTCTTCCTTTTCTTCTTTGTTTTTCAGCCCACTGCGTGGCGTATAAAGGTTCGATTCGCTTCGAATGAATCCTTTTCTTTTAAAAATTTTTTAATTTTTTTAATAAATAAAAAAATTGTTATTTTTCTATTTTTCTCAAACTTTTCATTTCTTTCTTCTTTTTTTTTCCTTTTTTTAATTTGTTTTTCAAATCACCCAATTTCGCTATTTGTGACCTGTTGATGAGTCAAACGAAGACTTGAAACTTGTCACCACAAATTAATGGGTTGTGTGATGAAATAACAAATTAGAACATTTTTTAGCTTTTGCTATATACCGGAGAATCCCAAAAAATTCTTTCTTGAACAAAATTAAGTTTAACCCAGTAAAAAGTCCAAAAGTACTCTTTTTATTTATTTTTCCTCTGTTTGATCTATTTTCAAGCGTCTGCAGCAGGCAGTATACCAAGCTGAACCGATGAGTGTAAGGTTTTCTGCTTGCACGAGACGCTTCTTCTTCGTCCTTTTCTGTTTTGTTTTTCAGCCCACTGCGTGGCGTATAAAGGTTCGATTCGCTTCAAATGAATCCTTTTCTTTAAAAATTTTTTAAATTTTTTTAATAAATAAAAAAAATTGTTATTTTTCTTTTTTTCTCAAACTTTCCATTTCTTTCTTCTTTTTTTTTTCATTTTTTCATTTGTTTTTCAAATCACCCAATTTCGCTATTTGTGACCTGTTGATGAGTCAAACCAAGACTTGAAACTTGTCACCAAAAATTACTGGGTTGTGTGATGAAATAACAAATTAGAACAATTTAAGCTTTTGCTATATACCGGAGAATCCCAAAAAATTCTTTTTTTCTTTTTAAGTTTAACCCGGTAAAAAGTCCAAACGTAATCTTTTTATTTATTTTTCCTCCTGGGCTTGTATAGGAGTGTTTTTTCCTCATATAATTCACACCTAGAATTTATTCTGAGTTTATATGAGAAGAGATCAGTTTGATCTATTTTCAAGCGTCTGCAGCACGCAGAAAACCAAGCTGCACCGGTGAGTATAAGGTTTTCTGCTGACACGAAACGCTTCTTCTTCTTCCTTTTCTTCTTTGTTTTTCAGCCCAATGCGTGGCGTATAAAGGTTCGTATCGCTTCGAATGAATCATTTTGTTTAAAATTTTTTTAAATTTTTTTAATAAATAAAAAAATTGTTTTTTTTTTTATTTTTCTCAAAATTTTCATTTCTTTCTTCTTTTTTTTCATTTTTTTCATTTGTGTTTCAAATCAACCAATTTAGGTATTTGTGACCTGTTGCTGAGTCAAAGCAAGACTTGTAACTTGTCACCAAAAATTAATGGGTTGTGTGATGAAATAACAAATTAGAGCAATTTGTAGCTTTTGCTATATCCCGGAGAATCCCAAAAAATTCTTTCTTGAACAAAATTAAGTTTAACCCGGTAAAAAATCCAAACGCAATATTTTAATTTATTTTTCCTCCTGGACTTGTATAGGAGTGTTTTTGCCTCATATGATTCACACCCTGAATTTATTCTGAGTTTATATGAGAAGAGATTTGTTTGATCTATTTTCAAGCGTCTGCAGCAGGCAGAAAACCAAGCTGAACCGATGAGTGTAAGGTTTTCTGCTGACACGAAACGCTTCTTCTTCTTCCTTCTCTTCTTTGTTTTTCAGCCCACTACGTGGCGTATAAAGGTTCGATTCGCTTCGAATGAATCCTTTTCTTTTAAAAATTTTTAAATTTTTTTAATAAATAAAAAATTATTATTTTTCTATTTTTCTCAAACTTTTCATTTCTTTCTTCTTTTTTTTTTCCTTTTTTTAATTTGTTTTTCAAATCACCCAATTTCGCAATTTGTGACCTGTTGATGAGTCAAACGAAGACTTGAAACTTGTCACCACAAATTAATGGGTTGTGTGATGAAATAACAAATTAGAACATTTTTTAGCTTTTGCTATATACCGGAGAATCCCAAAAAATTCTTTCTTGAACAAAATTAAGTTTAACCCAATAAAAAGTCCAAAAGTACTCTTTTTATTTATTTTTCCTCTGTTTGATCTATTTTCAAGCGTCTGCAGCAGGCAGTATACCAAGCTGAACCGATGAGTGTAAGGTTTTCTGCTTGCACGAGACGCTTCTTCTTCGTCCTTTTCTGTTTTGTTTTTCAGCCCACTGCGTGGCGTATAAAGGTTCGATTCGCTTCGAATGAATCCTTTTCTTTAAAAATTTTTTAAATTTTTTTAATAAATAAAAAAATTGTTATTTTTCTATTTTTCTCAAACTTTCCATTTCTTTCTTCTTTTTTTTCATTTTTTCATTTGTTTTTCAAATCACCCAATTTCGCTATTTGTGACCTGTTGATGAGTCAAACCAAGACTTGAAACTTGTCACCAAAAATTACTGGGTTGTGTGATGAAATAACAAATTAGAACAATTTAAGCTTTTGCTATATACCGGAGAATCCCAAAAAATTCTTTCTTGAACAAAATTAAGTTTAACCCGGTAAAAAAGTCCAAACGTAATCTTTTTATTTATTTTTCCTCCTGGGCTTGTATAGGAGTGTTTTTTCCTCATATAATTCACACCTAGAATTTATTCTGAGTTTATATGAGAAGAGATCAGTTTGATCTATTTTCAAGCGTCTGCAGCACGCAGAAAACCAAGCTGCACCGGTGAGTATAAGGTTTTTTGCTGACACGAAACGCTTCTTCTTCTTCCTTTTCTTCTTTGTTTTTCAGCCCACTGCGTGGCGTATAAAGGTTCGTATCGCTTCGAATGAATCATTTTGTTTAAAATTTTTTTAAATTTTTTTAATAAATAAAAAAATTGTTTTTTTTTTTATTTTTCTCAAAATTTTCATTTCTTTCTTCTTTTTTTTCATTTTTTTCATTTGTGTTTCAAATCAACCAATTTCGGTATTTGTGACCTGTTGCTGAGTCAAAGCAAGACTTGTAACTTGTCACCAAAAATTAATGGGTTGTGTGATGAAATAACAAATTAGAGCAATTTGTAGCTTTTGCTATATCCCGGAGAATCCCAAAAAATTCTTTCTTGAACAAAATTACGTTTAACCCGGTAAAAAATCCAAACGTAATATTTTAATTTAGTTTTCCTCCTGGGCTTGTATAGGAGTGTTTTTGCCTCATATGATTCACACCCTGAATTTATTCTGAGTTTATATGAGAAGAGATTTGTTTGGTCTATTTTCAAGCGTCTGCAGCAGGCAGAAAACCAAGCTGAACCGATGAGTGTAAGGTTTTCTGCTGACACGAAACGCTTCTTCTTCTTCCTTCTCTTCTTTGTTTTTCAGCCCACTACGTGGCGTATAAAGGTTCAATTCGCTTCGAATGAATCCTTTTTTTTTAAATTTTTTTAAATTTTTTTAATAAATAAAAAAATTGTTTTTTCTTTTTTTCTCAAACTTTTCATTTCTTTCTTCTTTTTTTTAATTTTTTTTTTATTTGTTTTTCAAATCACCCAATTTCGCTATTTGTGAGCTGTTGATGAGTCAACCAAGACTTGAAACTTGTCACCAAAAATTAATGGGTTGTGTGATGAAATAACCAATTAGAACATTTTTTAGATTTTGCTATATACCGGAGAATCCCAAAAAATTCTTTCTTGAACAAAATTAAGTTTAACCCGGTAAAAAATCCAAACGTAATATTTTAATTTATTTTTCCTATTGAGCTTGTATAGGAGTGTTTTTTCCTCATATAATTCACACCCTGAATTTATTCTGAATTTGTATGAGAAGAGATCTGTTTGATCTATTTTCAAGCGTCTGCAGCAGGCAGAAAACCAAGCTGAACCGATGAGTGTAAGGTTTTCTGCTGACACGAAACGCTTCTTCTTCTTCCTTTTCTTCTTTGTTTTTCAGCCCACTGCGTGGCGTATAAAGGATCAATTCGCTTCGAGTGAATCCTTTTCTTTAAAATTTTGTAAAATTTTTTTAATAAATAAAAAAATTGTTTTTTCTATTTTTCTCAAACTTTTCATTTCTTTCTTCTTTTTTTTTCATTTTTTTTTCATTTGTTTTTCAAATCACCCAATTTCGCTATTTGTGACCTGTTGATGAGTCAACCAAGACTTCAAACTTGTCACCAAAAATTAATGGGTTGTGTGATGAAATAACAAATTAGAACATTTTTTAGATTTTGCTATATACCGGAGAATCCCAAAAAATTCTTTCTTGAACAAAATTAAGTTTAACCCAGTAAAAAGTCCAAAAGTACTCTTTTTATTTATTTTTCCTCTGTTTGATCTATTTTCAAGCGTCTGCAGCAGGCAGAAAACCAAGCTGAACCGATGAGTGTAAGGTTTTCTGCTGACACGAAACGCTTCTTCTTCTTCCTTTTCTTCTTTGTTTTTCAGCCCACTGCGTGGCGTATAAAGGATCAATTCGCTTCGAGTGAATCCTTTTCTTTAAAATTTTGTAAAATTTTTTTAATAAATAAAAAAATTGTTTTTTCTATTTTTCTCAAACTTTTCATTTCTTTCTTCTTTTTTTTTCATTTTTTTTTCATTTGTTTTTCAAATCACCCAATTTCGCTATTTGTGACCTGTTGATGAGTCAACCAAGACTTGAAACTTGTCACCAAAAATTAACGGGTTGTGTGATGAAATAACCAATTAGAACATTTTTTAGATTTTGCTATATACCGGAGAATCCCAAAAAATTCTTTCTTGAACAAAATTAAGTTTAACCTAGTAAAAAGTCCAAACGTAATCTTTTTATTTATTTTTCCTCCTGTGCTTGTATAGGAGTGTTTTTTCCTCATATAATTCACACCCTGAATTTATTCTGAGTTTATATGAGAAGAGATCTGTTTGATCTATTTTCAAGCGTCTGCAGCAGGCAGTAAACCAAGCTGAACCGATGAGTGTAAGGTTTTCTGCTGACACGACACGCATCTTCTTCTTCCTTTTCTTCTTTGTTTTTCAGCCCACTGCGTGGCGTATAAAGGTTCGATTCGCTTCGAATGAATCCTTTTCTTTTAAAAATTTTTTAAATTTTTTTAATAAATAAAAAAATTGTTATTTTTCTATTTTTCTCAAACTTTTCATTTCTTTCTTCTTTTTTTTTCCTTTTTTTAATTTGTTTTTCAAATCACCCAATTTCGCTATTTGTGACCTGTTGATGAGTCAAACGAAGACTTGAAACTTGTCACCACAAATTAATGGGTTGTGTGATGAAATAACAAATTAGAACATTTTTTAGCTTTTGCTATATACCGGAGAATCCCAAAAAATTCTTTCTTGAACAAAATTAAGTTTAACCCAGTAAAAAGTCCAAAAGTACTCTTTTTATTTATTTTGCCTCTGTTTGATCTATTTTCAAGCGTCTGCAGCAGGCAGTATACCAAGCTGAACCGATGAGTGTAAGGTTTTCTGCTTGCACGAGACGCTTCTTCTTCGTCCTTTTCTGTTTTGTTTTTCAGCCCACTGCGTGGCGTATAAAGGTTCGATTCGCTTCAAATGAATCCTTTTCTTTAAAAATTTTTTAAATTTTTTTAATAAATAAAAAAATTGTTATTTTTCTATTTTTCTCAAACTTTCCATTTCTTTCTTCTTTTTTTTTTCATTTTTTCATTTGTTTTTCAAATCACCCAATTTCGCTATTTGTGACCTGTTGATGAGTCAAACCAAGACTTGAAACTTGTCACCAAAAATTACTGGGTTGTGTGATGAAATAACAAATTAGAACAATTTAAGCTTTTGCTATATACCGGAGAATCCCAAAAAATTCTTTTTTTCTTTTTAAGTTTAACCCGGTAAAAAGTCCAAACGTAATCTTTTTATTTATTTTTCCTCCTGGGCTTGTATAGGAGTGTTTTTTCCTCATATAATTCACACCTAGAATTTATTCTGAGTTTATATGAGAAGAGATCAGTTTGATCTATTTTCAAGCGTCTGCAGCACGCAGAAAACCAAGCTGCACCGGTGAGTATAAGGTTTTCTGCTGACACAAAACGCTTCTTCTTCTTCCTTTTCTTCTTTGTTTTTCAGCCCAATGCGTGGCGTATAAAGGTTCGTATCGCTTCGAATGAATCATTTTGTTTAAAATTTTTTTAAATTTTTTTAATAAATAAAAAAATTGTTTTTTTTTTTTATTTTTCTCAAAATTTTCATTTCTTTCTTCTTTTTTTTCATTTTTTTCATTTGTGTTTCAAATCAACCAATTTAGGTATTTGTGACCTGTTGCTGAGTCAAAGCAAGACTTGTAACTTGTCACCAAAAATTAATGGGTTGTGTGATGAAATAACAAATTAGAGCAATTTGTAGCTTTTGCTATATCCCGGAGAATCCCAAAAAATTCTTTCTTGAACAAAATTAAGTTTAACCCGGTAAAAAATCCAAACGTAATATTTTAATTTATTTTTCCTCCTGGACTTGTATAGGAGTGTTTTTGCCTCATATGATTCACACCCTGAATTTATTCTGAGTTTATATGAGAAGAGATTTGTTTGATCTATTTTCAAGCGTCTGCAGCAGGCAGAAAACCAAGCTGAACCGATGAGTGTAAGGTTTTCTGCTGACACGAAACGCTTCTTCTTCTTCCTTCTCTTCTTTGTTTTTCAGCCCACTACGTGGCGTATAAAGGTTCAATTCGCTTCGAATGAATCCTTTTTTTTTTAATTTTTTTTAATTTTTTTAATAAATAAAAAAATTGTTTTTTCTTTTTTTCTCAAACTTTTCATTTCTTTCTTCTTTTTTTTTTTCCTTTTTTTAATTTGTTTTTCAAATCACCCAATTCCGCTATTTGTGACCTGTTGATGAGTCAAACGAAGACTTGAAACTTGTCACCACAAATTAATGGGTTGTGTGATGAAATAACAAATTAGAACATTTTTTAGCTTTTGCTATATACCGGAGAAATCCAAAGAATTCTTTCTTGAACAAAATTAAGTTTAACCCAGTAAAAAGTCCAAACGTAATCTTTTTATTTATTTTTCCTCCTGGGCTTGAATTTTCTGAGTTTATATGAGAAGAGATGAGTTTGATCTATTTTCAAGCGTCTGCAGCAGGCAGAAAACCAAGCTGCACCGATGAGTATAAGGTTTTCTGCTGACACGAAACGCTTCTTCTTCTTCCTTTCTTTTTTTATTTTTCAGCCCACTGCGTGGCGTATACAGGTTCGATTCGCTTCGAATGAATCTGTTTCTTCAAAAATTTTTTAAATTTTTTAAACAGATTACGTTTGGACTTTTTACCGGGTTAAACTTAATTTTGTTCAAGAAAGAATTTTTTTTTTTTTTTTTTTTTTTTTTTTTTGGGATTCTCCGGTATATAGCAAAAGCTGAAAAATGTTCTAATTTGTTATTTCATCACACAACCCATTAAGTTTTGGTGACAAGTTTCAAGTCTTGGTTCGACTCATCAACAGGTCACAAATAGCGAAATTGTGTGATTTGAAAAACAAATGAAAAAATGAAAGAAGAAGAAAGAAATGAAAAGTTTGAGAAAATAGAAAAAAACAATTTCTTTATTTATTAAAAAAAAATTAAAAAATTTTTAAAGAAACAGATTCATTCGAAGCGAATCGAACCTGTATACGCCACGCAGTGGGCTGAAAAATAAAAAAGGAAAGGAAGAAGAAGAAGCGTTTCGTGTCAGCAGAAAACCTTACACCCATCGGTGCAGCTTGGTTTTCTGCCTGCTGCAGACGCTTGAAAATAGATCAAACTGATCTCTTCTCATATAAACTCATATAAACTCCTCATATAATTCACACCCAGAATTTATTTCTGAGTTTATATGAGAAGAGATCAGTTTGATCTATTTTCGAGCGTCTGCAGCAGGCAGAAAACCAAGCTGCACCGATGAGTGTAAGGTTTTCTGCTGACACGAAACGCTTCTTCTTCTTCCTGTCCTTTTCTATTTTTCAGCCCACTGCGTGGCGTATACAGGTTCGATTCGCTTCGAATGAATCTGTTTCTTTAAAAATTTTTTAAATGTTTTTTAATACATAAAAAAATTGTTTTTTTTTCTATTTTCTCAAACTTTTCATTTCTTTCTTCTTCTTTCATTTTTTCATTTGTTTTTCAAATCACACAATTTCGCTATTTGTGACCTGTTGATGAGTCGAACCAAGACTTGAAACTTGTCACCAAAACTTAATGGGTTGTGTGATGAAATAACAAATTAGAACATTTTTCAGCTTTTGCTATATACCGGAGAATCCCAAAAAAAAAAAAAAAAAAATCTTTCTTGAACAAAATTAAGTTTAACCAAACGTAATCTGTTTATTTTTCCTCCTGGGCTTGTATAGGAGTGTTTTTTCCTCATATAATTCACACCCAGAATTTATTTCTGAGTTTATATGAGAAGAGATCAGTTTGATCTATTTTCAAGCGTCTGCAGCAGGCAGAAAACCAAGCTGCACCGATGAGTGTAAGGTTTTCTGCTGACACGAAACGCTTCTTCTTCTTCCTTTCCTTTTTTATTTTTCAGCCCACTGCGTGGCGTATACAGGTTCGATTCGCTTCGAATGAATCTGTTTCTTTAAAAAAATTTTAAATTTTTTTTTAATAAATAAAAAAATTGTTTTTTTCTATTTTCTCAAACTTTTCGTTTCTTTCTTCTTCTTTCATTTTTTCATTTGTTTTTCAAATCACACAATTTCGCTATTTGTGACCTGTTGATGAGTCGAACCAAGACTTGAAACTTGTCACCAAAAATTAATGGGTTGTGTGATGAAATAACAAATTAGAACATTTTTCAGCTTTTGCTATATACCGGAGAATCCCAAAAAAAAAAAAAAAAAATTCTTTCTTGAATAAGTTTTTTAAATAAATAAAAAAAATTGATTTTTTTCCATTTTTCTCAAACCTTTCATTTCTTTCTTCTTTTTTTCATTTTTTTCATTTGTTTTTCAAATCACCCAATTTCGCTATTGTGACCTGTTGATGAGTCAAACCAAGACTTGAAAATTGTCACCAAAAATTAATGGATTGTGTGATGAAATAACAAATTAGAGCAATTTGTAGCTTTTGCTATATATCGGAGAATCCCAAAAAATTCTTTCTTGAACAAAATTTAGTTTAACCCGGTAAAAAATCCAAACGTAATATTTTAATTTAATTTTCCTCCTGGGCTTGAATTTTCTGAGTTTACATGAGAAGAGATGAGTTTGATCTATTTTCAAGCGTCTGCAGCAGGCAGAAAACCAAGCTGCACCGATGAGTATAAGGTTTTCTGCTGACACGAAACGCTTCTTCTTCTTCCTTCCTTTTTTTATTTTTCAGCCCACTGCGTGGCGTATACAGGTTCGATTCGCTTCGAATGAATCTGTTTCTTCAAAAATTTTTTAAATTTTTTAAACAGATTACGTTTGGACTTTTTACCGGGTTAAACTTAATTTTGTTCAAGAAAGAATTTTTTTTTTTTTTTTTTTTTGGGATTCTCCGGTATATAGCAAAAGCTGAAAAATGTTCTAATTTGTTATTTCATCACACAACCCATTAATTTTTGGTGACAAGTTTCAAGTCTTGGTTCGATTCATCAACAGGTCACAAATAGCGAAATTGTGTGATTTGAAAAACAAATGAAAAAATGAAAGAAGAAGAAAGAAATGAAAAGTTTGAGAAAATAGAAAAAAACAATTTCTTTATTTATTAAAAAAATTTAAAAAATTTTTAAAGAAACAGATTCATTCGAAGCGAATCGAACCTGTATACGCCACGCAGTGGGCTGAAAAATAAAAAAGGAAAGGAAGAAGAAGAAGCGTTTCGTGTCAGCAGAAAACCTTACACTCATCGGTGCAGCTTGGTTTTCTGCCTGCTGCAGACGCTTGAAAATAGATCAAACTGATCTCTTCTCATATAAACTCATATAAACTCCTCATATAATTCACACCCAGAATTTATTTCTGAGTTTATATGAGAAGAGATCAGTTTGATCTATTTTCGAGCGTCTGCAGCAGGCAGAAAACCAAGCTGCACCGATGAGTGTAAGGTTTTCTGCTGACACGAAACGCTTCTTCTTCTTCCTTTCCTTTTTTATTTTTCAGCCCACTGCGTGGCGTATACAGGTTCGATTCGCTTCGAATGAATCTGTTTCTTTAAAAAATTTTTAAATTTTTTTTAATAAATAAAAAAATTGTTTTTTTTTCTATTTTCTCAAACTTTTCATTTCTTTCTTCTTCTTTCATTTTTTCATTTGTTTTTCAAATCACACAATTTCGCTATTTGTGACCTGTTGATGAGTCGAACCAAGACTTGAAACTTGTCACCAAAACTTAATGGGTTGTGTGATGAAATAACAAATTAGAACATTTTTCAGCTTTTGCTATATACCGGAGAATCCCAAAAAAAAAAAAAAATTCTTTCTTGAACAAAATTAAGTTTAACCCGGTAAAAAGTCCAAACGTAATCTGTTTATTTTTTCCTCCTGGGCTTGTATAGGAGTGTTTTTTCCTCATATAATTCACACCCAGAATTTATTTCTGAGTTTTATATGAGAAGAGATCAGTTTGATCTATTTTCAAGCGTCTGCAGCAGGCAGAAAACCAAGCTGCACCGATGAGTGTAAGGTTTTCTGCTGACACGAAACGCTTCTTCTTCTTCCTTTCCTTTTTTATTTTTCAGCCCACTGCGTGGCGTATACAGGTTCGATTCGCTTCGAATGAATCTGTTTCTTTAAAAAAATTTTAAATTTTTTTTTTGATAAATAAAAAAATTGTTTTTTTCTATTTTCTCAAACTTTTCGTTTCTTTCTTCTTCTTTCATTTTTTCATTTGTTTTTCAAATCACACAATTTCGCTATTTGTGACCTGTTGATGAGTCGAACCAAGACTTGAAACTTGTCACCAAAAATTAATGGGTTGTGTGATGAAATAACAAATTAGAACATTTTTCAGCTTTTGCTATATACCGGAGAATCCCAAAAAAAAAAAAAAATTCTTTCTTGAATAAGTTTTTTAAATAAATAAAAAAAATTGATTTTTTTCCATTTTTCTCAAACCTTTCATTTCTTTCATCTTTTTTTCATTTTTTTCATTTGTTTTTCAAATCACCCAATTTCGCTATTTGTGACCTGTTGATGAGTCAAACCAAGACTTGAAAATTGTCACCAAAAATTAATGGATTGTGTGATGAAATAACAAATTAGAGCAATTTGTAGCTTTTGCTATATATCGGAGAATCCCAAAAAATTCTTTCTTGAACAAAATTTAGTTTAACCCGGTAAAAAATCCAAACGTAATATTTTAATTTATTTTTCCTCCTGAGCTTGTATAGGAGTGTTTTTTCCTCATATAATTCACACCCTGAATTTATTCTGAGTTTATATGAGAAGAGATCTGTTTGATCTATTTTCAAGCATCTGCAGCAGGCAGAAAACCAAGCTGAACCGATGAGTGTAAGGTTTTCGGCTGACACGAAACGCTTCTTCTTCTTCCTTTTCTTCTTTGTTTTTCAGCCCACTGCGTGGCGTATAAAGGTTCGATTCCCTTCGAATGAATCCATTTCTTTAAAATTTTTTTAAATTTTTTTAATAAATAAAAAAATTGTTTCTTTTTTTATTTTCTCAAACTTTTCATTTCTTTCTTCTTTTTTTTCATTTTTTTCATTTGTTTTTCAAATCACCCAATTTCGGTATTTGTGACCAGTTGCTGAGTCAAAGCAAGACTTGAAACTTGTCACCAAAAATTAATGGGTTGTGTTATGAAATAACAAATTAGAGCAATTTGTAGCTTTTGCTATATACCGGAGAATCCCAAAAAATTCTTTCTTGAACAAAATTAAGTTTAACCCGGTAAAAAGTCCAAACGTAGTCTTTTTATTTATTTTTCCTCCTGGGCTTGTATAGGAGTGTTCTTTCCTCATATAATTCACACCCAGAATTTATTCTGAGTTTATATGTGAAGAGATCACTTTGATCTATTTTCAAGCGTCTGCAGCACGCACAAAACCAAGCTGCACCGATGAGTATAAGGGTTTCTGCTGACACGAAACGCTTCTTCTTCTTCCTTTTCCTCTTAGATTTTCAGCCCACTGCGTGGCGTATAAAGGTTCGTATCGCTTCGAATGAATCATTTTCTTTAAAATTTTTTTAAATTTTTTTAATAAATAAAAAAATTGTTTTTTTTTTATTTTTCTCAAAATTTTCATTTCTTTCTTCTTTTTTGTCATTTTTTTCATTTGTGTACCCAATTTCGGTATTTGTGACCTGTTGCTGAGTCAAAGCAAGACTTGAAACTTGTCACCAAAAATTAATGGGTTGTGTGATGAAATAACAAATTAGAGCAATTTGTAGCTTTTGCTATGTACCGGAGAATCCCAAAAAATTCTTTCTTGAACAAAATTAAGTTTAACCCGGTAAAAAATCCAAACGTAATATTTTAATTTATTTTTCCTCCTGGGCTTGTATAGGAGTGTTTTTGCCTCATATAATTCACACCCTGAATTTATTCTGAGTTTATATGAGAAGAGATTTGTTTGATCTATTTTCAAGCGTCTGCAGCAGGCAGAAAACCAAGCTGAACCGATGAGTGTAAGGTTTTCTGCTGACACGAAACGCTTCTTCTTCTTCCTTTTCTTCTTTGTTCTTCAGCGCACTGCGTGGCGTATAAAAGTTCAATTCGCTTCGAATGAATCCTTTTTTTTTGAATTTTTTTTAATTTTTTTAATAAATAAAAAAATTGTTTTTTCTTTTTTTCTCAAACTTTTCATTTCTTTCTTCTTTTTTTTCATTTTTTTTTCATTTGTTTTTCAAATCACCCAATTTCGCTATTTGTGACCTGTTGATGAGTCAACCAAGACTTGAAACTTGTCACCAAAAATTAATGGGTTGTGTGATGAAATAACCAATTAGAACATTTTTAAATTTTGCTATATACCGGAGAATCCCAAAAAATTCTTTCTTGAACAAAATTAAGTTTAACCTAGTAAAAAGTCCAAACGTAATCTTTTTATTTATTTTTCCTCCTGGTCTTGTATAGGAGTGGTTTTTCCTCATATAATTCACACCCAGAATTTATTCTGAGTTTATATGAGAAGAGATCAGTTTGATCTATTTTCAAGCGTCTGCAGCAGGCAGAAAACCAAGCTGCACCGATAAGTTTAAGGTTTTATGCTGACACGAAACGCTTCTGCTTCTTCCTTTTCTTCTTTGTTTTGCAGCCCACTGCGTGGCGTATAAAGGTTCGATTCGCTTCGAATGAATCCTTTTTTTTTTAAATTTTTTTAAATTTTTTTAATAAATAAAACAATTGTTTTTTTTCTATTTTTCTCAAACTTTTCATTTCTTTCTTCTTTTTTTCATTTTTTTCATTTGTTTTTCAAATCACCCAATTTCGCTATTTGTGACCTGTTGATGAGTCAAACGAAGACTTGAAACTTGTCACCACAAATTAATGGGTTGTGTGATGAAATAACAAATTAGAACATTTTTTAGCTTTTGCTATATACCGGAGAATCCCAAAAAATTCTTTCTTGAACAAAATTAAGTTTAACCCAGTAAAAAGTCCAAAAGTACTCTTTTTATTTATTTTTCCTCCTGTGCTTGTATAGGAGTGTTTTTTCATCATATAATTCACACCCTGAATTTATTCTGAGTTTATATGAGAAGAGATCTGTTTGATCTATTTTCAAGCGTCTGCAGCAGGCAGTAAACCAAGCTGAACCGATGAGTGTAAGGTTTTCTGCTGACACGACACGCATCTTCTTCTTCCTTTTCTTCTTTGTTTTTCAGCCCGCTGCGTGGCGTATAAAAGTTCAATTCGCTTCGAATGAATCCTTTTTTTTTAAATGTTTTTAAATTTTTTTAATAAATAAAAAAATTGTTTTTTCTTTTTTTCTCAAACTTTTCATTTCTTTCTTCTTTTTTTTCATTTTTTTTTCATTTGTTTTTCAAATCACCCAATTTCGCTATTTGTGACCTGTTGATGAGTCAACCAAGACTTGAAACTTGTCACCAAAAATTAATGGGTTGTGTGATGAAACAACCAATTAGAACATTTTTAAATTTTGCTATATACCGGAGAATCCCAAAAAATTCTTTCTTGAACAAAATTAAGTTTAACCTAGTAAAAAGTCCAAACGTAATCTTTTTATTTATTTTTCCTCCTGGTCTTGTATAGGAGTGGTTTTTCCTCATATAATTCACACCCAGAATTTATTCTGAGTTTATATGAGAAGAGATCAGTTTGATCTATTTTCAAGCGTCTGCAGCAGGCAGAAAACCAAGCTGCACCGATAAGTTTAAGGTTTTATGCTGAAACGAAACGCTTCTTCTTCTTCCTTTTCTTCTTTGTTCTTCAGCCCACTGCGTGGCGTATAAAAGTTCAATTCGCTTCGAATGAATCCTTTTTTTTTAAATTTTTTTAAATTTTTTTAATAAATAAAAAAATTGTTTTTTCTTTTTTTCTCAAACTTTTCATTTCTTTCTTCTTTTTTTTGATTTTTTTTTATTTGTTTTTCAAATCACCCAATTTCGCTATTTGTGAGCTGTTGATGAGTCAACCAAGACTTGAAACTTGTCACCAAAAATTAATGGGTTGTGTGATGAAATAACCAATTAGAACATTTTTTAGATTTTGCTATATACCGGAGAATCCCAAAAAATTCTTTCTTGAACAAAATTAAGTTTAACCCGGTAAAAAATCCAAACGTAATATTTTAATTTATTTTTCCTATTGAGCTTGTATAGGAGTGTTTTTTCCTCATATAATTCACACCCTGAATTTATTCTGAATTTATATGAGAAGAGATCTGTTTGATCTATTTTCAAGCGTCTGCAGCAGGCAGAAAACCAAGCTGAACCGATGAGTGTAAGGTTTTCTGCTGACACGAAACGCTTCTTCTTCTTCCTTTTCTTCTTTGTTTTTCAGCCCACTGCGTGGCGTATAAAGGATCAATTCGCTTCGAGTGAATCCTTTTCTTTAAAATTTTGTAAAATTTTTTTAATAAATAAAAAAATTGTTTTTTCTATTTTTCTCAAACTTTTCATTTCTTGCTTCTTTTTTTTCATTTTTTTTTCATTTGTTTTTCAAATCACCCAATTTCGCTATTTGTGACCTGTTGATGAGTCAACCAAGACTTCAAACTTGTCACCAAAAATTAATGGGTTGTGTGATGAAATAACAAATTAGAACATTTTTTAGATTTTGCTATATACCGGAGAATCCCAAAAAATTCTTTCTTGAACAAAATTAAGTTTAACCTAGTAAAAAGTCCAAACGTAATCTTTTTATTTATTTTTCCTCCTGTGCTTGTATAGGAGTGTTTTTTCCTCATATAATTCACACCCTGAATTTATTCTGAGTTTATATGAGAAGAGATCTGTTTGATCTATTTTCAAGCGTCTGCAGCAGGCAGTAAACCAAGCTGAACCGATGAGTGTAAGGTTTTCTGCTGACACGACACGCATCTTCTTCTTCCTTTTCTTTTTTGTTTTTCAGCCCACTGCGTGGCGTATAAAGGTTCGATTCGCTTCGAATGAATCCTTTTCTTTTAAAAATTTTTTAAATTTTTTTAATAAATAAAAAAATTGTTATTTTTCTATTTTTCTCAAACTTTTCATTTCTTTCTTCTTTTTTTTCCTTTTTTTAATTTGTTTTTCAAATCACCCGATTTCGCTATTTGTGACCTGTTGATGAGTCAAACGAAGACTTGAAACTTGTCACCACAAATTAATGGGTTGTGTGATGAAATAACAAATTAGAACATTTTTTAGCTTTTGCTATATACCGGAGAATCCCAAAAAATTCTTTCTTGAACAAAATTAAGTTTAACCCAGTAAAAAGTCCAAAAGTACTCTTTTTATTTATTTTTCCTCTGTTTGATCTATTTTCAAGCGTCTGCAGCAGGCAGTATACCAAGCTGAACCGATGAGTGTAAGGTTTTCTGCTTGCACGAGACGCTTCTTCTTCGTCCTTTTCTGTTTTGTTTTTCAGCCCACTGCGTGGCGTATAAAGGTTCGATTCGCTTCAAATGAATCCTTTTCTTTAAAAATTTTTTAAATTTTTTTAATAAATAAAAAAATTGTTATTTTTCTATTTTTCTCAAACTTTCCATTTCTTTCTTCTTTTTTTTTCACTTTTTCATTTGTTTTTCAAATCACCCAATTTCGCTATTTGTGACCTGTTGATGAGTCAAACCAAGACTTGAAACTTGTCACCAAAAATTACTGGGTTGTGTGATGAAATAACAAATTAGAACAATTTAAGCTTTTGCTATATACCGGAGAATCCCAAAAAATTCTTTTTTTCTTTTTAAGTTTAACCCGGTAAAAAGTCCAAACGTAATCTTTTTATTTATTTTTCCTCCTGGGCTTGTATAGGAGTGTTTTTTCCTCATATAATTCACACCTAGAATTTATTCTGAGTTTATATGAGAAGAGATCAGTTTGATCTATTTTCAAGCGTCTGCAGCACGCAGAAAACCAAGCTGCACCGGTGAGTATAAGGTTTTCTGCTGACACGAAACGCTTCTTCTTCTTCCTTGTCTTCTTTGTTTTTCAGCCCAAAGCGTGGCGTATAAAGGTTCGTATCGCTTCGAATGAATCATTTTGTTTAAAATTTTTTTAAATTTTTTTAATAAATAAAAAAATTGTTTTTTTTTTTATTTTTCTCAAAATTTTCATTTCTTTCTTCTTTTTTTTCATTTTTTTCATTTGTGTTTCAAATCAACCAATTTCGGTATTTGTGACCTGTTGCTGAGTCAAAGCAAGACTTGTAACTTGCCACCAAAAATTAATGGGTTGTGTGATGAAATAACAAATTAGAGCAATTTGTAGCTTTTGCTATATCCCGGAGAATCCCAAAAAATTCTTTCTTGAACAAAATTAAGTTTAACCCGGTAAATAATCCAAACGTAATATTTTAATTTATTTTTCCTCCTGGACTTGTATAGGAGTGTTTTTGCCTCATATGATTCACACCCTGTATTTATTCTGAGTTTATATGAGAAGAGATTTGTTTGATCTATTTTCAAGCGTCTGCAGCAGGCAGAAAACCAAGCTGAACCGATGAGTGTAAGGTTTTCTGCTGACACGAAACGCTTCTTCTTCTTCCTTCTCTTCTTTGTTTTTCAGCCCACTACGTGGCGTATAAAGGTTCAATTCGCTTCGAATGAATCCTTTTTTTTTAAATTTTTTTAAATTTTTTGAATAAATAAAAAAATTGTTTTTTCTTTTTTTCTCAAACTTTTCATTTCTTTCTTCTTTTTTTTTTTCCTTTTTTTAATTTGTTTTTCAAATCACCCAATTTCACTATTTGTGACCTGTTGATGAGTCAAACGAAGACTTGAAACTTGTCACCACAAATTAATGGGTTGGGTGATGAAATAACAAATTAGAACATTTTTTAGCTTTTGCTATATACCGGAGAAATCCAAAGAATTCTTTCTTGAACAAAATTAAGTTTAACCCAGTAAAAAGTCCAAACGTAATCTTTTTATTTATTTTTCCTCCTGGGCTTGAATTTTCTGAGTTTATATGAGAAGAGATGAGTTTGATCTATTTTCAAGCGTCTGCAGCAGGCAGAAAACCAAGCTGCACCGATGAGTATAAGGTTTTCTGCTGACACGAAACGCTTCTTCTTCTTCCTTTCTTTTTTTATTTTTCAGCCCACTGCGTGGCGTATACAGGTTCGATTCGCTTCGAATGAATCTGTTTCTTCAAAATTTTTTTAAATTTTTTAAACAGATTACGTTTGGACTTTTTACCGGGTTAAACTTAATTTTGTTCAAGAAAGAATTTTTTTTTTTTTTTTTTTGGGATTCTCCGGTATATAGCAAAAGCTGAAAAATGTTCTAATTTGTTATTTCATCACACAACCCATTAATTTTTGGTGACAAGTTTCAAGTCTTGGTTCGACTCATCAACAGGTCACAAATAGCGAAATTGTGTGATTTGAAAAACAAATGAAAAAATGAAAGAAGAAGAAAGAAATGAAAAGTTTGAGAAAATAGAAAAAAACAATTTCTTTATTTATTAAAAAAAATTTAAAAATTTTTTAAAGAAACAGATTCATTCGAAGCGAATCGAACCGGTATACGCCACGCAGTGGGCTGAAAAATAAAAAAGGAAAGGAAGAAGAACAAGCGTTTCGTGTCAGCAGAAAACCTTACACTCATCGGTGCAGCTTGGTTTTCTGCCTGCTGCAGACGCTTGAAAATAGATCAAACTGATCTCTTCTCATATAAACTCATATAAACTCCTCATATAATTCACACCCAGAATTTATTTCTGAGTTTATATGAGAAGAGATCAGTTTGATCTTTTTTCGAGCGTCTGCAGCAGGCAGAAAACCAAGCTGCACCGATGAGTGTAAGGTTTTCTGCTGACACGAAACGCTTCTTCTTCTTCCTTTCCTTTTTTATTTTTCAGCCCACTGCGTGGCGTATACAGGTTCGATTCGCTTCGAATGAATCTGTTTCTTTAAAAATTTTTTAAATTTTTTTTAATAAATAAAAAAATTGTTTTTTTTTTCTATTTTCTCAAACTTTTCATTTCTTTCTTCTTCTTTCATTTTTTCATTTGTTTTTCAAATCACACAATTTCGCTATTTGTGACCTGTTGATGAGTCGAACCAAGACTTGAAACTTGTCACCAAAACTTAATGGGTTGTGTGATGAAATAACAAATTAGAGGAATTTGTAGCTTTTGCTATATATCGGAGAATCCCAAAAAATTTTTTCTTGAACAAAATTAAGTTTAACCCGGTAAAAAATCCAAACGTAATATTTTAATTTATTTTTCCTCCTGGACTTGTATAGGAGTGTTTTTGCCTCATATGATTCACACCCTGAATTTATTCTGAGTTTATATGAGAAAAGATTTGTTTGATCTATTTTCAAGCGTCTGCAGCAGGCAGAAAACCAAGCTGAACCGATGAGTGTAAGGTTTTCTGCTGACACGAAACGCTTCTTCTTCTTCCTTCTCTTCTTTGTTTTTCAGCCCACTACGTGGCGTATAAAGGTTCAATTCGCTTCGAATGAATCCTTTTTTTTTTAATTTTTTTTAATTTTTTTAATAAATAAAAAAATTGTTTTTTCTTTTTTTCTCAAACTTTTCATTTCTTTCTTCTTTTTTTTTCCTTTTTTTAATTTGTTTTTCAAATCACCCAATTTCGCTATTTGTGACCTGTTGATGAGTCAAACGAAGACTTGAAACTTGTCACCACAAATTAATGGGTTGTGTGATGAAATAACAAATTAGAACATTTTTTAGCTTTTGCTATATACCGGAGAAATCCAAAGAATTCTTTCTTGAACAAAATTAAGTTTAACCCAGTAAAAAGTCCAAACGTAATCTTTTTATTTATTTTTCCTCCTGGGCTTGAATTTTCTGAGTTTATATGAGAAGAGATGAGTTTGATCTATTTTCAAGCGTCTGCAGCAGGCAGAAAACCAAGCTGCACGGATGAGTATAAGGTTTTCTGCTGACACGAAACGCTTCTTCTTCTTCCTTTCCTTTTTTATTTTTCAGCCCACTGCGTGGCGTATACAGGTTCGATTCGCTTCGAATGAATCTGTTTCTTTAAAAAAATTTTAAATTTTTTTTTAATAAATAAAAAAATTGTTTTTTTCTATTTTCTCAAACTTTTCGTTTCTTTCTTCTTCTTTCATTTTTTCATTTGTTTTTCAAATCACACAATTTCGCTATTTGTGACCTGTTGATGAGTCGAACCAAGACTTGAAACTTGTCACCAAAAATTAATGGGTTGTGTGATGAAATAACAAATTAGAACATTTTTCAGCTTTTGCTATATACCGGAGAATCCCAAAAAAAAAAAAAAAACAATTCTTTCTTGAATAAGTTTTTTAAATAAATAAAAAAATTGATTTTTTTCCATTTTTCTCAAACCTTTCATTTCTTTCTTCTTTTTTTCATTTTTTTCATTTGTTTTTCAAATCACCCAATTTCGCTATTTGTGACCTGTTGATGAGTCAAACCAAGACTTGAAAATTGTCACCAAAAATTAATGGATTGTGTGATGAAATAACAAATTAGAGCAATTTGTAGCTTTTGCTATATATCGGAGAATCCCAAAAAATTCTTTCTTGAACAAAATTAAGTTTAACCCGGTAAAAAATTCAAACGTAATATTTTAATTTATTTTTCCTCCTGGACTTGTATAGGAGTGTTTTTTCCTCATATAATTCACACCCTGAATTTATTCTGAGTTTATATGAGAAGAGATCTGTTTGATCTATTTTCAAGCATCTGCAGCAGGCAGAAAACCAAGCTGAACCGATGAGTGTAAGGTTTTCGGCTGACACGAAACGCTTCTTCTTCTTCCTTTTCTTCTTTGTTTTTCAGCCCACTGCGTGGCGTATAAAGGTTCGATACCCTTCGAATGAATCCATTTCTTTAAAATTTTTTTAAATTTTTTTAATAAATAAAAAAATTGTTTCTTTTTTTATTTTTCTCAAACTTTTCATTTCTTTCTTCTTTTTTTTCATTTTTTTCATTTGTTTTTCAAATCACCCAATTTCGGTATTTGTGACCAGTTGCTGAGTCAAAGCAAGACTTGAAACTTGTCACCAAAAATTAATGGATTGTGTTATGAAATAACAAATTAGAGCAATTTGTAGCTTCTGCTATATACCGGAGAATACCAAAAAATTCTTTCTTGAACAAAATTAAGTTTAACCCGGTAAAAAGTCCAAACGTAGTCTTTTTATTAATTTTTCCTCCTGGGCTTGTATAGGAGTGTTTTTTCCTCATATAATTCACACCCAGAATTTATTCTGAGTTTATATGTGAAGAGATCACTTTGATCTATTTTCAAGCGTCTGCAGCACGCACAAAACCAAGCTGCACCGATGAGTATAAGGGTTTCTGCTGACCCGAAACGCTTCTTCTTCTTCCTTTTCCTCTTAGATTTTCAGCCCACTGCGTGGCGTATAAAGGTTCGTATCGCTTCGAATGAATCATTTTCTTTAAAATTTTTTTAAATTTTTTTAATAAATAAAAAAATTGTTTTTTTTTTTATTTTTCTCAATATTTTCATTTCTTTCTTCTTTTTTGTCATTTTTTTCATTTGTGTACCCAATTTCGGTATTTGTGACCTGTTGCTGAGGCAAAGCAAGACTTGAAACTTGTCACCAAAAATTAATGGGTTGTGTGATGAAATAACAAATTAGAGCAATTTGTAGCTTTTGCTATATACCGGAGAATCCCAAAAAATTCTTTCTTGAACAAAATTAAGTTTAACCCGGTAAAAAATCCAAACGTAATATTTTAATTTATTTTTCCTCCTGGGCTTGTATAGGAGTGTTTTTGCCTCATATAATTCACACCCTGAATTTATTCTGAGTTTATATGAGAAGAGATTTGTTTGATCTATTTTCAAGCGTCTGCAGCAGGCAGAAAACCAAGCTGAACCGATGAGTGTAAGGTTTTCTGCTGACACGAAACGCTTCTTCTTCTTCCTTTTCTTCTTTGTTCTTCAGCCCACTGCGTGGCGTATAAAAGTTCAATTCGCTTCGAATGAATCCTTTTTTTTTAAATTTTTTTAAATTTTTTTAATAAATAAAAAAATTGTTTTTTCTTTTTTTCTCAAACTTTTCATTTCTTTCTTCTTTTTTTTCATTTTTTTTTTCATTTGTTTTTCAAATCACCCAATTTCGCTATTTGTGACCTGTTGATGAGTCAACCAAGACTTGAAACTTGTCACCAAAAATTAATGGGTTGTGTGATGAAATAACCAATTAGAACATTTTTAAATTTTGCTATATACCGGAGAATCCCAAAAAATTCTTTCTTGAACAAAATTAAGTTTAACCTAGTAAAAAGTCCAAACGTAATCTTTTTATTTATTTTTCCTCCTGGTCTTGTATAGGAGTGGTTTTTCCTCATATAATTCACACCCACAATTTATTCTGAGTTTATATGAGAAGAGATCAGTTTGATCTATTTTCAAGCGTCTGCAGCAGGCAGAAAACCAAGCTGCACCGATAAGTTTAAGGTTTTATGCTGACACGAAACGCTTCTTCTTCTTCCTTTTCTTCTTTGTTTTGCAGCCCACTGCGTGGCGTATAAAGGTTTGATTCGCTTCGAATGAATCGTTTTTTTTTTAAATTTTTTTAAATTTTTTTAATAAATAAAATAATTGTTTTTTTTCTATTTTTCTCAAACTTTTCATTTCTTTCTTCTTTTTTTCATTTTTTTCATTTGTTTTTCAAATCACCCAATTTCGCTATTTGTGACCTGCTGATGAGTCAACCAAGACTTGAAACTTGTCACCAAAAATTAATGGGTTGTGTGATGAAATAACAAATTAGAACATTTTTTAGATTTTGCTATATACCGGAGAATCCCAAAAAATTCTTTTTTGAACAAACTTAAGTTTAACCTAGTAAAAAGTCCAAACGTTATCTTTTTATTTATTTTTCCTCCTGGGCTTGTATAGGAGTGTTTTTTCCTCATATAATTCACACCCTGAATTTATTCTGAGTTTATATGAGAAGAGATCTGTTTGATCTATTTTCAAGCGTCTGCAGCAGGCAGAAAACCAAGCTGACCCGATGAGCGTAAGGTTTTCTGCTGACACGAAACGATTCTTCTTCTTCCTTTTCTTCTTTGTTTTTCAGCCCACTGCGTGGCGTGTAAAGGTTCGACTCGCTTAGAATGAATACTTTTCTTTAAAATTTTTCTAAATTTTTTTAATAAATAAAAAAATTGTTATTTTTCTATTTTTCTCAAACTTTTCATTTCTTTCTTCTTTTTTTTTCATTTTTTTAATTTGTTTTTCAAATCACCCAATTTCGCTATTTGTGACCTGCTGATGAGTCAACCAAGACTTGAACCTTGTCACCAAAACTTAATGGGTTGTGTGATGAAATAACAAATTAGAACATTTTTTAGATTTTGCTATATACCGGAGAATCCCAAAAAATTCTTTCTTGAACAAAATTAAGTTTAACCTAGTAAAAAGTCCAAACGAATTCTTTTTATTTATTTTTCCTCCTGGGCTTGTATAGGAGTGTTTTTTCCTCATATAATTCACACCCTGAATTTATTCTGAGTTTATATGAGAAGAGATTAGTTTGATCTATTTTCAAGCGTCTGCAGCAGGCAGAAAACCAAGCTGAGCCGATGAGTATAAAGTTTTCTGCTGCCACGAAACCCTTCATCTTCTTCCTTTTCTGTTTTATTTTTCAGCCCACTGTGTGGCGTATACAGGTTCGATTCGCTTCGAATGAATCTATTTCTTTAAAAAAAATTTAAATTTTTTTAGTAAATAAAAAAATTGTTTATTTTCTATTTTTCTCAAACTTTTCATTTCTTTCTTCTATTTTTTCATTTTTTTCATTTGTTTTTCAAATCACCCAATATCGCTATTTGTGACCTGTTGATGAGTCAAACCAAGACTTGAAACATGTCACCAAAAATTACTGGGTTGTGTGATGAAATAACAAATTAGAACAATTTAAGCTTTTGCTATATCCCGGAGAATCCCAAAAAATTCTTTCTTGAACAAAATTAAGTTTAACCCGGTAAAAAATCCAAACGTAATATTTTAATTTATTTTTCCTCCTGGGCTTGTATAGGAGTGTTTTTGCCTCATATAATTCACACCCTGAATTTATTCTGAGTTTATATGAGAAGAGATTTGTTTGATCTATTTTCAAGCGTCTGCAGCAGGCAGAAAACCAAGCTGAACCGATGAGTGTAAGGTTTTCTGCTGACACGAAACGCTTCTTCTTCTTCCTTTTCTTCTTTGTTTTTCAGCCCACTGCGTGGCGTATAAAAGTTCAATTCGCTTCGAATGAATCCTTTTTTTTTAATTTTTTAAAAAATTTTTAATAGATAAAAAAAATTGTTTTTTCTTTTTTTCTCAAACTTTTCATTTCTTTCTTCTTTTTTTTTCATTTTTTTTTTCATTTGTTTTTCAAATCACCCAATTTCGCTATTAGTGACCTGTTGATGAGTCAACCAAGACTTGAAACTTGTCACCAAAACTTAATGGGTTGTGTGATGAAATAACAAATTAGAGCAATTTGTAGCTTTTGCTATATATCGGAGAATCCCAAAAAATTCTTTCTTGAACAAAATTAAGTTTAACCCGGTAAAAAATCCAAACGTAATATTTTAATTTATTTTTCCTCCTGGACTTGTATAGGAGTGTTTTTTCCTCATATAATTCACACCCTGAATTTATTCTGAGTTTATATGAGAAGAGATCTGTTTGATCTATTTTCAAGCATCTGCAGCAGGCAGAAAACCAAGCTGAACCGATGAGTGTAAGGTTTTCGGCTGACACGAAACGCTTCTTCTTCTTCCTTTTCTTCTTTGTTTTTCAGCCCACTGCGTGGCGTATAAAGGTTCGATTCCCTTCGAATGAATCCATTTCTTTAAAATTTTTTTAAATTTTTTTAATAAATAAAAAAATTGTTTCTTTTTTTATTTTTCTCAAACTTTTCATTTCTTTCTTCTTTTTTTTTCATTTTTTTTTTCATTTGTTTTTCAAATCACCCAATTTCGCTATTAGTGACCTGTTGATGAGTCAACCAAGACTTGAAACTTGTCACCAAAACTTAATGGGTTGTGTGATGAAATAACAAATTAGAGCAATTTGTAGCTTTTGCTATATATCGGAGAATCCCAAAAAATTCTTTCTTGAACAAAATTAAGTTTAACCCGGTAAAAAATCCAAACGTAATATTTTAATTTATTTTTCCTCCTGGACTTGTATAGGAGTGTTTTTTCCTCATATAATTCACACCCTGAATTTATTCTGAGTTTATATGAGAAGAGATCAGTTTGATCTATTTTCAAGCGTCTGCAGCAGGCAGAAAACCAAGCTGCACCGATAAGTTTAAGGTTTTATGCTGACACGAAACGCTTCTTCTTCTTCCTTTTCTTCTTTGTTTTGCAGCCCACTGCGTGGCGTATAATGGTTCGATTCGCTTCGAATGAATCCTTTTTTTTTTAATTTTTTTAAATTTTTTTAATAAATAAAATAATTGTTTTTTTCTATTTTTCTCAAACTTTTCATTTCTTTCTTCTTTTTTTCATTTTTTTCATTTGTTTTTCAAATCACCCAATTTCGCTATTTGTGACCTGTTGATGAGTCAAACCAAGACTTGAAAATTGTCACCAAAAATTAATGGATTGTGTGATGAAATAACAAATTAGAGCAATTTGTAGCTTTTGCTATATATCGGAGAATCCCAAAAAATTCTTTCTTGAACAAAATTAAGTTTAACCCGGTAAAAAATCCAAACGTAATATTTTAATTTATTTTTCCTCCTGGACTTGTATAGGAGTGTTTTTTCCTCATATAATTCACACCCTGAATTTATTCTGAGTTTATATGAGAAGAGATCTGTTTGATCTATTTTCAAGCATCTGCAGCAGGCAGAAAACCAAGCTGAACCGATGAGTGTAAGGTTTTCGGCTGACACGAAACGCTTCTTCTTCTTCCTTTTCTTCTTTGTTTTTCAGCCCACTGCGTGGCGTATAAAGGTTCGATTCCCTTCGAATGAATCCATTTCTTTAAAATTTTTTTAAATTTTTTTAATAAATAAAAAAATTGTTTCTTTTTTTATTTTTCTCAAACTTTTCATTTCTTTCTTCTTTTTTTTCATTTTTTTCATTTGTTTTTCAAATCACCCAATTTCGGTATTTGTGACCAGTTGCTGAGTCAAAGCAAGACTTGAAACTTGTCACCAAAAATTAATGGATTGTGTGATGAAATAACAAATTAGAGCAATTTGTAGCTTTTGCTATATATCGGAGAATCCCAAAAAATTCTTTCTTGAACAAAATTAAGTTTAACCCGGTAAAAAATCCAAACGTAATATTTTAATTTATTTTTCCTCCTGGACTTGTATAGGAGTGTTTTTTCCTCATATAATTCACACCCTGAATTTATTCTGAGTTTATATGAGAAGAGATCTGTTTGATCTATTTCCAAGCGTCTGCAGCACGCACAAAACCAAGCTGCACCGATGAGTATAAGGGTTTCTGCTGACACGAAACGCTTCTTCTTCTTCCTTTTCCTCTTAGATTTTCAGCCCACTGCGTGGCGTATAAAGGTTCGTATCGCTTCGAATGAATCATTTTCTTTAAAATTTTTTTAAATTTTTTTAATAAATAAAAAAATTGTTTTTTTTTTATTTTTCTCAAAATTTTCATTTCTTTCTTCTTTTTTGTCATTTTTTTCATTTGTGTACCCAATTTCGGTATTTGTGACCTGTTGCTGAGTCAAAGCAAGACTTGAAACTTGTCACCAAAAATTAATGGGTTGTGTGATGAAATAACAAATTAGAGCAATTTGTAGCTTTTGCTATATACCGGAGAATCCCAAAAAATTCTTTCTTGAACAAAATTAAGTTTAACCCGGTAAAAAATCCAAACGTAATATTTTAATTTATTTTTCCTCCTGGGCTTGTATAGGAGTGTTTTTGCCTCATATAATTCACACCCTGAATTTATTCTGAGTTTATATGAGAAGAGATTTGTTTGATCTATTTTCAAGCGTCTGCAGCAGGCAGAAAACCAAGCTGAACCGATTAGTGTAAGGTTTTCTGCTGACACGAAACGCTTCTTCTTCTTCCTTTTCTTCTTTGTTCTTCAGCCCACTGCGTGGCGTATAAAAGTTCAATTCGCTTCGAATGAATCCTTTTTTTTTAAATTTTTTTAAATTTTTTTAATAAATAAAAAAATTGTTTTTTCTTTTTTTCTCAAACTTTTCATTTCTTTCTTCTTTTTTTTCATTTTTTTTTCATTTGTTTTTCAAATCACCCAATTTCGCTATTTGTGACCTGTTGATGAGTCAACCAAGACTTGAAAATTGTCACCAAAAATTAATGGGTTGTGTGATGAAATAACCAATTAGAACATTTTTAAATTTTGCTATATACCGGAGAATCCCAAAAAATTCTTTCTTGAACAAAATTAAGTTTAACCTAGTAAAAAGTCCAAACGTAATCTTTTTATTTATTTTTCCTCCTGGTCTTGTATAGGAGTGGTTTTTCCTCATATAATTCACACCCAGAATTTATTCTGAGTTTATATGAGAAGAGATCAGTTTGATCTATTTTCAAGCGTCTGCAGCAGGCAGAAAACCAAGCTGCACCGATAAGTTTAAGGTTTTATGCTGACACGAAACGCTTCTTCTTCTTCCTTTTATTCTTTGTTTTGCAGCCCACTGCGTGGCGTATAAAGGTTCGATTCGCTTCGAATGAATCCTTTTTTTTTTAAATTTTTTTAATAAATAAAATAATTGTTTTTTTTCTATTTTTCTCAAACTTTTCATTTCTTTCTTCTTTTTTTCATTTTTTTCATTTGTTTTTCAAATCACCCAATTTCGCTATTTGTGACCTGCTGATGAGTCAACCAAGACTTGAAACTTGTCACCAAAAATTAATGGGTTGTGTGATGAAATAACAAATTAGAACATTTTTTAGATTTTGCTATATACCGGAGAATCCCAAAAAAATCTTTTTTGAACAAACTTAAGTTTAACCTAGTAAAAAGTCCAAACGTTATCTTTTTATTTATTTTTCCTCCTGGGCTTGTATAGGAGTGTTTTTTTCCTCATATAATTCACACCCTGAATTTATTCTGAGTTTATATGAGAAGAGATCTGTTTGATCTATTTTCAAGCGTCTGCAGCAGGCAGAAAACCAAGCTGAACCGATGAGTGTAAGGTTTTCTGCTGACACGAAACGCTTCTTCTTCTTCCTTTTCTTCTTTGTTTTTCAGCCCACTGCGTGGCGTGTAAAGGTTCGACTCGCTTAGAATGAATACTTTTCTTTAAAATTTTTCTAAATTTTTTTAATAAATAAAAAAATTGTTATTTTTCTATTTTTCTCAAACTTTTCATTTCTTTCTTCTTCTTTTTTCATTTTTTTAATTTGTTTTTCAAATCACCCAATTTCGCTATTTGTGACCTGCTGATGAGTCAACCAAGACTTGAACCTTGTCACCAAAAATTAATGGGTTGTGTGATGAAATAACAAATTAGAACATTTTTTAGATTTTGCTATATACCGGAGAATCCCAAAAAATACTTTCTTGAACAAAATTAAGTTTAACCTAGTAAAAAGTCCAAACGAATTCTTTTTATTTATTTTTCCTCCTGGGCTTGTATAGGAGTGTTTTTTCCTCATATAATTCACACCCTGAATTTATTCTGAGTTTATATGAGAAGAGATTAGTTTGATCTATTTTCAAGCGTCTGCAGCAGGCAGAAAACCAAGCTGAGCCGATGAGTATAAAGTTTTCTGCTGCCACGAAACCCTTCATCTTCTTCCTTTTCTGTTTTATTTTTCAGCCCACTGTGTGGCGTATACAGGTTCGATTCGCTTCGAATGAATCTATTTCTTTAAAAAAAATTTAAATTTTTTTAGTAAATAAAAAAATTGTTTATTTTCTATTTTTCTCAAACTTTTCATTTCTTTCTTCTATTTTTTCATTTTTTTCATTTGTTTTTCAAATCACCCAATATCGCTATTTGTGACCTGTTGATGAGTCAAACCAAGACTTGAAACATGTCACCAAAAATTACTGGGTTGTGTGATGAAATAACAAATTAGAACAATTTAAGCTTTTGCTATATCCCGGAGAATCCCAAAAAATTCTTTCTTGAACAAAATTAAGTTTAACCCGGTAAAAAATCCAAACGTAATATTTTAATTTATTTTTCCTCCTGGGCTTGTATAGGAGTGTTTTTGCCTCATATAATTCACACCCTGAATTTATTCTGAGTTTATATGAGAAGAGATTTGTTTGATCTATTTTCAAGCGTCTGCAGCAGGCAGAAAACCAAGCTGAACCGATGAGTGTAAGGTTTTCTGCTGACACGAAACGCTTCTTCTTCTTCCTTTTCTTCTTTGTTTTTCAGCCCACTGCGTGGCGTATAAAAGTTCAATTCGCTTCGAATGAATCCTTTTTTTTTAATTTTTTAAAAAATTTTTAATAGATAAAAAAAATTGTTTTTTCTTTTTTTCTCAAACTTTTCATTTCTTTCTTCTTTTTTTTTCATTTTTTTTTTCATTTGTTTTTCAAATCACCCAATTTCGCTATTTGTGACCTGTTGATGAGTCAACCAAGACTTGAAACTTGTCACCAAAAATTAATGGGTTGTGTGATGAAATAACCAATTAGAACATTTTTAAATTTTGCTATATATCGGAGAATCCCAAAAAATTCTTTCTTGAATAAAATTAAGTTTAACCTAGTAAAATGTCCAAACGTAATCTTTTTATTTATTTTTCCTCCTGGGCTTGTATAGGAGTGGTTTTTCCTCATATAATTCACACCCAGAATTTATTCTGAGTTTATATGAGAAGAGATCAGTTTGATCTATTTTCAAGCGTCTGCAGCAGGCAGAAAACCAAGCTGCACCGATAAGTTTAAGGTTTTATGCTGACACGAAACGCTTCTTCTTCTTCCTTTTCTTCTTTGTTTTGCAGCCCACTGCGTGGCGTATAATGGTTCGATTCGCTTCGAATGAATCCTTTTTTTTTTAATTTTTTTAAATTTTTTTAATAAATAAAATAATTGTTTTTTCTATTTTTCTCAAACTTTTCATTTCTTTCTTCTTTTTTTCATTTTTTTCATTTGTTTTTCAAATCACCCAATTTCGCTATTTGTGACCTGCTGATGAGTCAACCAAGACTTGAAACTTGTCACCAAAAATTAATGGGTTGTGTGATGAAATAACAAATTAGAACATTTTTTAAATTTTGCTATATACCGGAGAATCCCAAAAATTCTTTCTTGAACAAACTTAAGTTTAACCTAGTAAAAAGTCCAAAAGTTATCATTTTATTTATTTTTCCTCCTGGGCTTGTATAGTGGTGTTTTTTCCTCATATAATTCACACCCTGAATTTATTCTGAGTTTATATGAGAAGAGATCTGTTTGATCTATTTTCAAGCGTCTGCAGCAGGCAGAAAACCAAGCTGAACCGATGAGTGTAAGGTTTTCTGCTGACACGGAACGCTTCTTCTTCTTCCTTTTCTTCTTTGTTTTTCAGCCCACTGCGTGGCGTGTAAAGGTTCGACTCGCTTAGAATGAATACTTTTCTTTAAAATTTTTCTAAATTTTTTTAATAAATAAAAAAATTGTTATTTTTTTATTTTTCTCAAACTTTTCATTTCTTTCTTCTTTTTTTTTCATTTTTTTAATTTGTTTTTCAAATCACCCAATTTCGCTATTTGTGACCTGCTGATGAGTCAACCAAGACTTGAAACTTGTCACCAAAAATTAATGGGTTGTGTGATGAAATAACAAATTAGAACATTTTTTAGATTTTGCTATATACCGGAGAATCCCAAAAAATTCTTTCTTGAACAAAATTAAGTTTAACCCGGTAAAAAGTCCAAACGTAGTCTTTTTATTTATTTTTCCTCCTGGGCTTGTATAGGAGTGTTTTTTCCTCATATAATTCACACCCAGAATTTATTCTGAGTTTATATGTGAAGAGATCACTTTGATCTATTTTCAAGCGTCTGCAGCACGCACAAAACCAAGCTGCACCGATGAGTATAAGGGTTTCTGCTGACAAGAAACGCTTCTTCTTCTTCCTTTTCCTCTTTGATTTTCAGCCCACTGCGTGGCGTATAAAGGTTCGTATCGCTTCGGATGGATCATTTTCTTTAAAATTTTTTTAAATTTTTTTAATAAATAAAAAAATTGTTTTTTTTTATTTTTCTCAAAATTTTCATTTCTTTCTTCTTTTTTTTCATTTTTTTCATTTGTTTTTCAAATCACCCAATTTCGCTATTTGTGACCTCTTGATGAGTCAAACCAAGACTTGAAACTTGTCACCAAAAATTAATGGGTTGTGTATGAGAAGAGATTTGTTTGATCTATTTTCAAGCGTCTGCAGCAGGCAGAAAACCAAGCTGAACCGATGAGTGTAAGGTTTTCTGCTGACACGAAACGCTTCTTCTTCTTCCTTTTCTTCTTTGTTCTTCAGCCCACTGCGTGGCGTATAAAAGTTCAATTCGCTTCGAATGAATCCTTTTTTTTTAAATTTTTTTAAATTTTTTTAATAAATAAAAAAATTGTTTTTTCTTTTTTTCTCAAACTTTTCATTTCTTTCTTCTTTTTTTTCATTTTTTTTTCATTTGTTTTTCAAATCACCCAATTTCGCTATTTGTGACCTGTTGATGAGTCAACCAAGACTTGAAACTTGTCACCAAAAATTAATGGGTTGTGTGATGAAATAACCAATTAGTACATTTTTGAATTTTGCTATATACCGGAGAATCCCAAAAAATTCTTTCTTGAACAAAATTAAGTTTAACCTAGTAAAAAGTCCAAACGTAATCTTTTTATTTATTTTTCTCCTGGTCTTGTATAGGAGTGGTTTTTCCTCATATAATTCACACCCAGAATTTATTCTGAGTTTATATGAGAAGAGATCAGTTTGATCTATTTTCAAGCGTCTGCAGCAGGCAGAAAACCAAGCTGCACCGATAAGTTTAAGGTTTTATGCTGACACGAAACGCTTCTTCTTCTTCCTTTTCTTCTTTGTTTTGCAGCGCACTGCGTGGCGTATAAAGGTTCGATTCGCTTCGAATGAATCCTTTTTTTTTTAAATTTTTTTAAATTTTTTTAATAAATAAAATAATTGTTTTTTTCTATTTTTCTCAAACTTTTCATTTCTTTCTTCTTTTTTTCATTTTTTTCATTTGTTTTTCAAATCACCCAATTTCGCTATTTGTGACCTGCTGATGAGTCAACCAAGACTTGAAACTTGTCACCAAAAATTAATGGGTTGTGTGATGAAATAACAAATTATAACATTTTTTAGATTTTGCTATATACCGGAGAATCCCAAAAAATTCTTTCTTGAACAACCTTAAGTTTAACCTAGTAAAAAGTCCAAACGTTATCTTTTTATTTATTTTTCCTCCTGGGCTTGTATAGGAGTGTTTTTTCCTCATATAATTCACACCCTGAATTTATTCTGAGTTTATATGAGAAGAGATCTGTTTGATCTATTTTCAAGCGTCTGCAGCAGGCAGAAAACCAAGCTGAACCGATGAGTGTAAGGTTTTCTGCTGACACGAAACGCTTCTTCTTCTTCCTTTTCTTCTTTGTTTTTCTGCCCACTGCGTGGCGTGTAAAGGTTCGACTCGCTTAGAATGAATACTTTTCTTTAAAATTTTTCTAAATTTTTTCAATAAATAAAAAAATTGTTATTTTTCTATTTTTCTCAAACTTTTCATTTCTTTCTTCTTTTTTTTTAATTTTTTTAATTTGTTTTTCAAATCACCCAATTTCGCTATTTGTGACCTGCTGATGAGTCAACCAAGACTTGAAACTTGTCACCAAAAATTAATGGGTTGTGTGATGAAATAACCAATTAGTACATTTTTGAATTTTGCTATATACCGGAGAATCCCAAAAAATTCTTTCTTGAACAAAATTAAGTTTAACCTAGTAAAAAGTCCAAACGTAATCTTTTTATTTATTTTTCCTCCTGGTCTTGTATAGGAGTGGTTTTTCCTCATATAATTCACACCCAGAATTTATTCTGAGTTTATATGAGAAGAGATCAGTTTGATCTATTTTCAAGCGTCTGCAGCAGGCAGAAAACCAAGCTGCACCGATAAGTTTAAGGTTTTATGCTGACACGAAACGCTTCTTCTTCTTCCTTTTCTTCTTTGTTTTGCAGCGCACTGCGTGGCGTATAAAGGTTCGATTCGCTTCGAATGAATCCTTTTTTTTTTAAATTTTTTTAAATTTTTTTAATAAATAAAATAATTGTTTTTTTCTATTTTTCTCAAACTTTTCATTTCTTTCTTCTTTTTTTCATTTTTTTCATTTGTTTTTCAAATCACCCAATTTCGCTATTTGTGACCTGCTGATGAGTCAACCAAGACTTGAAACTTGTCACCAAAAATTAATGGGTTGTGTGATGAAATAACAAATTAGAACATTTTTTAGATTTTGCTATATACCGGAGAATCCCAAAAAATTCTTTCTTGAACAAAATTAAGTTTAACCTAGTAAAAAGTCCAAACGAATTCTTTTTATTTATTTTTCCTCCTGGGCTTGTATAGGAGTGTTTTTGCCTCATATAATTCACACCCTGAATTTATTCTGAGTTTATATGAGAAGAGATTTGTTTGATCTATTTTCAAGCGTCTGCAGCAGGCAGAAAACCAAGCTGAACCGATGAGTGTAAGGTTTTCTGCTGACACGAAACGCTTCTTCTTCTTCCTTTTCTTCTTTGTTTTTCAGCCCACTGCGTGGCTTATAAAAGTTCAATTCGCTTCGAATGAATCCTTTTTTTTTAATTTTTTAAAAATTTTTTAATAGATAAAAAAAATTGTTTTTTCTTTTTTTCTCAAACTTTTCATTTCTTTCTTCTTTTTTTTCATTTTTTTTTTCATTTGTTTTTCAAATCACCCAATTTCGCTATTTGTGACCTGTTGATGAGTCAACCAAGACTTGAAACTTGTCACCAAAAATTAATGGGTTGTGTGATGAAATAACCAATTAGTACATTTTTGAATTTTGCTATATACCGGAGAATCCCAAAAAATTCTTTCTTGAACAAAATTAAGTTTAACCTAGTAAAAAGTCCAAACGTAATCTTTTTATTTATTTTTCCTCCTGGTCTTGTATAGGAGTGGTTTTTCCTCATATAATTCACACCCAGAATTTATTCTGAGTTTATATGAGAAGAGATCAGTTTGATCTATTTTCAAGCGTCTGCAGCAGGCAGAAAACCAAGCTGCACCGATAAGTTTAAGGTTTTATGCTGACACGAAACGCTTCTTCTTCTTCCTTTTCTTCTTTGTTTTGCAGCCCACTGCGCGGCGTATAATGGTTCGATTCGCTTCGAATGAATCCTTTTTTTTTTAATTTTTTTAAATTTTTTTAATAAATAAAATAATTGTTTTTTTCTATTTTTCTCAAACTTTTCATTTCTTTCTTCTTTTTTTCATTTTTTTCATTTGTTTTTCAAATCACCCAATTTCGCTATTTGTGACCTGCTGATCAATCAACCAAGACTTGAAACTTGTCACCAAAAATTAATGGGTTGTGTGATGAAATAACAAATTAGAACATTTTTTAAATTTTGCTATATACCGGAGAATCCCAAAAAATTCTTTCTTGAACAAACTTAAGTTTAACCTAGTAAAAAGTCCAAAAGTTATCATTTTATTTATTTTTCCTCCTGGGCTTGTATAGGAGTGTTTTTTCCTCATATAATTCACACCCTGAATTTATTCTGAGTTTATATGAGAAGAGATCTGTTTGATCTATTTTCAAGCGTCTGCAGCAGGCAGAAAACCAAGCTGAACCGATGAGTGTAAGGTTTTCTGCTGACACGGAACGCTTCTTCTTCTTCCTTTTCTTCTTTGTTTTGCAGCCCACTGCGTGGCGTATAAAGGTTCGATTCGCTTCGAATGAATCCTTTTTTTTTTAAATTTTTTTAATAAATAAAATAATTGTTTTTTTCTATTTTTCTCAAACTTTTCATTTCTTTCTTCTTTTTTTCATTTTTTTCATTTGTTTTTCAAATCACCCAATTTCGCTATTTGTGACCTGCTGATCAATCAACCAAGACTTGAAACTTGTCACCAAAAATTAATGGGTTGTGTGATGAAATAACAAATTAGAACATTTTTTAGATTTTGCTATATACCGGAGAATCCCAAAAAATTCTTTCTTGAACAAAATTAAGTTTAACCCGGTAAAAAGTCCAAACGTAGTCTTTTTATTTATTTTTCCTCCTGGGCTTGTATAGGAGTGTTTTTTCCTCATATAATTCACACCCAGAATTTATTCTGAGTTTATATGTGAAGAGATCACTTTGATCTATTTTCAAGCGTCTGCAGCACGCACAAAACCAAGCTGCACCGATGAGTATAAGGGTTTCTGCTGACAAGAAACGCTTCTTCTTCTTCCTTTTCCTCTTTGATTTTCAGCCCACTGCGTGGCGTATAAAGGTTCGTATCGCTTCGAATGAATCATTTTCTTTAAATTTTTTTTAAATTTTTTTAATAAATAAAAAAATTGTTTTTTTTTTTTATTTTTCTCAAAATTTTCATTTCTTTCTTCTTTTTTTTCATTTTTTTCATTTGTGTACCCAATTTCGGTATTTGTGACCTGTTGCTGAGTCAAAGCAAGACTTGAAACTTGTCACCAAAAATTAATGGGTTGTGTGATGAAATAACAAATTAGAGCAATTTGTAGCTTTTGCTATATACCGGAGAATCCCAAAAAATTCTTTCTTGAACAAAATTAAGTTTAACCCGGTAAAAAATCCAAACGTAATATTTTAATTTATTTTTCCTCCTGGGCTTGTATAGGAGTGTTTTTGCCTCATATAATTCACACCCTGAATTTATTCTGAGTTTATATGAGAAGAGATTTGTTTGATCTATTTTCAAGCGTCTGCAGCAGGCAGAAAACCAAGCTGAACCGATGAGTGTAAGGTTTTCTGCTGACACGAAACGCTTCTTCTTCTTCCTTTTCTTCTTTGTTCTTCAGCCCACTGCGTGGCGTATAAAAGTTCAATTCGCTTCGAATGAATCCTTTTTTTTTAAATTTTTTAAAATTTTTTTAATAAATAAAAAAATTGTTTTTTCTTTTTTTCTCAAACTTTTCATTTCTTTCTTCTTTTTTTTTCATTTTTTTTTCATTTGTTTTTCAAATCACCCAATTTCGCTATTTGTGACCTGTTGATGAGTCAACCAAGACTTGAAACTTGTCACCAAAAATTAATGGGTTGTGTGATGAAATAACCAATTAGAACATTTTTAAATTTTGCTATATACCGGAGAATCCCAAAAAATTCTTTGTTGAACAAAATTAAGTTTAACCTAGTAAAAAGTCCAAACGTAATCTTTTTATTTATTTTTCCTCCTGGTCTTGTATAGGAGTGGTTTTTCCTCATATAATTCACACCCAGAATTTATTCTGAGTTTATATGAGAAGAGATCAGTTTGATCTATTTTCAAGCGTCTGCAGCAGGCAGAAAACCAAGCTGCACCGATAAGTTTAAGGTTTTATGCTGACACGAAACGCTTCTTCTTCCTTTTCTTCTTTGTTTTGCAGCCCACTGCGTGGCGTATAAAGGTTCGATTCGCTTCGAATGACTCCTTTTTTTTAAATTTTTTTAATAAATAAAATAATTGTTTTTTTCTATTTTTCTCAAACTTTTCATTTCTTTCTTCTTTTTTTCATTTTTTTCATTTGTTTTTCAAATCACCCAATTTCGCTATTTGTGACCTGCTGATCAATCAACCAAGACTTGAAACTTGTCACCAAAAATTAATGGGTTGTGTGATGAAATAACAAATTAGAACATTTTTTAGATTTTGCTATATACCGGAGAATCCCAAAAAATTCTTTCTTGAACAAACTTAAGTTTAACCTAGTAAAAAGTCCAAAAGTTATCATTTTATTTATTTTTCCTCCTGGGCTTGTATAGGAGTGTTTTTTCCTCATATAATTCACACCCTGAATTTATTCTGAGTTTATATGAGAAGAGATCTGTTTGATCTATTTTCAAGCGTCTGCAGCAGGCAGAAAACCAAGCTGAACCGATGAGTGTAAGGTTTTCTGCTGACACGGAACGCTTCTTCTTCTTCCTTTTCTTCTTTGTTTTGCAGCCCACTGCGTGGCGTATAAAGGTTCGATTCGCTTCGAATGAATCCTTTTTTTTTTAAATTTTTTTAATAAATAAAATAATTGTTTTTTTCTATTTTTCTCAAACTTTTCATTTCTTTCTTCTTTTTTTCATTTTTTTCATTTGTTTTTCAAATCACCCAATTTCGCTATTTGTGACCTGCTGATCAATCAACCAAGACTTGAAACTTGTCACCAAAAATTAATGGGTTGTGTGATGAAATAACAAATTAGAACATTTTTTAGATTTTGCTATATACCGGAGAATCCCAAAAAATTCTTTCTTGAACAAAATTAAGTTTAACCCGGTAAAAAGTCCAAACGTAGTCTTTTTATTTATTTTTCCTCCTGGGCTTGTATAGGAGTGTTTTTTCCTCATATAATTCACACCCAGAATTTATTCTGAGTTTATATGTGAAGAGATCACTTTGATCTATTTTCAAGCGTCTGCAGCACGCACAAAACCAAGCTGCACCGATGAGTATAAGGGTTTCTGCTGACAAGAAACGCTTCTTCTTCTTCCTTTTCCTCTTTGATTTTCAGCCCACTGCGTGGCGTATAAAGGTTCGTATCGCTTCGAATGAATCATTTTCTTTAAAATTTTTTTAAATTTTTTTAATAAATAAAAAAATTGTTTTTTTTTTATTTTTCTCAAAATTTTCATTTCTTTCTTCTTTTTTTTCATTTTTTTCATTTGTGTACCCAATTTCGGTATTTGTGACCTGTTGCTGAGTCAAAGCAAGACTTGAAACTTGTCACCAAAAATTAATGGGTTGTGTGATGAAATAACAAATTAGAGCAATTTGTAGCTTTTGCTATATACCGGAGAATCCCAAAAAATTCTTTCTTGAACAAAATTAAGTTTAACCCGGTAAAAAATCCAAACGTAATATTTTAATTTATTTTTCCTCCTGGGCTTGTATAGGAGTGTTTTTGCCTCATATAATTCACACCCTGAATTTATTCTGAGTTTATATGAGAAGAGATTTGTTTGATCTATTTTCAAGCGTCTGCAGCAGGCAGAAAACCAAGCTGAACCGATGAGTGTAAGGTTTTCTGCTGACACGAAACGCTTCTTCTTCTTCCTTTTCTTCTTTGTTCTTCAGCCCACTGCGTGGCGTATAAAAGTTCAATTCGCTTCGAATGAATCCTTTTTTTTTAAATTTTTTAAAATTTTTTTAATAAATAAAAAAATTGTTTTTTCTTTTTTTCTCAAACTTTTCATTTCTTTCTTCTTTTTTTTTCATTTTTTTTTCATTTATTTTTCAAATCACCCAATTTCGCTATTTGTGACCTGTTGATGAGTCAACCAAGACTTGAAACTTGTCACCAAAAATTAATGGGTTGTGTGATGAAATAACCAATTAGAACATTTTTAAATTTTGCTATATACCGGAGAATCCCAAAAAATTCTTTGTTGAACAAAATTAAGTTTAACCTAGTAAAAAGTCCAAACGTAATCTTTTTATTTATTTTTCCTCCTGGTCTTGTATAGGAGTGGTTTTTCCTCATATAATTCACACCCAGAATTTATTCTGAGTTTATATGAGAAGAGATCAGTTTGATCTATTTTCAAGCGTCTGCAGCAGGCAGAAAACCAAGCTGCACCGATAAGTTTAAGGTTTTATGCTGACACGAAACGCTTCTTCTTCTTCCTTTTCTTCTTTGTTTTGCAGCCCACTGCGTGGCGTATAAAGGTTCGATTCGCTTCGAATGACTCCTTTTTTTTAAATTTTTTTAAATTTTTTTAATAAATAAAATAATTGTTTTTTTCTATTTTTCTCAAACTTTTCATTTCTTTCTTCTTTTTTTCATTTTTTTCATTTGTTTTTCAAATCACCCAATTTCGCTATTTGTGACCTGCTGATGAGTCCACCAAGACTTGAAACTTGTCACCAAAAATTAATGGGTTGTGTGATGAAATAACAAATTAGAACATTTTTTAGATTTTGCTATATACCGGAGAATCCCAAAAAATTCTTTCTTGAATAAACTTAAGTTTAACCTAGTAAAAAGTCCAAACGTTATCTTTTTATTTATTTTTCCTCCTGGGCTTGTATAGGAGTGTTTTTTCCTCATATAATTCACACCCTGAATTTATTCTGAGCTTATATGAGAAGAGATCTGTTTGATCTATTTTCAAGCGTCTGCAGCAGGCAGAAAACCAAGCTGAACCGATGAGTGTAAGGTTTTCTGCTGACACGAAACGCTTCTTCTTCTTCCTTTTCTTCTTTGTTTTTCAGCCCACTGCGTGGCGTGTAAAGGTTCGACTCGCTTAGAATGAATACTTTTCTTTAAAATTTTTCTAAATTTTTTTAATAAATAAAAAAATTGTTATTTTTCTATTTTTCTCAAACTTTTCATTTCTTTCTTCTTTTTTTTTCATTTTTTTAATTTGTTTTTCAAATCACCCAATTTCGCTCTTTGTGACCTGCTGATGAGTCAACCAAGACTGGAAATTTGTCACCAAAAATTAATGGGTTGTGTGATGAAATAACAAATTAGAACATTTTTTAGATTTTGCTATATACCGGAGAATCCCAAAAAATTCTTTCTTGAACAAAATTAAGTTTAACCTAGTAAAAAGTCCAAACGAATTCTTTTTATTTATTTTTCCTCCTGGGCTTGTATAGGAGTGTTTTTTCCTCATATAATTCACACCCTGAATTTATTCTGAGTTTATATGAGAAGAGATTAGTTTGATCTATTTTCAAGCGTCTGCAGCAGGCAGAAAACCAAGCTGAGTCGATGAGTATAAAGTTTTCTGCTGCCACGAAACCCTTCATCTTCTTCCTTTTCTGTTTTATTTTTCAGCCCACTGTGTGGCGTATACAGGTTCGATTCGCTTCGAATGATTCTATTTCTTTAAAAAAAATTTAAATTTTTTTAGTAAATAAAAAAATTGTTTATTTTCTATTTTTCTCAAACTTTTCATTTCTTTCTTCTATATTTTCATTTTTTTCATTTGTTTTTCAAATCACCCAATATCGCTATTTGTGACCTGTTGATGAGTCAAACCAAGACTTGAAACTTGTCACCAAAAATTACTGGGTTGTGTGATGAAATAACAAATTAGAACAATTTAAGCTTTTGCTATATCCCGGAGAATCCCAAAAAATTCTTTCTTGAACAAAATTAAGTTTAACCCGGTAAAAAATCCAAACGTAATATTTTAATTTATTTTTCCTCCTGGGCTTGTATAGGAGTGTTTTTGCCTCATATAATTCACACCCTGAATTTATTCTGAGTTTATATGAGAAGAGATTTGCTTGATCTATTTTCAAGCGTCTGCAGCAGGCAGAAAACCAAGCTGAACCGATGAGTGTAAGGTTTTCTGCTGACACGAAACGCTTCTTCTTCTTCTTTTTCTTCTTTGTTTTGCAGCCCACTGCGTGGCGTATAATGGTTCGATTCGCTTCGAATGAATCCTTTTTTTTTTAATTTTTTTAAATTTTTTTAATAAATAAAATAATTGTTTTTTTCTATTTTTCTCAAACTTTTCATTTCTTTCTTCTTTTTTTCATTTTTTTCATTTGTTTTTCAAATCACCCAATTTCGCTATTTGTGACCTGCTGATGAGTCAACCAAGACTTGAAACTTGTCACCAAAAATTAATGGGTTGTGTGATGAAATAACAAATTAGAACATTTTTTAAATTTTGCTATATACCGGAGAATCCCAAAAAATTCTTTCTTGAACAAACTTAAGTTTAACCTAGTAAAAAGTCCAAAAGTTATCATTTTATTTATTTTTCCTCCTGGGCTTGTATAGGAGTGTTTTTTCCTCATATAATTCACACCCTGAATTTATTCTGAGTTTATATGAGAAGAGATCTGTTTGATCTATTTTCAAGCGTCTGCAGCAGGCAGAAAACCAAGCTGAACCGATGAGTGTAAGGTTTTCTGCTGACACGAAACGCTTCTTCTTCTTCCTTTTCTTCTTTGTTTTCCAGCCCACTGCGTGGCGTGTAAACGTTCGATTCGCTTAGAATGAATACTTTTCTTTAAAATTTTTTTAAATTTTTTTAATAAATAAAAAAATTGTTTTTTTATATTTTTCTCAAACTTTTCATTTCTTTCTTCTTTTTTTTTTCATTTTTTAATTTGTTTTTCAAATCACCCAATTTCGCTATTTGTGACCTGTTGATGAGTCAACCAAGACTTGAAACTTGTCACCAAAAATTAATGGGTTGTGTGATGAAATAACAAATTAGAACAATTTAAGTTTTTGCTATATCCCGGAGAATCCCAACAAATTCTTTCTTGAACAAAATTAAGTTTAACCCGGTAAAAAGTCCAAACATAATCTTGTTATTTATTTTTCCTCCTGGGCTTGAATTTTCTGAGTTTATATGAGAAGAGATGAGTTTGATCTATTTTCAAGCGTCTGCAGCAGGCAGAAAACCAAGCTGCACCGATGAGTATAAGGTTTTCTGCTGACACGAAACCCTTCTTCTTCTTCCTTTCTTTTTTTATTTTTCAGCCCACTGCGTGGCTTATACAGGTTCGATTCGCTTCGAATGAATCTGTTTCTTCAAAATTTTTTTAAATTTTTTTAATAAATAAAAAAATTGTTTTTTTCTATTTTTCTCAAACTTTTCATTTCTTTCTTCTTTTTTTCATTTTTTTCATTTGTTTTTCAAATCACCCTATTTCGCTATTTGTGACCTGTTGATGAGTCAAACCAAGACTTGAAACTTGTCACCAAAAATTAATGGGTTGTGTGATGAAATAACAAATTAGAACAATTTAAGTTTTTGCTATATTCCGAATAATTCCAAAAAATTCTTTCTTGAACAAAATTAAGTTTAACCCGGTAAAAAGTCCAAACGTTGTCTTTTTATTTATTTTTCCTCCTGGGCTTGTATGGGAGTGTTTTTTTCTCATATAATTCACACCCAGAATTTATTCTGAGTTTATATGAGAAGAGATCAGTTTGATCTATTTTCAAGCGTCTGCAGCAGGCAGAAAACCAAGCTGCACCGATGAGTATAAGGTTTTCTGCTGACACGAAACGCTTCTTCTTCTTCCTTTTCTTCTTTGTTTTTCAGCCCACTGCGTGGCGTATAAAGTTTCGATTCGCTTCGAATGAATCCTTTTCTTTAAAATTTTTTTAAATTTTTTTAATAAATAAAAAAATTGTTTTTTTCTATTTTTCTCAAACTTTTCATTGCTTTCTTCTTTTTTTTCCATTTTTTTCATTTGTTTTTCAAATCACCCAATTTCGCTATTTGTGACCTGTTGATGAGTCAACCAAAGACTTGAAACTTGTCACCAAAAATTAATGGGTTGTGTGATGAAATAACAAATTAGAACAATTTAAGTTTTTGCTATATCCCGGAGAATCCCAAAAAATTCTTTCTTGAACAAAATTAAGTTTAACCCGGTAAAAAGTCCAAACGTAATCTTGTTATTTATTTTTCCTCCTGGGCTTGAATTTTCTGAGTTTATATGAGAAGAGATGAGTTTGATCTATTTTCAAGCGTCTGCAGCAGGCAGAAAACCAAGCTGCACCGATGAGTATAAGGTTTTCTGCTGACACGAAACCCTTCTTCTTCTTCCTTTCTTTGATTATTTTTCAGCCCACTGCGTGGCGTATACAGGTTCGATTCGCTTCGAATGAATCTGTTTCTTCAAAAATTTTTTAAATTTTTTTAATAAATAAAAAAAATTGTTTTTTTCTATTTTTCTCAAACTTTTCATTTCTTTCTTCTTTTTTTCATTTTTTTCATTTGTTTTTCAAATCACCCAATTTCGCTATTTGTGACCTGTTGATGAGTCAAACCAAGACTTGAAACTTGTCACCAAAAATTAATGGGTTGTGTGATGAAATAACAAATTAGAACAATTTAAGTTTTTGCTATATCCCGGAGAATCCCAAAAAATTCTTTCTTGAACAAAATTAAGTTTAACCCGGTAAAAAGTGCAAACGTTATCTTTTTATTTATTTTTCCTCCTGGGCTTGTATGGGAGTGTTTTTTCTTCATATAATTCACACCCAGAATTTATTCTGAGTTTATATGAGAAGAGATCAGTTTGATCTATTTTCAAGCGTCTGCAGCAGGCAGAAAACCAAGCTGCACCGATGAGTATAAGGTTTTCTGCTGACACGAAACGCTTCTTCTTCTTCCTTTTCTTCTTTGTTTTTCAGCCCACTGCGTGGCGTATAAAGGTTCCATTCGCTTCGAATGAATCCTTTTCTTTAAATTTTTTTTAAATTTTTTTAATAAATAAAAAAATTGTTTTTTTTATTTTTCTCAAACTTTTCATTTCTTTCTTCTTTTTTTTCATTTTCTTCATTTGTTTTTCAAATCACCCAATTTCGGTACTTGTGACCTGTTGATGAGTCAAACCATGACCTGAAACTTGTCACCAAAAGTTAATGGGTTGTGTGATGAAATAACAAATTAGAGCAATTTGTAGCTTTTGCTATATACCGGAGAATCCCAAAAAATTCTTTCTTGAACAAAATTAAATTTAACCCGGTAAAAAGTCCGAACGTAATCTTTTTATTTATTTTTCCTCCTGGGCTTATATAGGAGTGTTTTTCCTCATATAATTCACACCCTGAATTTAGTCTGAGTTTATATGAGAAGAGATCAGTTTGATCTATTTTCAAGCGACTGCAGCAGGCAGAAAAACAAGCTGTACCGATGAGTGTAAGGTTTTCTGCTGACACGAAACGCTTCTTCTTCTTCCTTTTCTTCTTTGTTTTTCAGCCCACTGCGTGGCGTATAAATGTTCAATTGGCTTCGAATGAATCCTTTTCTTTAAAAATTTTTTAAATTTTTTTAATAAATAAAAAAATTGTTTTTTTCATTTTTCTCAAACTTTTCATTTCTTTCTTCTTTTTTTCATTTTTTTCATTTGTTTTTCAAATCACCCAATTTCGCTATTTGTGACCTGTTGATGAGTCAAACCAAGACTTGAAACTTGTCACCAAAAATTAATGGGTTGTGTGATGAAATAACAAATTAGAACAATTTAAGCTTCTGCTATATCCCGGAGAATCCCAAAAAATTCTTTCTTGAACAAAATTAAGTTTAACCCGGTAAAAAGTCCAAACGTAATCTTTTTATTTATTTTTCCTCCTGGGCTTGTATAGGAGTGTTTTTTCCTCATATAATTCACACCCAGAATTTATTCTGAGTTTATATGAGAAGAGATCTGTTTGATCTATTTTCAAGCGGCTGCAGCATGCAGAAAACCAAGCTGCACCGACGAGTATATGGTTTTCTGCTGACACGAAACGCTTCTTCTTCTTCCTTTCTTCTTTGTTTTTCAGCCCACTGCGTGGCGTATAAAGGTTCGTATCGCTTCGAATGAAGAGCATAACTATTCATATTTTCTACAGTTTAACGCATTTTTGAGGGGAAGTTAATATAATTAGTCCAACTTTGGATCTCAAAAGCTTGCTAAAGAACTGAAGTTTTTTCTTGTTTTAATTTAGCCATTGTAGATCTTAACATTTAGTTTATATGTGCCTAGGCCACTGACATGCATATAAATGGACTGAGTGATCTCCTGTTTCATGTGGCACCAGTTTTGATTCCAGAAAGTATGCTCAATGCTACCAACTGTCGTAAACTGGCGCTTACTTATATTTTACTTATAGTTTACTTATATGCAGTCAGTGAGATTTACCGAACTTACCACAAGAGTATTTGGGACTATTTGCATATTACTATAAAAACACCATGTTCCAAATTTCAGCTTTCTAAGTGAACGCGTTCTCGAGTTATCGTGCGCACAGGTGGACGGACATGCAAAAATCAAACTAACTGTTAATATTATGCGTGGGTGTCCAATCCATTTTGCTCTACCGTCATTGTGCATTGTGCAAAATTGCTCGGTGCACATCTTCACATTTCGAACTAATTTTGAGTACGTGCCGATGAATGCTTTTTATATTGAAAGGGGGTAGCGTATTTACTACTAGGGATTTTATGGTTTATTAAGAACCGTGTAGAGCGTTCTGGAACAGTTCTAATAACTTAATTTTCAACAACCTCCCCTGCGCACTGCGCGAGATATGCAAATTCAAAGTTTCCTGAAATGTTATTTACTACCTCTAAAAGTAACTAACCGAATTTAACGATTTTGTTATCATTTTAAGGCGGACGAACTGAACCTAAAAGTTGAATGTTCTGGAAGATGTATCCTCGACTTTGTTGATTATTTTTATAATTGCGGCATTCGCCGTAATTCTATGCGACAACAACTTCTCCGTCAACCTGGAAAATTCATTTCGGTTCCCAGGAAATTTCTGCTCACCACGCGTCTGGTAATTTTAAGTTAAAGATATTTTATGTTTAGAGAAACTTGTTATTATTAGTCTTAATTATATATCCGAGAAATAAAGGTGCAGGTAACCTGCCTGCCTAGAAATATATTTTTTTGAGGTTTTTTAAATATATTTTATTAACTGGCGCCCGGGCAGGGACCGCTCAAGCAAATCGTGAATTAGTATTTTCCGCGATAATAATTAATTAATCAATTATAAATGGTGTGCTAACCATCGCCGCGTTTTGATCATAACGGAAAAAATATTTTTTGTGCAAAATTAAGTTCTTTTGTGATCACTATCAATTAATTAATTTGTGCGCTAACCATTGCCACTCTGTAATTATAAACATAAAAAGTGAAAACTTAAATTATAATCACAACTAAATAATTAATTTGTGAAAGTGCTACCCATTGCCACTTTGATCATAATCTTAATTTGTGCAAGGGAGTGCGTTCGATAAAATCACCATTTCAAAAAAATATTCCACGTTTGCGACTGAGGCAAGTAGAAGGGTTCAAATCCTTTGAAGTCATCTTTAACGAAAGACCAGAAAACGAGGCCCAGGATTCACCAAAGCCAACCAGCTTAGGAAAAAACGGAGTCGACGAGTAATCATTTGGATAACCATAAACAAGGATAAAAATACCCGCCGACAGCCGCCTGATGTGCTCAAGAGGAAATACCACAAGCGGTCCTACACGTATATAATAAGGACAAAAAGCACCGGAGCATCTATACGTTAGATAAAGCTCAAAAATCTTAAGACTCATCCAGATATACGTCCTTCATCTGTTAGTTGTAATGTAAGTCATTTATTTTTGCATTCCATTGAATCAAGAAATTATTACTTTAAAAAGAAGTGAAATATTTTAAGTATCGAAGAAAAGTTATTGAAGAAAAAAAAAGTGAGAAAGTGAAAAGTCAGGAAAACTGAGAATTTAAATATAAATTAATTGACTATATTTTGAAAGTTAATCTCTCCTTATTCAATCTTAATGCTGATCAATTCAAGTGAAATAGAAAACAATCTAAAACTTTCATAATTTCTAGGAAAAGAAACTTAGCACATTTGAAAATAAATTCTTTCTCCTTTAGTTTTTAAAGCAAAAAAATAATTTTTTTTTTTTCAATTTCTGCAATTCAAATATTTATAAAATCTTTAAAAATATAAATATTTAAAACAAAAATCATTGAGGTAAAAATTTCTACAAAACATAGAAAGACTTGTACTTGAGAAACTTTTGAGTTCCAGTACCGGGACTTGTACTTAAAAAACATTTAAGTTCAGATCGTGGTACTGGTACTAATACATAAGTACAATGTACTTAAGTACTTTACAGGTCTGAAGTTAGATACATATTTTAGATCAATTATTCACGTTTTTATTAAGCACTAATAAAGAGATAGTCAAACTCTGTGCACGCTTTAGTTTACGTGAAGAATGTGGTGATTTATTGGGGATCTGCGATCATCAGTGAAAAACATAGGCTACTTTCTTATGTTTTCATTTTATTTTTTATTTTTGTTATGGCCCGACGTTTCGACTCTTGCTGTGAGTCCTTTTCTGAGGGCTTTAAAAATTACAATATTTACATTGATTAATTATAACTTGATTACAGAAACATACGGAAAAATAGAGAATATAAACAGACAAACATATTTATACCTTATTGAGTCAAATATGCGATGGTTAATTTAATAAACTATTGTGGAGAACAAATACACGAGTAAAACACAACGATAAATAAATTAAACATAGAAAAACGCGGAAGTTACACTGAATTAAATATATTAATAAATATTAACACAGAAAAAACGATACGGAAAAGAAATTAAAATTAAAACAATTAGACGAGTGAGGTGATGATAATATCACAGAACTACTTGTGACAGCTATGTTGGATGCGGTGTAGTGTTTGATAGTATTTGTGGTTGTCGGACTGTGTGTATAGTGTTGTTGAGGATTAATTGGTTTATTGCTCTTTCGTTGTCTGCATGTGTGTGTTTATTTATTCTATTCAGTATTGTGTAATAATCTTTGTGTATAATTTCTGTGTCCAATCTGATATTAACTAGTTGTTTTCTGTTGATGTATATGTGGCATGCTTCTTTTGTTTCTCTTTTTCGTTTGTTGTCTTCTCTGTCGATGATGGCAGCCTAATCAAAGTTGAAGATGTGCCCTGTCTCTAGAGAGTGGTTGCCAGCGCAGAACTGGGTGTCTGCTTCTCTATATATTTTTTTATGTTGGGATAGTCGGGTTTTTAGTTTTTTTGACGTTTGGCCGATGTATGATTTCGGGCAATTGTCACATTGAACCCTATACACTAAATTATCTTTTTCTTGTGTTGCTATAATATCTTTGGTTTTGGTATATAATTTACTGAGTTGGTTAGTGGGTTTGAACGTGATATTGAGCTGGTCATTGGTGGACTGTATATGTCGTCTTATTTCATGTGATATTGGCCTATCATATGGGATGGAGGTGAACCTGTTAGGGTTGGAATTGTCTAGTTCTACTGTTGGTGTTGTTATTCGATTGTTAGATGTTATGTTGCATTTGTATTTTTTTGTAGCTTTATTGATGATTTTTTGTGTTATGTGTGGTGGATAGTTATTTTTTGTAAGAATGTCAGTGATGACTGTCCTGTTTTTTGTGTGGAATTTTTTGTGGCTTAGATTGAGTACTCTGTTGGCAAATGTCTGTGCTGTGTTAATTATTGTTGATGGTGGGTGGTTGGAATAATAATTAATCATGCGGTTTGAGCTGCAAGGTTTACAATACCAATCCGTGATGATTTTGCGGTCTCTAGTTCTGATGAGAAGCATGTCTAGAAATGGTATTTTGTTATCCTTTTCCGTTTCTAGGGTGAATTTGAAATGGTTGTCAGTGCTGTTGAAGGTGTGTAATAATTCATTTATATGTTGTTTCGGGATTGCACAGATGATGTCATCCACATATTTCTTGATGAAAGTGGGTTTGTGGGTAGTGTTGTTAAGAGCCTCGTTAATTATGTGATCAAACCAAGGGCCTGGAAAAAAGCACCGGAACATGCCATGGAAACACCACAGGAAAGTTGGAAGACCGCAAACTTTAGCGAGGTCAGGCAAAAACAAACTCCAAAGCCTTTCCAAGCAGTACGGAGACAGGCAAGAAATTGGGAAACTCCAATCAGAGCAACACAGCAGCCTAGAGCGGTCAACTGCTTCAAATGCGGACAGCCGGGGCACTTTGCTAAAGAATGCCAGTGGAGAAAGCAGCCTCCTTACTGCACTAAATGCCGAAACTATGGGCATGAGGTGCCAAGTTGCAGGAATCAGCAAGTCAGATTCGCAGATACAGTGGTGGACAATTATACGGAATTCACTCAGAGAAGAGAGGTTCTCTATTGCCAGTTCTGTAAGACCAGTGATCATTACACGGATATCTGTGTAAGAAAGTACTTGGCAGAACATAGAAGCCACCCGCAAGAGGGAAACGAGAGGCGGCAGCTGGGGACTCTTTCCGTAGCTGCCTTCAATTAAGAGAATCGGAGTATACCCAGTCGACCATAGATAAGAATAGTGCAGTAGAATTAGGGTTATTAAACAATTGTATAATCACAGTCGACGCAGACATAGGACCAGAAGGTAAATTAGCAATATAATTAAGGTAAATAAAATAAAAGGAAGTACGCCCATCCAAACCCAAGAAACAATCACTATAGGAGGATTGTTTGGTACACAGAGAAAATCGTTAGGAATCTGTCAAGCATTACTAGGCTTTGGTACTAGCCAACCGACTTGTGTATTTCATGCAATACACGATACCGAATCTATACCAGCAGATGGAATATTAGGCATGGAATTCCTTAAAAACAGAGCTGTTATTGATTGTGTTGGTCATACACTGTCAATTCACAGCGTAGAAGGAAACAATTGAGTAAGACTACTTTTTGAAAACATAACAGGGAAAGAAAATGTTGATATTCTTACGTTAGATAGATGTACCTCTAGTCGATCTAGTACAGAGAAGCCGCAGGAGATTTCACCAGAAGCTGTAAGGCTACGAATTCAAGAAAAAGTCACAGGGCTAAAAGATATTGTACTCAAGGCAAGTGCCGCTTCAGATAGCATAGAGAAATACTTGAAATATGTGAGCAACAGCGATGAAACAGTGAATATACAACTGGAAGGTAAACGGATAACACCGAAGGAGCGGAAAATAGCTCCGGAGACGGACGAGCTGGATTTTAGGCAAAATCAGAGAAATACCTGAACCGCGATTCTTCGCACAGGAGCGCAGCAAAGGGATTTTCGTCCTGCAGTAGAAAAGTCTATAGCGTGGCCCAAAGAAATGTGGGGTGAAGAGCAGGTAAGGGTAGCGGTTGAAAGGAAGAACGGACTAGGACATCCTCGCACGGAAGTCCATCTATATAGCCTCGAAACTGAACCCTCTGCCTCTTTTCTCAAATTTCAGGACACGAAAAGACCAATACGCTTGGAGCCAAGAACCGAGCAGCTGATAAGAATTCAAGCCTGGAGCGATTCTGAACTGGTATGTATGGCAGAAGAGATATGCCCCGGGGTGTATTGTGGGAATACCTTGATTAGGCCCAGTAACGGACAAGCCTTTGTAGGAATTGTCAGTGCTAGGACTGAGGCAATCGAAATAAAAAATGTTAAGCCTAAGTTGGAAAGCTTAAATAAGTATTTGGTAAGACCATTAAGAAATCCCGAGGGTAGAACGAAAATCACTCAGCAACGGCTTCAAGTAATGAAGAAATCTCTGGAGTTGGGGGATGAGCTGAATTCGGAAGAGAGGGAAGCAGTAATGCAAATCTGTTACGAATACAGCGATATCTTTCACTTACCTGGGGATAAACTAACGTACACTCCGACGAAAATGTTCAAACTTCCCTTGCTGGCCGACACCGGGCCCATAAATAAAAAGCAATATAGAATGCCTGAAGCCCACAGAGAATGTCAGGAGCAGCTTAAAAAGTTGTTGGAGGATGACATAATCGAACATAGTAACAGCCCGTTCAATTTTCCAGTCTTATTAATACCGAAAAAGGGAACTGATGAAGCAGGTAAGCTAAAGTATAAATTGTGTGTGGACTTTCGCGAACTCAACAAAGTCTGTATTCCTTTTTCTTATCCACTACCACGGATTGAGGACATTCTGGATAGATTAGGTCATTCTAGGTATTTTACTACATTAGATCTTGCAAATGGTTATCACCAGGTGTTGGTGGATCCGGCAGATCGTGAAAAGACAGCTTTTAGCACAAACTTCAGTCACTTCCACTACAAGAGATTGCCATTCGGATTGAAAACGGCACCTTCATTCTTTCAATCTTTATTAAATGGGATATTAACAGGTCTTCAGGGGATTAAGTGCTTTGTCTACCTTGATGACGTAGTGATTTTTGCGAAAAATCTGGCTGAACACAACCGAAAGTTACGAGAAGTATTTCAGAGATTTAGGGAACATAACTTAAAACTACAACCTGCTAAATGTCAATTCCTGAAAAAGGAGGTAGTATACCTCGGGCATGTTTGTTCGGAGAAAGGTGTACAACCTGACAAACGGTTAGTAGAAGTGTTACAAAGCTTTTAGGAAAAAGGTGAAGTTCAATTGGGGATCAGAATGCGAGAACTCCTTTAAGGTCATTAAAGAAGCTCTCACTTCGCCGCCAGTATTAATTTATCCAGATTTTGATAAGGAGTTCACTCTCATCACGGATGCGAGCGGAGAATCTCTAGGGGCAGTCCTAGAACAAGAAGGTAGGCCAGTTAGTTATGCCAGCCGCACTCTGAACCAAGCTAAGAAAAACTATTCTACTATGGAACGGGAATTGTTAGCCATTGTATGGGCTGTACGCAATTATAAATGCTACTTACTGGGAAGACATTTTAAAATCATAACTGATCATCAGCCTCTCCGAGGGGTTTTTAAGGTTAAGGACACCACATCTCGCATGGTGAGGTTCCACCAAAAACTTTCGGAGTTTGATTTTGAAATTGTCTACAAGAAAGGTAGGGAAAATGGCAATGCGGATGCTCTTAGTAGAATTCCCAGAGACATAGAGCAAGCGGAGGAAAAGTGTGGTAAGGAATATCCATGTTGTGCAGTTACTCGAGCACAGGCTAAGAAAGATACAAATGACGGAAAGAGGAAACAAGACTCTTCTCCGGAATTCGAAGATGAATGGGAAACAATAGAGGAGACTGAGAATAAGGAAGTAGGGCTACAAAAAAGTTCAAAGCCACAGAATGTCACTGATCCAAAAGATGTCGAGGTAATTCTGAAAGATTTTCATGACTCGCGATTCGGAGGGCACTTTGGGCGAAATAGAACCTTGCAAAGAATAAAAAGGTTCTATCGTTGGAAGGGCATGAAGAAGGACATCGCCAAACATGTTGGGTGTTGTGCGAAATGCCAGAGAAATAAGCACTCCAGGGCGATTAAAATGCCGTTAGTGGTAACCAGAAAAACCATTCGACAAGGTATACGTAGACTTAGTGGGGCCGTTGCCTACTAGTCATAATGGTAGCAAGTATATTCTGTCCATGATGGATGATCTGACTAGATTTGTTGACTTTGTGGCCATACCAGACCAAGAAGCGAACACCGTAGCGCAGGTCTTGTTCGAGCAAATCCTTAGCCGTTACTCATTACCCAAGCAGTTAGTAACTGATCAAGGAGCCAACTTTACAGGCGAAGTTTTAAAGGCTCTTTGCAAAATGCTTAAGATAAAGAAACTGCAAACCACCGCCTATCACCCACAGTCCAATGCTGTAGAGCGGCAACATTCTACGTTAGCTAACTACTTGAGAAGTTTTGTAGACCGGGAACCCCAGAGCTGGGATAACTTTTTGAGGACAGCAGCTCATGCTTACAATAACACGGTACATGCGGGTACAAAGCTAACACCCATGGAAACTCTTTTCGGATTTGTGTCAAAAATCCCTAGCAACATACAGCATAAACCAGAACCGGTGTACAACACTGATAAGTATCATTCGGTGTTGCGGTTCAAGTTACAAAAAGCATTTGAACTGGCGAGGGAAAACTTACTCAAAAGCAAGCTATCTGCGAAAAGGTATTATGATAAGACAGCCAGGCCAGAAGCCATACATGTGGGGGATAAAATTCTGGTGAAAGATTTAGCTCGAGTGGGGAAGTTATCTTCAATTTTCAAAGGCCCTTACGAAGTAATTTACATTCACAGTCCTGAGAACGTTACTATCCTTCAAGGAAAAAAGCTCAAGAGGATTCACACGAATCTATTGAGGAAATATAATGAATAGTTTCAGCATAAAATTGGATCATTTCAGAAAGACGGAAGCCTAAAAGGAGTGCAGCACGAGGCAATAATTTTGGAATTGGCGGAATTGGATTAATTAATTTATTTAATTTTATTTTTCTTCCTCTTAGTTTGTTTCTTTCATCACAGAGTATAAACACGTACAAGACCAACAAGGATTCATAAAGAAGATTACACTACGAAGGGCGAGAAGATAAGAAGATAAGGCAGTCGATCTAAAGGAATAGTAAGTATAGTGAAAAGAAAGGTTGAGAAGGAATTAAAATAAAATTAAAAGGAAGTAATAAAACAAAAGAGAAAGAGATTAAGACAATTTAAATAAGAAATTTGAAAAAAAAATAGATTTAAAGGAGCAATTTGCAAAAGAAGTAAGACATTTAAAAGAGAACTCAAATAACCAAGATTTAAAGTATATAGATATAGAAAAAATAAAAATAAGGGTTGCCATAGACTAGCATTGGATTTAGTTATCAAGATGAAAGCAGTTATAACGGTAATATTTGCACTCATCACCTTGCTGGCGGCAGAGAAAACAGGGTATAATATCCAACCGATACCCCATACAGGAGTGTTGTTCGAGCATCTTGGAAAAGTCAACTTCTACAACAAGCATTGGACTATCCTGTCCAAGGTGGAAATGCCGGATTTAACAGGTGACATGGAATTTGTAAATAATTGCACTAACCTAATTACGCAGTTATGTTTGGAGGTGACACACGACGGAATAGTATCCAGGTGCACCATAGCGGCGAAGGAGATAAGAGGTTGGGTCTCGAAAATTAAGAGGCAAAACGAGGAACTGCTACACCATACCCAGAGTGAATCACCACGACGAAGCAGACGCTCAATTTTTGATGGATTAGGATAAGCATTCAAATACCTTTTCGGAACAATGGATCATGCAGGCTCAGAAGAGATCCATGCAGCCCTAGATGATCTTAGCGGAAAAGAGAACCGAACCTTCACTCTGTTAAAGGACCAAATAACGGTCATCAAGTCTACATTCGACGTATTTAACGCTACCAGAATATAAGCGGCAGCAGAACGAGAGGAGCTAGGTAACAAAATCTCAGCATTAGTAAAAGCACAACAAGGTCAATATCGTGAATTGTCGGCATTGCAGCTCAGATTAGATATGAGCGAAGTAATTACACTGATGACGCTTCATCTACGAGAAATCAGTGAGATGCAGGAAAATATAATCAGTATGCTGGTCGCTCTGAGTGTCGGAAAGCTACATCCATTAATTATTCACGCTCGGGAAATGAGTGAAATAATGAGGAACGCCACTCGTCAATTGGATTTAGATGAGAAATTCCAGAACTTCCAGTTGTTGACGCAGATTGCTAAAGTGAAATCCCTACAAGTAAATCAAGGGATATTGATCCGGATTGAAATTCCACAGCCACAAAGAGTTGCGTTCGACATGCACAAGATATATACAATTCCTGTTACTATATATGACGCCGGGTATAACATATATGATCTCGATGTCGAATTTGTAGCTGCTAACAACCATGAACGGCAGTATGTCCTAATGAGTTATCAGCAGTATCAAGGGTGCCAGCAGCTTTCGACCACCGCCGATCAGCCACAATTTCTTTGTCCACAGTTGGGCCCGACCTTCACAGCAATTGGAGAAAATTGCGTATTAAACCTTTTCCGAAGCTTCAATCTGAACTCGAGAGCATGTAAAGATCGAGTTATACCGAAATGGAACAGTCTAGTTCGAATAATGACGAGGAACCATTGGCTATTTGTGGTATCCGAAAAAACAAAATTAGAGGTGAACTGCCAAAATTTACCAACTACAATTGGAGAACTATCATCTACAGGGGTGTTATCAATTGAAGAACACTGCCATTTACAGATTGGAGACCTACGGATAGCTGCAGAAGACGACAGCTAGAAAAATATCTCAATTTGGCAGCCGAATCGTTTGGAGTTGCCAGCCTGGAATGACGTAGACATAGCTAAATCAAATAAGCAGAAAGCGGAAATTATAGAGAGTAAAGAGACTGGGATAAGACTGTTGACAGCCAAGAACTGGAACCAAGCATGGAAAGACAATGAGGCCGATATAAAGCGAGTACAGGTAGCCATTAAGAACGAAGAGACTAGCAGACAATTTATTCCACATCACGTCCACTTAGCAGCTACATCAGCTACCGGGTGTTTATGCATCTTCACCTTAGCAGTACTAGCAGGAGTAGTGTGCTATCTGAAGCGACAAAAAAGTGAACAGACTCGAGCGATCATCAGCAAACCATTTACGGGGCCGATCCAATCGAGGGTATCCAAGCATTAATCATTAATACACATAAAGAAATGGCACGGGATTAACTGACAACACATTCTACAAAATAGCATAGGTTATTCAGTATACTGACGACATAAACACCGATCTGTTCAATGTTAATTTATTTAGTTGTTTATTTATTTAATTTATTTTCATATATGTACCTAGTATCATTTTTATTTTTATATTTTTATTTTATTGACTGTGATAGCTTTTTAGCTTTTCACTTAGTTTCTGTGTGAAAAATTTAATAAGAACATTAATTTAAAATATGTAAAGAAGAATTAAGTATATGTAAGTACACAATATCCTATAATAATAGCCATAAGCGCCCATGATGACTGTTTTTTCTTGTTCCCTTACCTCTGGTGGGGGGTGAACAAGGTGATTGATTTAAACGTTGACTGATAATTAGCAACTGATTTATTAATATATTAACACCGTTTATATACAATTAGAAAAATGCTTAGCTTAACAATAATAATAATAATTTCTTAAGACGTACACTACAAGGTTCAGCAAATTATGTTTTGTGACCTATTGAGCATAAATGTGCTTACATGGTGATCGGTTTATTGACCGATGAATGCAATTTATTGATTGTTGCATAAATTGCATTGTCATCTTTGTTATGTGTTTGCACATTCTCCCCCTTGGTGACTGCAGTCGCAATATGGTCGTGTGGAGGTAGTTTTAAGGTGAATCTCGGGTTTGTTGATGATTTTGAATCTGCATGTTGAACTAGGCTGGTTCGCTTAGCGGGTTGCGGAGTCCTTTGGCTAAGTTTAATGTCGGGGATGCCTTCAACCTTCCTGCGCGTTAGCGGGCAGCAGGTCTGTACTTGTCGCCTTAACTTATATGCAAGTGTGATTAGTAGGATGGTAATTACGATTGCACTGACTGCCGAGGCCGTGTGGTGGCCAATTGATTTGAATATAGTTGAGGCTGTCACTAGGTCCTGCTGTAGTACTTCTTGATCCCTAATTGCATCGAATAAATGGTCGGATGATTTTAAAATTGGTTCACTTCAATGATTTCTCTGTGTGTTTTTCTTGTCATTATAGTGGTGCTTATGTTGAAATTCATTGCCTTGTTAAATGTCGATTTAACTGGTATCTTAGCAGTTATTGTTGATGTTAGTGTATTCTTCTTAGTTTGGATGAGGCAGTTGTTGCTGATCTGAATTATTCCTATTTTATCGAGAATGATGTCTTCTCTTACTCCATTACATTTGACCGCTGCGGTGGTGGGTGAGCTGCTGATGAATAGCCAAGTGTTGGCCATGTAAAGATGCTTCCATAATGTGGTTGATAAAGAGAACTGCTTCAAGGAGCAGTGTTGGTTTTCTTGGCGCTGGTAGATCTCATCAATGATACAATTTGGGTTTGTTTCGATACTGCTGACAACTGTTGGAGTACACAACATCAAGTGTTTTGCTTGGGTGATACAATAGGCTAGTTCTGCTTCAGTAAGCTCGAAGTAGGTTTGAGTGTTATAGTTTGTACCTATTATGGATCTGCTAATGTCTGGTGCTATGTATGTATTGTTTTTAATGTGGTGGGGTATAGCGGTAGCCTTCATTAGAGTGTATTGATCCCTCTCCATGATGGGAAGATATCCATAAATAATAATATTTCCGTTGTCTCTGACTATTTCTAGTCTTTCTTCTGGTGTGCCAGAGACCTTTAAGTTGGAAGGAATTTGATCGGAGGCTTTAATGGTGATATTTGCTAATTTTGCCGGTGACATGAATTCAAATAGATTTCCCCTTTTCATGGTAATCCTCGCGAGTCTTATATAATGTTCTTCTAGGTCACTGAGGAAGTTTATCGCAAGTTGATATGCGGCGATGATATTGATATTAATCCTGTTGGTGTCAGTTTGGGAGAACCATCCTTGAACTTTGTTGATTTCCTCTAGAGCCTTGTTTAGTTTGTTTGTAAACATGTTTATTTTTTGAGTTACGCGGGCTTCTGTGTCGTTGACTACGGCTATAGTAGAGAGCATTAGACTTGATTGATGTTGGGCTGCTTGTTGTAAGATTTGTTAGTTTTGACGAAGAGTGTTAATGTCTGTATACACATCTTCATTGACTCCAAAAACGTATTCTAGTATGTTGCCAAATATATTTCGCCTTTTTCGTTTGGTATCTAGATCTTTTAGCAATGTCATTTCATGGGATAACGTTCGTCCTTTTTCCTTTAAATGCTGAAGTAGTAGATCACAATGGATGTCACTGGACAGGAGCCGGGATTTGTTACATACATCTTCCATTTGTGATAATGTCTTGTCAATTTTATGTTCGTCTGATTTTATATTCAGTGGATAGCTCAGCTCGACTCTAAGCGTTCCTCTTTTCAGATTTGCTTCACCGATATGCTCGATGTACAACCCTGCCTTTGGTTGTGTTATGTTATAGGAGCAACTCCCTATCTTTGCAAACAAAATAAGTAGGAGACAAAGAATGGTTGGGTGTATTGTTGTCCACCCTCCTCCATGTCCTCCGTGATTGATGGAACTTCTATACTTCTCGGAGTAGTACATCTTAGCTAACTTAGGCAATTTGTAACGTTCCTCGTAAGCTTTGACTGCCTGTAACTGTTTTTCTATAGGTACTAGTGTTTTGTATCCTGTTACAGGGAATATGCGAATACCTTTACGTTTCCGTTGCATGTGTTCGTGCCGGAATTGATTTAATTGTGTCTTGAATTTTGACGGCGCGTTTGGGCAAGTTTCCCTTACCGGTTTCTCAGATCGTTTCTCAATTTTGGCTTTTACGTTGTTGGCTTCGTTGTCTGTTAACTTATGCTTCCTGTTATTTTTTGGTGTGGTTTCCTGTGTTGGAAGCCTCTGTACTAAAACTGTTGTAATATTCATGTATGGTTTGATTGCTGCTGGAGGTTCAATACATTCTTGCTCATTTTCTATGGGTAATTTGCATAGTTTTGTTATTGGTCCTTTCAAAATGATATTTTCCTTGCATCGAAGACTCGCTACTCGCGTGAGTCCATCCTTGCCGGGATGTGTCTCAGTTACACGTGCAAGGAGCCACCTTGTTGGTGGTAGGTTTTCGTCCTTGATTAAAACAAGTTGTCCAGGCTCTATGTTATCTTGTTTTGTGCGCCACTTGGGTCTCTGTTGTAGGCGTGACAAATATTCTGTTGACCATATTTTCCAGAAGTCTCTTTGAAGTTTGCTTACAAGTTTCCATCTAGTTAAACTGTTAATATTTGTTTCCTTTTCAGCACAAATGGGTGTGCTCAGCGGTGCTCTGCTTATCAAAAAATGACCTGGTGTTAACGCAGCGAGATCATTTGGGTTATCACTGAGCGGACAAATGGGTCGAGAGTTGAGACATGCTTCTATTTGGTATAGTAATGTCGTTAATTCTTCAAAGGTTAAAGTCGTTTCTCCAATAATTCTTTTAAGGTGGTGTTTGATTGATTTTACACCAGCTTCCCAAAGTCCGCCCATGTGAGGTGCTCCTGGTGGGTTGAAATGCCATTGTGTCCCGTCAGAGGCTAGTAGATTCACTACCTCAGGCGTGTTATCGGTTATCGCTTTTCTGAATTCTTCTTTAAGTATTTTTTGTGCTCCAACAAAATTAGTTCCACAATCGCTATAAAGATGTTTGCAGAGGCCACGTCTAGCAGTAAAGCTCTTGAATGCCGCTAAAAATGCTTCAGTGGTTAAATCACTGACAACCTCAATGTGTATTGCCTTTGTTGCTAAGCATACAAAAGCGGCTATATATCCCTTATAGGATTTATGTCCACGCCCCTTTGATGCTCTTAAATGAATTGGACCAGCGTAGTCGACGCCTGTGTGAGTAAATGGTTTAGATGGTTCTATTCTTGCGGCTGGTAGGTTGTCCATTAGTTGGTGAGTTACTTCTGATTTAAATCGAAAGCATCTTATACATTTATGAATGAGGTCTCGTATGATAGTTCGTGCCTTTGGGATCCAATATTGTTGTCGGACGTATGCCAGTGTACTTTGGTTACCCCCATGGAGTGTTTTTAGGTGAGCCTGCTGAATTATAAGGTTAGTCAAATGGCATTTGCGCGGTAGAATTATTGGATGTTTTTCATTTTCAGTGAGTGTTGAGTTTTCTAGTCGTCCTCCCACTCTTAGAATCCCTGCCTTATCTAGCACTGGGTTGAGTGGTAAAAGCTTATTCTTGGGACTGAGTGCTTTACCTGCTCTTAATTCTTCAATTTCCTTGTGAAAATGCGCTGCTTGTCTTAATTTTACTACTTGCATTCTTGCTTCTTCAAGTTCGGAAGTGCTGATTATTGAGGCTTGACTTTTTTGCTTTGTATTTCGACAATTCCGAATGAATTTGTTGCAAATGGCTAGTACTCGAATTAGTCTGTGCATGGTTGAGAATCGTTCGTTTATATTGTCGGTAGATGTTACTGTTGTAAGTGTTGTATACGTTGGTTTAATTTCCAGTTCAGTTGCACTACTTTTTATGTTAGTTTGTGGCCACCGTTCCTTGGGGTAATTTAGCCACCTTGGACCTGTCCACCATAAGTTATGAGAGTTGATTTGGGTTGGACTTAATCCTCTTGAGGCACAGTCTGCTGGATTCTCGTCCGACTTGATGTAGTTCCATTGGTTTGGGTTAGAAATTGATTGTATTTCTTCAACTCTATGTGCGACAAAGTTTTTCCATTTGCCTGCATCTCCCTTTATCCAAGATAGTGCGACCATTGAATCTGACCATAGAAAGACCCTTGCGTTATCGATTTTCATGGTTTTCAATGTGCTCTTCATTAATTTTGCAAGTAGTAATGCACCACACAGCTCTAATCTTGGTATTGTTGTCTTTGATTTCACGGGTGCTACCTTTGATTTGGCTGTAAGCAATGTGACTGTTGGACCCTAGGTTTGAGAAGTCACCTTGATGTAAATCACTGCCGCGTATGTCCTGTCAGATGCATCGCTGAAACCATGTAGCTCGACTGTTTTTGTGTGATGGGTTTGACAAATCCATCTGGGAATGCTTAATTCTTCTATTTTTGGTAGATCGTTTCTGAAGTTATTCCAGTCTGTTTTAACTTGAGAGGGGAGTTCTTCGTCCCAGGTGACACCTTGTAGCCAGAGTTGTTGAAGCATAAGTTTAGCCTTTACTGTTACAGGTGTAATCCATCCCAACGGATCGAAAATCTTTGCTATATCTGATAGCAAGATTCTTTTTGTTACCATCGCCTTATTTGGTAGGTTTACCTTGAAGTGGAAAGTGTCAGATTTCGGAGCCCAATGAACACCCAGCGTCTTGATGGTATCTCCATCCTTTACTTCGAGGATATTCTGTTCTCTTAAATCCTCGGGTATTCCTTTTAACGAACTTTGTTTGTTACTAGCCCACCTTCGCAGCTTGAATCCACCTGCGGATAATAAGTTAATTAATTCATTTCGTAATCGCTCCGCTTCCTGAACTGTATCTGCTCCGGACATCATGTCGTCTACATAAAAATCTATGAGGACGATTTTGGATGCCAACGGATATCTTTGTTCTTCGTCTCTTGCTAATTGCTGCATAGTTCTAATTGCTAAGTATGGTGCAGACGATGTGCCATATGTAACTGTTGTTAGCTTGTATTCTTGTATTGGATCGTCTGGTGAGAATCGCCATAGTACTCGCTGCAAATCTTGATCTTCTTCGTCCATTTTTATTTGCCTGTACATCTTTAATATCAGCTGTAAAGGCGTATTTGTGTTTGCGCCATCGCAATAGGATAGCTGGTAAGTCTTGTTGAAGCTGAGGCCCTGTTAGCATTCTTTCGTTTAAACTTTTTTCTCCTACAGTTTTTGCTGAGGCGTCAAAGACCACTCGCAATTTAGTGGTTGTGCTATCTAATTTGTTCACCGCATGATGTGGAAGGTAGCATAAGTTGGATATGGACTCCATGGGAGTTTTTGCAGGTACCATATGTTTTAACTTGATGTATTCCATCATAAAATTTTTGTATTCTCTTTCCAATGTCTTGTCAGTTTTGAATTTTCGTTCAATCTGAAGTAATCTAGCTAGCGCTATTTTTCTTGAAAATACCAAGTTTACTAATGGTTCCTTAAAAGGAATATTAACTGTGTACGTTCCATCTTGGTTTCGGTTATAAGTTGCTTGGTAGTGTTTTTCACAATCGTGAACTTCCTTAGACATCTGATATTCTGTAGATACCTGTTCTAATTCCCAAAACAGTTTTAGCTGGTCATCTATTTCAACGTTGGAGATCATACTGATAATTTTCGGTCGCATTGTATTGGCATGGGTCTGTCCTGATATAATCCATCCCAATTCAGTATTCTGTGTCAGGAGTCCGCAATGATTTTTTCGAACTCCTTCTAATATTATTGAGCTGTATACGTCTGCCCCTATAATGACATCAATTGGCCCAGGTTTGTCAAAATTTGGGTCTGCCATGATAATATTCTTCCATGGTATGTCCACATTTAGGTATTTGTCTGGTAGAATGCTAGTGAGCCTTGGTAATACAAGAGCTTCGACTTGGTGTTTAAATGTAGATGGAATTCTTGGTTGTATTTCCATATGAATTTTGCTATGAGCTATTCCTGCGTTAGCTGCACCTATTCCTGCTATTTCGGCAAATATTTTCATTCTGGGTAGTGATAAAAGTTGTGCGATATTCTCTGTCACGTATGATGCCTGTGAGCCGGGATCAATGAGTGCACGCACTGTTTCTAGATTTCCAGTCGCCGATCGTACTCTAATTAATGCTGTTGCCAGAAGAACAGTATTATTTTGTTGTGCTAAATGGTTTTGTACTTTAGCGGCTTCAATTAGCGGTTTCACTTGTATGTTTTTGTTGATAATGCCTTTGGAATTGTTATCTTGATAGACTTCGTGTAGTAATGAGTGGTGAGTTTTGCGGCAGATATTGCATTTCTGTTTGCTTAAACATTTCTCTTGTTCATCATGATTTAAGTAGTTTATACAAAGTTTAGCTCTTCTTATAAACTCTCTTCGTCGCTGTACCTCGAGTTGCTGGAAATCATGGCAATTATATATTGCGTGATCATTTTGGCAGTATTTACACTGCTGAGTTCTCTTCGAATGATATTTCTTATATGTTATGCTTCTTGGTTGTGTTTTATCATATTTCCACCTTTGAGGCAATTCACGCCGTTTATTGTCTCCAAATGCTTCAAGCGATTGGAATCTAGACTCCAGGGATCTGTAGAGTACATCAAATGTCGGAATCTCCTTTGGTTTTCCTAAGGTCTGTTCATAGAGCCTGTGGGTTTCTTGGTCAAATTTTTGTATGCATATGTGTACTATAATTGGTGCCCATGATCTAGTATCGATGTTTAGATTGGTTATCGCATGTAGACACTCTTTTATAGTATCGTGCATTTTCCTTATTCCACTTGCAGACGCAATACCAAATTTTGGTAGTGATAATATGTGCTGAATTTGAGTAGCCCCAATCTTTCTTGGAGCATTGGATTTCGTAGGTAATATTGCAAATGTGTTATTCGGAGTTTTAGACTCCAACTATGCAGAAAATATGCCTGAAACCATTGACACCATACAACAAAATGAGGATCACATCACAAGCTTGATTAAAAACCAAACTTCTCTCATAGATGTGACAGTAAATGCAATCAAGAGGAACCAGCAAATCATAGATAAGCAATTCAAAAATCTTGAATTCCACATCAATGAGCTAACCAAACAAATCAACGGCTTAAAGGAAGAGCTTCATCAACAAAGGATATCTGAAATCTTCACATCCTTAACGATTCAAGCAACTTTGTCCGCATTAAACTTTCAGCGAATTCAATCATTAATATTGAATGTGCTCATCGACACTCATCATGGGAAAATCAACCCACAACTCATATCGCCTCTGCAACTAAGAAAAGAGCTGTCTACAATAAAGGAACATATACCCCTGTCACTGAGGCTTCCAACGATACAGGATGATACACTAACGTTATACAATCTAATGACCATTGAAGGAAAGATTGCAACAAGGCATATAATCTTCAAAATCAAGCTACCACTATTAGCACTGGAAGATTTTGAGCTCTTTAAGGTTATATCTGTACCAGAATTGATCAACAAGACTTTTCTGACAATTAAGCCGTCCTCACCATTCTTAGTAATAAACCTCCATCGTGACCAATGCTACCCACTTACAGAACAAGATCTGAATTCTTGTACATCCATAGCCGAAGACAAACATCTTTGTCGACAAAAACATCCAATATATCGGAAGGGATCAACTATAAGCGAGTAATAAAAATAGGAGATGGTCCACATTGGATACAACTTTACCATCCTAATGAATGGATTTATGTCCTCAAGCAGGAAACGACAGTGAATGTTGTATGCGGGAGCAACGTGACAACGCTAGTACTCAAGGCGGCCAGTGTTCAGGCACACTGAAGAACAGCCTAAAAAACAAAACAAAACACAAAAACAACAATTAGCAAAATAAGCAAAAATATATTGACAAAAACACTACTTGCATGTAATTGCCACACCATTCCACTTGTCAGCATCAGTCATGATGACGTGCCACCGCTCTTTGCATACAGAGCGCCAAGCACCACCAGCGCTCACACACGCAACCATGTTCAACTTTTTCTAAAGCCCTATCTAACCTGTGTATTTCCACAGTATAAATAGAGCGCTCGAAATGCAAGAAAATCATTGCGTTCTGAGCTATCATTGGAGACAGATCGGCAGTATTGAAGCCTACTGAAGTCTCGACAAATACCAAACCTAGGAGAATTCTGACCCTAGTAAATTGTATTAAAAGCTTTGATTTTAATACACCAATTACACCAGACCAAATACTAGAAGTATTGTGGCTAGTATCATTAGAGGCACAGCACCTCGTAAAATTCCGTATATTGCCGAGCAATTATACGTCAACCTCGCTAGTACATAAGTACAGCATTTCTAACTCAGACCAATTATTGCGTCCTGAACTCTTAAACTAGACAGATCGGCAGTCCTGATGCCTAGTGAAGTCTTAAAATCTCAAATCCAGAAGCATTGAATCTGGTATATTTGACGCATCACGTCATAGACACAAATATCTGGAATTACGGAGAACGAAATCGTGTATTTCCCAGTAAATATACCACTGTGCCTCTCGCATATATCAATCTGCTCGCATCAACTCGCAGTCGATGCATACGGTGCTGCCCAAGCTCAATAGCGGATGAGCAAGTTGAACTGACAAGTGTAAGCACCCCAATGTACAATGTAGTATCGTTTTTCTGCCGCTTATCCCACAATTTTCAAATTAAAAATTTTCTTTTAAGATAAATTAATGTTTTTAACTACGAATTTAACAATATCTTTCGTCATTACAGACTAAATAAACACCTACACCGCTACAGTCATCACCAAAGTTGATTTATTTGGAATATTAGTACATTTAATTGAAATCATTATTTGTTATTTTTTTTTATTTTTTTATTTCTTTTTCTTTTTTTTTTTTATTATTTTTATATTAGTGGTTTAAGGCTTAGCAAGTAAGAGAAAAAAAATTATAAACTCAGAGTGAAATATACATTGAATTTTTTGACAAATAAGAAATACCATCTTGTTATCATTTCTATACCTTTTTGATCCGGCACCTTTCTTTTTTTATGACTAGACCTGTCATAGGCCTAGACATTGGTCCTTCGAGCCGGATAGAAAGAGATAGAAGATGGTAAACGTCAAAAATTTAATTCGCTCCCAAAAGGCTCTCCACGAGCAATTAATAAAGGCTATAGCCAACCATGCTAAACCAGCTAAGAAACGTACTGAAAGCTACTTTCAGACAAGAATAGAAACAGTCAACGCCATCTGGGATAGATTTCTCAAAAATAATGTCAGCATCCATCAATCTGATGCCGAAGAGGCAGCAGCATAAATCGATGATTCACTTTACGAAACAACCAATGAAAAATATATCGATTTCATTACAGAACTCAGAGAAGAGCTAAAATCCTTTAGAAATGCTGACGAAACTAAACAAATTTCTTCCATCGAAACACCCAAATCAGACATAAAATTACCCACTATTACTATCCCAAAATTCGATGGCACATACAGAGCGTGGAGATCATTTTACGATCTCTTTAAATCAATGGTACACAGAGATCCGCACTTATCAAAAGTACAAAAATTTCATTACTTAAAGACCTGCTTGACAGGCGAAGCCGAGGGACTTATTCATCAGTTCGAAATTACCGAGGGCAATTATCAAAAGGCATGGGATTTTCTCATAAAACGCTATGATAATAAGAGAGTATTAGTGACAACACAGCTCAAACTATTACTCAATCAGCCAGTCATTAAGTACGAGTCCGCTAACACCATCAAAAATTTGATTGACCAAACAGAAGAAAGTCTCCACGACCTGCGAGCTCTCGGAATTTGTACATCCAATTGGGATCCGATTCTGGTGCATCTCCCCAAAAACTCCCAGCTGACACACATTATCACTGGGAGCAAAAACAAGGAAGCCATACATCAATCCCAAGTTACACTGATCTAATCAAATTTCTAGAGGCTCGCTTCCGTACTCTAGAAGCCCTACAAGATAGCAAAGTCACCAAAATCAAAGAGAATACACCAAGCAATTCTCAACCAAGAAACACATACACGTTTCTCAACAAATCCCAAGCATGTATAAAATGTAAACAGAATCATAGTCTATTTCAATGTTCAGCATTCCGCAAACTCTCACAAACCGAGAGACTACAATTTGCCCAACACAACAAATTGTGCAAGAACTGCCTGCATTCTGGGCATAATATTACTAATTGTAAAGGCCAAAAAAATTGTTTGCAATGCAACCAACGGCATAACACGCTCTTACACATAGAGCAATCCACCAAATCAAGCAATCCACATAAGTCCAAATTCATAAAACAAGGAGAACTGAAACTTGATCGTACTACTGACAGCTCCGAGACAGTAACACAGTCATTCTTCTCCACCAACCCAAGGAGAGCACTGCTGTCAACAGCGTTGGTAGACATAGAAAATTCTTCAGGAGAAGTTTCCACGATGAGAGCCTTAATCGACTCCGGCTCTCAGGTCTCCTTAATCACTGAAACAGCTAGCAAGCGACTTAACCTAAAAAGGCGACCCACTAGTGTTGAAGTCACTGGCTCCGGCTGCGCACGTAAACGCACAAGTGACATGCAAAATCAAGTCATTGCACACGACATACGAGATGAAAATAAACGCTCTCATAGTGAAAAGGATCACAGATCTCATACCAGTAGACAGAGTAAACATAAAGAAACTGCCATACTTGCACACCTTACAATTGGCAGATCCAAAATTCTACGCTCCAAGCCAAATTGACATCCTACTAGGAGCCGACGCATACGCACAAATAATAGAAAGCGGAGTCATAAAGGGGGCAGAAGGAGAACCCACTGCACAAAACACCCAATTAGGATGGATCTTAATGGGAATCATAACCAAATCCTCTGACAGCAGCAGCATACGGACTTTTACCACACAAACAAACCTCAGTACTCAAACGGATCAGTTACTGAGAAAATTTTGGGAATTAGAAGAGATCCCCACAAAAATCATCCATCCCGATGACGAAGCTTTTGAAAAGGCATACATGACCAACACCAAAAGGTTGGATAATGGCCGGTATCTAGTGAAGATACCATTTAGAGATCCAGATGGACCAGAACTAGGCCACACAAGAACACGCGCATTAATGCAGTATGTCCAATTAGAAAAACGCTTAACAAGGGACGCAAATCTATGCAGACAATACAAAAAATGTATCAACGAGTACATAGAGCTAGGACATATAGAAGAAATAACCCCAGCCGAACTTTCCCGCGAAGCAAAAGGTACAGACAGCATAAACCACTATTATCTTCCACACCACGCCGTAATCAAGGAAAGCTCTACTACCAAGCTGCGAGTAGTTTTTAACGCCTCGACTAAATCCGCCAATGGGAAGTCACTTAACGAGCAAATGCTAATAGGACCAACCATACAGCCGAGTCTATGGGCACTCATCTTAAAATGGCGATTGTACCAAATAGCTTACACGGCGGACATCAAAAAATGTACCGAATGATACAAGTACACCCGGATCACACAAACTATCAGAGAATATTGTGGAGAAACTCAGAGAATGAGCCTATACGGGACTTCCGACTTATGATAGTCACATTCGGCACAGCATCGGCTCCCTATCTGGCCATTCGCACATTACACCAGCTGTCAGAGGATGAGCAACACAGCTTTCCACTAGCAGCCAAAAGTCTAAAAACTGACTTTTATGTGGATGATCTACTGACAGGAGCTCATGACCTCACGACAGGGCTAAAATTACAAAAGGAACTGATTGAGATTTTAAACAAGGGTGGATTTAATTTACGAAAATGGACTGCGAATTACCCAGAACTACTGCAAAATATTCCCCCTGAATGCAAAGAAGTAGGCTCTATACTAAGTCTGTCAGAAGATGACACAATTAAGACCCTCGGTCTCCAATGGCACCCAGCCACAAACGAATTCAGTTTCAAGGTAACAGCTCCATTGTCACACACAAAATTCACAAAGCGGATTATCTTATCCGAGACTGCAACATAATTTGACCCATTAGGGTGGCTAGCACCAAACATTATTACAGCAAAAATATTCATACAAGGTCTATGGCTAACGAAATACTCATGGGATGAACCATTATCAACCTCAATCTCTACAAAGTGGGAAAAGTTCAGAGAGAACTTAATACATCTCTCACGAATCCGCATACCACGATGGGTGAACTTCACACCCAACGCAAACACCATTCGATTACACGAATTCTGCGACGCCTCGACTGCAGCCTATGCAGCCGCCGTATATATACGAATTACATATCAAGACAATTCTGGTCATACTCATTTGTTTACAGCTAAGACAAAGGTTGCACCACTAAAAACTATCTCTCTTCTCAGACTCGAGCTATGTGGTGCGGTTCTCCTTACTCGGTTACTCAAACAAATCATGCCCGAGGTCAATTTCCAAGGCAGCGCCATCTATGCGTGGTCTGATTCTGAAGTCACCTTGTCATGGATACAGAAGCCCCCAACCTGGTGGAAAACTTTCATAGCCAACAGAGTTGCTGAGATCGAAGAAACAATCCATACAGAATTATGGCAATATGTGCCATCGAAACACAACCCCGCCGATTGCGCTTCCAGGGGGATATCTCCAGAAGAACTGGCATCATTTCAACAATGGTGGACCGGACCATTATGGTTACAAAAGCAACCACAAGAATGGCCGACTCAACCTAACCTCAACAAGTGTATTGAGCTAGACGCACGAAAGGTCAAGGTATTGACTTGTACCAAGGAAGAGGTAGAATGGTTAACGAAATATTCATCGTTTTTTAAACTAATACGAATTATCGCATATTGCAAGAGATTTATTACAAACTGCAGATCTTGCCCTGTCAACGGCAAAATCAAACATTTGACATATCTCGAACTACAAGAATCTGAAGCTACAATAATGGCAACACTGCAGAAACTTTCATTTCCACATGAATATCAATGTTTAAAAAATAAACAACCTATATCAAAAAATAGCCGCCTCCTATCTCTCAATCCATTCATGGATTCCGATCATATTATCCGAGTGGGCGGCAGACTCAAAAATTCCATTCTACCCTACAATCAGAAACATCCAATCATCATACCAAATAAACACCATATTTGCAAAATTTTAATCGAGCACATACATCGATATTCCTCACATGGCGAACCCCAACTAGTGCTCAACTTGCTCCGCAACAAATATTGGATGTTAACTGCTAAAAACACAATCAGGCGTCAACTTCAAAAATGCATTCCATGCTTCAAAGCAAAACCCACGCAACCAAACCAAATTATGGGAAACCTTCCACCAGCAAGAGTTACCCCCACCTTAACGTTTGAATACACAGGAGCCCATTACGCCGTACCTATAGATGTTAAAACGTCAAGGTTACGAAACGCCAAAATAGTTAAAGGCTATTTAAGTAAATTCGTATGCATAGCTACAAAGGCCATCCACATCGAAGTTGTGTCGGAATTGACGACAGTGGCATTTATCGCTGCATTGTAGCGATTTATCAGCAGGAGAGGACTGTGCCTACATCTATACTCAGACTGTGGAACCAATTTCGTGGGTGCAAACAGAGAATTAATCAAACAACTTCAAAGAGTCGTACACACACTACCCGAGGACATTTCTGCAGATTCAGATTTGACAGGAATCACATGGCACTTTATAATCCACCTTCAGCACCTCACTTTGGGTGGCTGTGGGAGGCAGTAGTCAAGACAGTCAAAACCCATATGAAACGGGTTCTCCAAAACGCCACGTTAACTTACGAAGAACTAACCACAACAATCTGTCAAATCGAAGCATGTGTCAACTCAGGGCCACTAACCCCTCTGGCAAATGATCCGAACACTTTGGACGTACTCACTCCCGGCCATTTCCTAATAGGCCGACAATTAAAAACAATTCCAGAGCCATCTATACCTGAGAAATTTTCATCATTAAAACGTTGCCAATACGTACAATGGCTAACAAATCAATTTTGGAAACAATGGTCGAAGGAATATCTCCACAGCCTGCAACAGCGCTTCAAATGGCAAAATCCACACGATAATATACGCATCAACGACATAGTCTTGATAAACGATTACAGACTGCCCCCGACAAAATGGCCGCTAGGGAGAGTAACACAAGTTTTTCCCGGCACTGACAATAAAGTCAGAGTAGCCACAATTAAATTATCTAACAATACTCTTATCCGGCCTGTTTCAAAATTGTACAAACTACCCAATGTGCATCCCGCTTAATTAGACCAAACACAGTCACCGACTAGAGAAGTGCCAAATCTTCCATAGCACTGTCATTCATTAGAAAGGCGCGAAAGCAGAAGGAAGGGCTCCAGCAATTTTTATTTCTTTGTTGGTTTCTTTTTATTTCATTTTCATTTTTTATTTTTTATTATTTTTTATTCTTTTTTGAGTTTTTTACTATTTGGCTTTTCATTATGGATTCATTACCATCATTGGAGGATTGTCTGTTAATAGACGATGTGCCCGAGCTAGAATCGCTAAAAGAACGATTACAGACTTTAACTCCGCCATCACCGCCAAACCTTTTCAGCCGCCATTTGAGGCAGTGCCACGGCAAAGGTTAAGTCCCAAGGGACCAGAATTTCGTCGTCCTACCAGGCCTAAACGGCCACCAACATCAAGACCCTGCAGAAGCGCAGAAACAGCTTCCAACATAAGGGCTCAAGATAGGTCATGTGCAACAAATACAACCACACGCAGATACAAAGCACACCATTTCGGATCGCACGCAGCTGCAGCCATAAATAGCACAAAGCCAAGGCAGCTCCAAACCAAGGCAGCTACAACCACAAGCGGCGCCACACAAAAGGTGCTCCAACCTAAGGCAGCTGCAACTACGAGTACCTACACGCAGAAACAGCTACAGGCTGCTGCAACTACAAGTAGCTACACGCAGAAACAGCTACAAGCAACTGCAACTACAAGTAGCTACACGCGGAAACAGCTACAGGCTGCTGCAACTACAAGTAGCTACACGCAGAGACAGCTACAAGCAACTGCAACTACAAGTAGCTACATGCAGAAACAACTACAGGCTGCTGCAACTACAAGTAGCTACACGCAGAAACAGCTACAGGCCGCTGCAACTACAAGTAGCTACACGCAGAAACAGCTACAAGCAACTGCAACTACAAATAGCTAAACACATGATTATACAGCCCCAAGCACAAGTAGACATAATCACAAGCAATTCCAGACAAATACAGCGCCAAGCAGGTTGAAAAACACTCAACCTCAACGTGAAAGGCCAATCCACAAAAGGGGACCAAATCGCATTCCTCCAAATCTGATTATTGAACCCGGCTTATGGGAACAAATTTTACGCCAACCAATTCCATGGTCAAAAGTGTTTGCAGCAAACAAATGCTTTCGCATCCGTACCGAAGACGGGGATATACTCCGCTTTATTTAGCACGCCAATGGGAAAATTAGGGTACGACTGCAAGAGAAACAAAGTAAGTGTATTCATACTTTTTTTTGGAATCTTCATTCAAACCAAAATATTTATCACATTGGCTCGCTACTTTTGTTTTCCTTTTTTTTTTTTGAGGCGGGAGGATGTTCAGGCACACTGAAGAACAGCCTAAAAAACAAAACACAAAAACAACAATTAGCGAAAAAAAACAAAACAAAACACAAAAACAACAATTAGCAAAAATAAGCAAAAACATATTGACAAAAACACTACTTGCATGTAATTGCCACAACATTCCACTTGTCAGCATCAGTCATGATGACGTGCCACCGCTCTTTACATACAGAGCGCCAAGCACCACCAGCGCTTACACACGCAACCATGTTCAACATTTTCTAAAGCCCTATCTAACCTGTGTATTTCCACAGTATAAATAGAGCGCTCGAAATGCAAGAAAATCATTGCGTTCTGAGCTATCATTGGAGACAGATCGGCAGTATTGAAGCCTACTGAAGTCTCGACAAATACCAAACCTAGGAGATTTCTGACCCTAGTAAATTGTATTAAAAGCTTTGATTTTAATACACCAATTACACCAGACCAAATACTAGAAGTATTGTGGCTAGTATCACTAGAGGAACAGTACCTCGTAAAATTCCGTATATTGCCGAGCAATTATCAATTGTCAACCTCGCTAGTACATAAGTACAGCATTTCTAACTCAGACCAATTATTGCGTCCTGAGCTCTTAAACAAGACAGATCGGCAGTCCTGATGCCTAGTGAAGTCTTAAAATCTCAAATCCAGAAGCACTGAATCTGGTATATTTGACGCAACACGCCATAGACACAAATCTCTGGAATTACGGAGAACGAAATCGTGTATTTCCCAGTAAATATACCACTGTGCCTCTCGCATATATCAATCTGCTCGCATCAATTCGCAGTCGATGCATACGGTGCTGCCCAAGCTCAATAGCGGATGAGCAAGTTGAACTGACAAGTGTAAGCACCCCAATGTACAAGCGTAGTATCGTTTTTCTGCCGCTTATCCCACAATTTTCAAATTACAAATTTTCTTTTAACATAAATTAATGTTTCTAACTACGAATTTAACAATATCTTTCGTCATTACAGACTAAATAAATACCTACACCGCTACAGTCATCACCAAAGTGGATTTATTTGGAATATTAGTACATTTAATTGAAATCATTATTTGTCAATTTTTTTTATTTTTTTATTTGTTTTTCTTTCCTTTTTTATTATTTTTATATTAGTAGTTTAAGGCTTTGCAAGTAAGAGAAAAAAAATTATAAACTCAGAGTGAAATATACATTGAACTTTTTGACAAATAAGAAATACCATCTTGTTATCATTTCTATACCTTTTTGATCCGGCACCTTTCTTTTTTTATGACTAGACCTGTCATAGGCCTAGACAGCCGGTATCCTAAAAATTCAAGGTGACTGTGTCATCAAGCAGGAACTTGTAACTATTCAAGGGCACAACATCTACCCAAGAATTTCAAGGATGTCTTATTCACCTTCAGGCAACTTGACTAAACTTATAATAATGCCAACACAGACATCCTTCTCTTCTAATGAGACCTACCGTTATCATCCGAGCTGGGAAAACCTAGACGACCTCAAGGGACAGCTTCAGCAAGTCTATAAGGAACTGCCAACAAGAAGTCATATTCTCGGAAATGATGTCCATCAATTTGGACTACTACTAGCCGCAGCCGTCATTCTCTATATTAGCTGCAAATTCCGTGCAACGATTTTTCAGCCTTTTGTCAAGAAGAAACCTAAACCTGCACCAAGTTTAGCATTTAGCATTTAGCAATTTTGAGGCTTAATTGAACTAGGCATTCAATTCGGGGGAGAATGTTCATCCAAAACATATTTAATTCATATTCAACAAAATCATGCAAAAAATGCATTGATGTAATACATAAATTCTCACGAGTCATAGAAGAATTTGCTGATAAGAAAATCAGAAAGATTCAGCCCAGACGTAAACTGACACTTTTGTTTTTCACTACCGCGGTGTCTTGTAAGAATACGCAAGATGACACTTTTGTTTTTCTTGGCACTGGCTCGTGAGAATTTATGTAGATGATAAAATTTGCTTCTTTTTTACTGAGTAAGCCTTTTGGTAATTGTATTTTTCACATATTTATGTAATTGAGTGTATAAAAATCAGAATTGGAAAGAAATAGAGTCTCAGTTTTTTACAAACTTTCGGCGGTGTGTTTTACTTATCAATATTGTTGCTAATCTTTTTACTTTTCAGTAAACTCCTGGTGTGGTGGTTCAAGTACTGCGCACACCTCATAACACAAGTCAAGGTACAAGAATCTTTGGCTTTTCTGCGACTATAAAGTAAAGGCACTTTATACACTTATAGTTTATTGTAACAGAAAATAGGTGGAATAGATAAAAATGTAGAAATATTTTTTTTTTATTTTGTGAGATGTTTGAAGAAGTTATATTGTAAAAAACAAAAAAAAAAACCAAAAAAAAATTTAAAATAAGAGGAACGTAAAAAAAACTAAGAAAACAAATGTAAGAAATACAGGAAAGAAAAAATGTTAAATAAATTAAAGAAATATAGAAATAAAATTGAATGTGAGAAGCAATAAAAGAAAGTAAAATGTGGAAAAATAAAAACATAGAATAAAGAAAGCAAAACAAAAGTGTAATGTGAAAAGAACATAGGAAAGAATATTAAGGAAGAAATAAATGGTGAAAGAGAAATTAAATATTAAAAAGAGAAATGTGAAATGATGTAAAATACTACAATGTTAGAAAAAGGAAATAAGAAAATTTCGAAAGATGTAAAAATGTAATGTACAGAAATGTAATGAAGTAATGTAAAGAATCTGAACCGAAGGAAGATGAGATATTTTCAGTTTATTTAATTGATTGCATTCTCCAGATCTAGTTCCATGCGGAAACTAGTTTTTCCAAGGGGGAGGGATCTTATGGCCCAATATGAGGAAGATTCTTCATGCAGCCAAGGGCGCATTTTAGAGAAATAATTAGCAATTGCTAAACAGTAACCTCGCATGGTACTGTTCTGCAACTGCCGGTTATTTCGCGATTAGCTCAACAGCTGGCTACGATGAGCGCTTAGTGGAGCAATCGACGATTACGATAACAATTATCCTCGCATGGTAATTGTTATGTAAAGCGATTGTTTACTACTAATGTTATGGTATATATACAACGTAGTTATGTATATATCCAACGTAGTTATTACTTGAGAATTATAGAAGTACTTGTTATATGTTCTATTTTCTAATGCTCACCTTGAACACAATACTTAATGGTTCTAAACTGATAATCCGAGTATAATAGCGATTGGAATATTAAAACCACTTAATTGATATCTTTTTTTTCAATTTTATTTTTTAACAACCGAACAACGATCCACTTAATTGATATTTTATTTTTTGACAACCGAACAACGATTGAAACCTTTAACCACTTAATTGATATTTTATTTTTTGACAACCGAACAACGATTGAAACCTTTAACCACTTAATTGATATTTTATATTTTGACAACCGAACAACGAAATCGCTTAATTTTTTCTTTTTGTCTAATTTTTTTTTAACAACCGAACAACCAAAATTTAAATCTTCTCCGCTTGGAATCAAAGAACCAACTCTCTTCTTGATCACATTTTACGTGATCAAGAAGCGTTGTTCAGGGTAGGAAACGCTTAATTGCATTTTCTACCCTGAGAAAATTTTACCATTAATTCTGGACTTGTTCAAACATGTCCAGAATTATTCGCGTTGGACGGTGGCTTAAAAAATGTAATCGTACACTTTCAAAAACATCAGCCACCGTCCCGTCGTTTGAAATCGCGGCGCGCATATACATACAACGCATTTATGCGGCGCGCGTTTCTTATCACGAAAGCTTTTACCGTAATATGTATGTACGTGTACTGCCCGTAGTCAGAGCGTACATACAAAAATTGTAAGATGTGATAAAATTTATGCCACTGGTATAAAGTTAGTGGTTGTATTCGTTTATCTACAAATTCTACACTTCAATGTTAAACTAGAGCTTTAATACGCAATAAATCTTAGATACAAATAGTTTAATTTATCAATATTCAATAAATGAGAAATATAAAATATATAATAAATATAGTAATTTTGTTGCAAATAACTTGTACTCACCTGATCTATGTTTGGCAGTTGATTAACTTGATTTTAATAATTTTTACTGAGGTTGGGATTGGGATATTCTTTATTCTGGTCGATACCCAGAATAAAGTGAGGTGAATAATTCTTACTGCAGTCGAAACCCACAGAGAATCTTTATTGCAGTCGTTCCCCACAATAAAGTGTTGGTTAGTAATTTTCTTGTTACAGTCGTTACCCGTAACAAGAATCTTTATTGTAGTCGTTACCCACAATAAAGTCTTTATTGTAGTCGTTACCCACAATAAAGTGTTTTATTAGTAATTTTCTTGTTACAGTCGTTACCCGTAACAAGAATCTTTATTGTAGTCGTTACCCACAATAAAGTGTTTAGTGTTAGTAAATTTCTTATTACAGTCGTTACCCGTAATAAGAATCCTTATTGTAGTCGCTACCCACAATAAAGTCTTTATTGTAGTCGTTACCCACAATAAAGTGTTTTATTAGTAATTTTCTTGATACAGTCGTTACCCGTAACAAGAATCTTTATTGTAGTCGTTACCCACAATAAAGTGTTTTATTAGTAATTTTCTTGATACAGTCGTTACCCGTAACAAGAATCTTTATTGTAGTCGTTACCCACAATAAAGTGTTTTATTAGTAAAATTTCTTAGTACAGTCGTTACCCGTAATAAGAATCTTTGCTTTAGTCGCTATTTAAATAAATCTCCTAATCTAGTCGCAACCCAGAATAAGAAAAATTTATTTCAATCGTCAACCAAACAAAGTGTTAAAACTGTTAATAAAAATTCACAACACTAGGAAATACCACTAAAAAATTATCAAGTTACTCACTGCACTGCCAAACTGAAAAAGAGAGCGAGTCAAGTTAAATTGCTGTTTATATAGCCATGGTTTGCACACGGCACCAAAGAACGGTAGTCAAAGGCGCATGGCAACAATAATTGGCATAGTAACAATAACCTAGCATAGCAACAATAACTCGGCATAGCAACTGCAACTCATCATGTGTTTATGCAGTGTTACCATATTAGTCATTGCTGGTATCAAGCTGTTTTTGCTAAATATATTTAAAGTAATTTAAATGTTAATTTCAATTAATATGGTATAAAATGATTTTCGCTTTGTTAAATATACTTACTTGCAACGAAAACAAATTAATTTGTCCAGTATATCAAATAAGATTGCGAATCATATTTACTTCCTCGAACTTGATTCAGAGAAATAGGGAAATTTGATTGATCCATGGAATTGTGTTAGATTCGATGTCTCTAGTGCAATGTAGATGGCACTATTTCGTTCCACTTCGTACCGTCCTTCCATTTTGTCTTGAAGAGTGTTTCATTTCTCTAAGTTGTCAACATTGTGTGATATAATTATATTGACGTGACAGCTGACATGGAAAATTTTATCTGCCGGCTTTATTTCATTGGAAACCTTTAAAACTCAATTAGGTAATTAGTTTTATATTTTTATTGAATGAAATGATTCTTTGTGGTTTATTTGTTTTCGTTTCAGGTGTGATGTAGTTTCCTGAACATACTGCCCCCCGTTGAAAGGCTAAAATGCCTTTCAAATGCGATTTAATGATAGAAGAGAATAGAATAGGAAAATCATTTATTGAAGAACCCCAGCCCTAGCTACGTAACGACGTTAGGTACATCGAGTTAACATTAGATGATTGGCATAATTGGCATTGTACAAAGTTATTCACCAAACTAAAAATGAGCAATGAACAGGCTCACTGCGGTAGATTGAGACAACATTAATATGGTTAGCTTTATGATGACAATAATAGCAAGCATAATAATAGCAAGCATTTATATTACTCATTAAAATATGATGTATGTGTAATACAAGAAATAAAAACAAAAAAAAACGAAAGAAACATTATTTTATGTTTTTCATTTTCAACGCAGTTTTATTTGTATAGCCCCGCTGTCCAACGTAGACTGCTGAAGGTTTTAAATAAAAAATGTAGAAATATTTCTTTTGTTTGAGCAAGCAGAACCAATTGAAAATTGTAACGCCCCATTTACCAAAGTAAAATGAAGAAAAGAAGGGTTATATTAGAAATAAAAAAAAATATTATGTTTTAACCTTTTAATGAACTTAAAACTTTAATGGTGCCATCCTGCATTAGGCGTACGTTGTACCTTGTCCCATCTTGGGTGGTGAATCGTTGCTTGCGCTTCTTTGATTTTCGAAGGGCATCCCAAGATACGGTAATGGTCTCACTGGTCCCCATCGGATTTGTCAGTGTTATGTACAAATCATTACTTTGTGCTCTAGCCGGCACCAATACAAGATCTTCCAAGATTTTTAATTTAGAATCTGAAGTTCCTGCTGAGAATCCTGCACTAGATGGTCCTGGAACTGGTTCCTGTTGTTGGTGCTGTGGAGAAGGTGCACTAGATGGTCCTGGAACTGGTTCCTGTTGTTGGTGCCTTGGAGAAGGTGGTGGTGAATCTTCGATTTCAATGATGTCCGGATCATCAAGTTGTAAATATTTCATTCTTTGACTGATTTTATTAACTTGAACTGCTGCCTGCAACTGCATAAGTTTCTTTTCCAGGGTCCAAATCTTCTTGACTTCCTGCTCTATACTTCTTCCTGGAGTTGGAGGATAGCTTTTGTTCCCGTCAGAGGATTCCATTATAATTTTAAATTTAAGTCTGTGTCGCACAAGATTTTAAATTAGACTAACTGGTTAGTTTCCTCCTATTTGATTTTGGCACAAATTGCTTATCAGATTAACGGTTAAAGAATTGTTTTACAGACAACAATTAGCTATTGTTTTAACAATTCATTGTAATGCGTTTTGTGCATTGCATTTGGTGAGGAATGTGATCGTGTGTTTTTTTTTTTGTTATTACATAGATATATGAAATTGTTGAATATTGTTTTATTGTTTACCGATTCTGATTATTGCATAGGAAATTTATGCAATTATATGTAGTTGATGAAAATTAATTAATTTTTTTTGAAAATTTTAATGCTATGGTTGAATACTTGCTGTATATACTTTGATGACGACGCTAATATGGGTGGAGGGTAGATATTCGGGAACAAAATAATATATTAAGAGGAAAGTCATTTGAAACGTCCTTTAGGCCAGAGGAAGTATAGCAAACTTTGTAACTGGTCTTTTAAGAACTCCGTTTTGAGTTTTAATACTTGCGACCCTTACTAGTTTGTCTGCTCCTGGATGTATATCGATAATACGTCCCAATATCCAATGACATGCTGGCATATTGGATTCCTTTATGACGACTAGGTCTCCTATTTTAGGATTGGAGGCTGGAGTTTGCCATTTTGGCCTGTTCTGCAAGGAGTTTAGATAGTCTTGGGACCATTTGCTCCAAAACTGTTGTTGTAGTGATTGCACATAATTCCATCTTGTTATTGATGAAATGTTTCTTTCTTTTATAGGTTCTGGAGGAGTGATCAATGCACTGCCTATCAAAAAATGTCCAGGTGTTAACGTGGTAAGATCATCTGGGTCGTCTGAGACGGGACATAATGGCCTGGAGTTTAAGCAGGCTTCAATCTGCGCTAAGACGGTTGCGAATTCTTCGTAAGTTAATGCTGAATTTCCTAAGATGCGCCTAAGATGGTGCTTGATTGACTTAACTCCTGCTTCCCAGAGGCCCCCAAAATTTGGTGCTGAAGGCGGGTTAAAATGCCACCGTATTCCGTCGTGTACTACCTTTGATGCGATTTCTTGATTTGCTTGTTGTATGGCAATCTTAATGTCCTTTTGTAAAACTCTATCAGCTCCAACGAAATTTGTGCCGCAATCGGAGTATATATCCGTACATAGTCCTCGTCGACTAGAAAATCGTCGAAATGCTGCTATAAAGGCTGCTGTGGTGAGATCTGATACAGGCTCTATGTGGATGGCCTTAGTGGCCATGCAGATGAAAATACAAATATAGCCCTTATAGAACCGATTTCCTCTATGCTTGGACATTTTTAAGCTAATGGGACCAGCATAATCCACCCCAGTTTGTTGAAACGGTCTTGATATGTTAACTCTTGAGGCAGGTAGATTCCCCATGATTTGATTCCTATTTGTGGCGGAATGTTTGAAGCAAATTATGCATTTGTGTAAGACAGCTTTGACTGTTTTTCGTCCTTGTGGAACCCAGAATTCATTTCGCATTGTTGATAGAACCAATTGTAGACCTCCATGCAAAGTTTTCATATGAAAATGGTTGATTACTAATGATGTTAGATTATGTTCTCTCGGTAATATGATTGGGTGTTTTTGATTGAAGGATATATTGGCATTTTGTAGACGACCGCCGACACGTAATAATCCATGATTATCCAGAAATGGGTTAAGGGAGAGAATTTTACTTTTGGGCGATAATAAACGCTTTTCTTGTAATTGCTTAATTTCGCTTTTAAATATATCCCTTTGAGCTAGTTTGATTAGCAATTGTTTTGCTTGAACCATCTCAACAGGTTGGAGGAGTGAATTGTTGTAATGAGTTTTGGGAATTATTTTGCGGCAGTAGTTGATAAACCTGAGACAGTAAGCAGTGAGTCGTTGCAGTTTAGCAAACGTTGAGAATTTATTAAAAAGTTCATGAGTGTTTGACTGAGTAGTGGATAAACAGCTTACTCGCTTTTGTTCAGATTCTATGTTGCTTTCCGTAATAGGTAGTAATTGAGGCCATTTTTCTTTAGGATCCATCAACCACTGAGGTCCATGCCACCACAATTGGTGGGAATTTAATGAGGCAGGTTCAATTCCTCTGGAGTTGCAGTCGGCAGGATTCTCATTAGATCGCACGTGATGCCATGACTGTATATCAGTTAAATTTTGGATTTCTGCAATCCTATTTGCAACAAAAGTTTTATACTTGTTCGGATGATTGCGAATCCACGATAGAACAATAGAGGAATCTGTCCAAGCGAATGTGGGGATCTTTGTAAGATTTAGATCAGTTTTAATTCGATCAATGAGTCGAACTAAAAGTACTGCGCCACATAACTCGAGGCGAGGAAGCGTAATAGGTTTGACAGGTGCTATTTTGGATTTTGCAATAAGTAAATTAACATGCACGTTTCCTTCTTGATCTATAGCCCTGATATATACTGCCGCCGAATACGCGTGATTGGAAGCGTCGGAAAATCCGTGTATCTGGCACATTGATAAATCACTAGTGGTGAATATCCACCGTGGTATATGGATTGAGCTAATGTGAGATAGCTTTTCTTTAAATTGTCGCCAGTGCATGTCGATATGTGAAGGTATCGGCTCGTCCCATGAGCATCCCGAAAGCCATAAGGTTTGCATCAGAATTTTGGCTGTAACTATGATCGGAGATATCCAACCTAGTGGGTCAAAAAGTGTAGCAATTTCTGACAACACAGAACGCTTTGTAGAGCTGCGATCTGCGAATTGTTTATATTGCAAAGTGAAATGGTCAGTTCCTGGGTGCCAATGTATTCCCAGGGTTTTTACAGATTCATCACTTGCTAACCGTAATGGAAGTTGTACTTCCCTATGTTCTTCCGGAATGCTTGATAGGAGATCCGATGAATTGCTTACCCATTTCCTTAGGTTAAAGCCTGCTGACGACAGAATGTTAATCATCTGCGCTTGTATTTCCAAGGCTTCATTGATGGAATCTGCTCCAGTGAGCAGATCATCAACATAAAAATCACGCGGTATAATTTTGGCAGCTATAGGATATTTTGCGGCTTCATCAATTGCTAATTGGTGAAGGGTCTTGATGGCTAAATATGGAGCTGGCGTTGTGCCAAATGTGACCGTGGTTAACTTATAGTCTCTGATGCTTTCGCTGGGACTATTTCTCCAGACTATTCGTTGAAAATTTTGATCTGGGGGTTGAATGTTAATCATTCGGTACATTTTCTCTATGTCGGCTGACATAGCGTATTTATATTTTCGCCATCGAAGTAATGTTGAGAAAAGCTCAGATTGCAGTACTGGACCCGTATGTAGCTGTTCGTTTAAACTTTTCCCATTAGTGGATTTAGCCGAGGCATCAAAGACGACTCGAACCTTGGTCGTAGTACTATCCTTGATGACGGCGTGGTGAGGAAGATAATAACATTTATCACGACTGGCTTCTTTATCAGCCAATATCATGTGCCCTAATGATTTATATTCGTTAATGCAAGCCTTATATTCCTGACTAAGCTCAGGATTTTGTTGCAATTTGTGCTCTAGACAATAAAATCTTCGTAGAGCCATGCCACGAGAGTCACCCAAGCTGGGAGCTTCATTAATAAAAGGCAAGCGAACTTCGTAACGGCCGGTTGCATTTCGAAGATGATTTTTTTGATAAAATTCTTCACAATCGCGGTCTGCCTTAGACAGTTGTCTTCCTGGAGTAACTTCTTCGGTTTCCCAGAACCGCCGCAGAAGTTTATCGAGGGAAGACTCTTCCTCGTACTGAGCGTTTACTGTTAAGGTGGACGCAGTGGACATTGTGTGAGTGTTTTTTAAATTGCCGAAAAGGATCCAGCCTAGGGTGCTGTTTTGTGCTATAGGTGTACCTGGGGGGCCTTTTCGCAACCCTTCTAAAAGGATTTCTCCATAAACATCTGCTCCTAAAAGCAGGTCGACTTTTCCTGGCTTGAAAAAGAGTGGATCTGCTAGTTGCAGGCCATGTACGTGGCTCCATTCCTTGCTTGGAATGGTGGACGGAGGCAGTATGTCCGTGATGGTGTTCACGATAAGGGCATTTATCGTGGTTATCTTATTCGAAGTTGAATAAGAGTGAATGTTTACTGATGCTTGTTTGCTAACACTCATAGTTTCTGACTTTCCTAAGCCAGTAATTTGCATCGATGTGTTCATAGTGGCCAATTGCAGCTTGCGTGCAGCAGCCTTTGTTATGAACGTGACTTGAGAGCCTGAGTCAATTAAAGCTCGTAAAGTGAACATGGTGCCCTTTTTTGATGGAACTTTAAGCAATGCTGTGGCAAGCAAGGCTTGTGTAGTTCGCATTGTTTGATTCGCGTGAAGTGTTTGAATTGATCCCTTGGATGTGGAAGGCGAATTACAAGGTTGTACTTGTAGTTGTGGGTTGTCTGATTGCTTAGGTGAGCCCTGTGGATTTGTGATATTCCTATGTAGTAAGGAATGATGTTTCCTTCCACATCGCTGGCACGTAAACTTGCTAGCGCAATATTTTGTATTGTGGCTTTTTGAAAGGCAGTTAATGCACAATCGATTTGACGTGACAATTTTGAATTTTGAATCAACGTCCAATTTAATAAATTTGGGGCATTTGAATAATCGATGCTGCTCTTTACACATTATGCATCTGTCACCAGATAATGTAAAGTGAGTTGATGCTCTTGGTATTTGAGCTGATTTATTGGTTGAATTTGGTTTTGCGTCTGAGATTGCTTCGAGAGTTCTAAATCTTGTTTCTAGAAACGTCTTCAAAGATTCAAGGGTAGGCAGTCCATCTGCACTGTTTACCTCTTGTTCCCATAAGCGATGAGTTTCTGCTGGCAAGCACTGCACTAGCATATAAATCAAGATTGTATCCCAGTGCTTAGTGGGGACTTCTAATGCTTCGAGTTCGTATATACATTCGGAAGATTTGTCCAGCACTGTTTTTATAGCTCTGGCTGACTCTTGTGTTGCTTTAGGTAAATTGAATAGAATTTTTAGCTGAGCATTAATTAACACTCGCTTGTTGTCGTACCTGTTAAGCAATATCTTCCATGCGCTGTCATAACTCGAGTTAGTCATAGGAAGTTGACGCAATAAGTGTTCTGCTTCTCCAGAAACACTTGATTTCAAGTAATGAAGTTTCTGCACTGGTGATAGTGCAGAATTTGTATGAACCAAGGAATGAAATAGATCGTGAAATGACCTCCATGATTCATATGACCCTGAGAACTTTGGGATTGTGATGCTAGGTAACCTCAGATACGAAGAAGATTCATTCTCCGTGTTTGGTTTTGAATCTACTTTTGTTTCGAATGCATTTAGTGCATCTCTGAGAATACCTCGAAACGTGTAGTATTGATCTTCCACGCTTGAAAACTGATCTTTTACAAAATAATCGTATTTTTGCAATTCGCTATCTTCTAAAGCCTGAGTAGCTTGGAGAATCGTATAATGCGTATTTTTATAGTCGGACCAAATTTCGTTTAGGGCGATTAACCGCTCAGAAATAAGTCCTCTTGTTCGTTTTTCTACATCAGTATTTTTGTAGTTATTGAACGATTTTTGGAATATTTGAGCTGAGGTGGCTTGATTAGCGAGAAGTTTTTGCAGTGTAGCCATGTTTGAAAATTTAAGAATATATACCACTAGACTTTAAATCTGGATACGAAGGACCATAAAATGTACTGCCCGTAGTCAGAGCGTACATACAAAAATTGTAAGATGTGATAAAATTTATGCCACTGGTATAAAGTTAGTGGTTGTATTCGTTTATCTACAAATTCTACACTTCAATGTTAAACTAGAGCTTTAATACGCAATAAATCTTAGATACAAATAGTTTAATTTATCAATATTCAATAAATGAGAAATATAAAATATATAATAAATATAGTAATTTTGTTGCAAATAACTTGTACTCACCTGATCTATGTTTGGCAGTTGATTAACTTGATTTTAATAATTTTTACTGAGGTTGGGATTGGGATATTCTTTATTCTGGTCGATACCCAGAATAAAGTGAGGTGAATAATTCTTACTGCAGTCGAAACCCACAGAGAATCTTTATTGCAGTCGTTCCCCACAATAAAGTGTTGGTTAGTAATTTTCTTGTTACAGTCGTTACCCGTAACAAGAATCTTTATTGTAGTCGTTACCCACAATAAAGTCTTTATTGTAGTCGTTACCCACAATAAAGTGTTTTATTAGTAATTTTCTTGTTACAGTCGTTACCCGTAACAAGAATCTTTATTGTAGTCGTTACCCACAATAAAGTGTTTAGTGTTAGTAAATTTCTTATTACAGTCGTTACCCGTAATAAGAATCCTTATTGTAGTCGCTACCCACAATAAAGTCTTTATTGTAGTCGTTACCCACAATAAAGTGTTTTATTAGTAATTTTCTTGATACAGTCGTTACCCGTAACAAGAATCTTTATTGTAGTCGTTACCCACAATAAAGTGTTTTATTAGTAATTTTCTTGATACAGTCGTTACCCGTAACAAGAATCTTTATTGTAGTCGTTACCCACAATAAAGTGTTTTATTAGTAAAATTTCTTAGTACAGTCGTTACCCGTAATAAGAATCTTTGCTTTAGTCGCTATTTAAATAAATCTCCTAATCTAGTCGCAACCCAGAATAAGAAAAATTTATTTCAATCGTCAACCAAACAAAGTGTTAAAACTGTTAATAAAAATTCACAACACTAGGAAATACCACTAAAAAATTATCAAGTTACTCACTGCACTGCCAAACTGAAAAAGAGAGCGAGTCAAGTTAAATTGCTGTTTATATAGCCATGGTTTGCACACGGCACCAAAGAACGGTAGTCAAAGGCGCATGGCAACAATAATTGGCATAGTAACAATAACCTAGCATAGCAACAATAACTCGGCATAGCAACTGCAACTCATCATGTGTTTATGCAGTGTTACCATATTAGTCATTGCTGGTATCAAGCTGTTTTTGCTAAATATATTTAAAGTAATTTAAATGTTAATTTCAATTAATATGGTATAAAATGATTTTCGCTTTGTTAAATATACTTACTTGCAACGAAAACAAATTAATTTGTCCAGTATATCAAATAAGATTGCGAATCATATTTACTTCCTCGAACTTGATTCAGAGAAATAGGGAAATTTGATTGATCCATGGAATTGTGTTAGATTCGATGTCTCTAGTGCAATGTAGATGGCACTATTTCGTTCCACTTCGTACCGTCCTTCCATTTTGTCTTGAAGAGTGTTTCATTTCTCTAAGTTGTCAACATTGTGTGATATAATTATATTGACGTGACAGCTGACATGGAAAATTTTATCTGCCGGCTTTATTTCATTGGAAACCTTTAAAACTCAATTAGGTAATTAGTTTTATATTTTTATTGAATGAAATGATTCTTTGTGGTTTATTTGTTTTCGTTTCAGGTGTGATGTAGTTTCCTGAACAGTACGTATGTACATACATATTGAATTTTTCGCGACAAATCATACTGAACTGAAGGTACGATTTGCTTTTTTTTTTATTTCTTTTGAATTTAATTATTTCCACTGACAAATTTTGCTGAAGGCAAAATTTGTCGTGGAGCTTGTTCCCATTAAAACGACTTGGTTGAAATCTGAAACTTTTGTTTTTCCCAAGTCGTTATATGGGAAAGATTTTATGAGTTGTTTGGAATGTGAACAAAATTGCTGATGCAATTTTCTTCACCCTTTTTGGAAGATAAACTAATCATGTTTTGTGCATGATTAGTTTATTGAATTTTATAATTTATGATTTTCTTTTCTATTCCCAATTTTAGATTTTTCAGGTTTATAGGTCTATGAGATTATCCTATTTTCTATTAATTTCTTTTAATAAGAAGATAATAAGAAGAAGAACTGTCATATTATCACCGAAATTTTTTCTAACACACAAAATCTTAAAGTTTTTTAATTTAATTGATATTTTACGTCAGTTTTCTAATTCATAAAGCTTCTGTTAATTGTCTGTTGTGACTGGAATTTCAAGTTTACACCTTAGCTGGATCCCGGTTAGATTATTTTCGATTTTGGCCGAGTTTGGTGGTGAGGCATCTTTGGACTTTTACTACTTATGGCTGGCTGCAACTCTGGAGTAACAGATCTCGGTAAAGCTTCTTTGTACATTTTTTGGATGCTTCTCGACCACTTTTCTTCAGTTTTAAATGTTGGTTCCATTCCTGGAAATTATCTTAATTGGAGCAGCTGAAATAATTTATTTTTGTATGCAAATATCATCAACCTGAAAGTGTGAGGTTAGATTAATTTGCGCCTCATCTAATCACGATACCTCTTGTATTCTTGTAGCGGTTACACATCTCATTACGTAACACAGGCTCGAACCTGATCTGGCTTACTATACCATTATATATACTCTCGTTTTAAATACTGTGGTTCTCGCTTCTACTTCCTCTAGCATGGCGCCTAAATGTATGCTATGTGGTACTTTTTTTAATAAGAAAAACATTGGTTTTAAGTGCGTTGATTGCCAGAAACAATATCATGCCTCGTGCTGTAAGCTTTCTACCGAGTTGATATCTAGTATCACTAGTGGAGCGGTTGGCTTTCGCTGCACAAATTGTGGAATTGCTAACATTAATAATTCCTACATAGCTGGTGATTCCGACTCTGAAGACACAAACACATCTGGTCTTCTAGCTGTTGTCCAGCGCATGGGCGAGGAAATTGAACACATCAAATCAAAACAAGACGAGTTCAACAAATCAGTCCACACCTTAGTAAAGGGTTTCGATGAAATAAAAAAAATTGCAGTCACTTTAAATGATCATCAATTGCGTTTAAAAAAGCTCGAACTGGAAAATTCACAATTATGTACACAAATGGACCATATGAAAGATCGTCTAACTTTACTTGAAGAAAGATCCTTGACAAACTTCGTGGAGATTAATAATATTCCCCGACAACCAGACGAGAAACTTTTAATAATCATACATAAAATACATGAACATCTCAAAATACCTGTCACCGACGAAGACATAATTAAAGTCTATAGGACTGGTTATAAGCGTAAGGAAGGCAGTTCCAAAAGTTCCGTAATAGTCAAATACTCCTCGCAATTTTTAAGGGATAGACTACTATTAGCATCTAAGCTTTGTAAGAACTTAACTACAGATAGTTTGGGATTACCAGGCTCTGATACTATATTTATAAATGAATTTTTAACTAAGGAAAAGAAATCTTTATTTTACAAGGCAAGGCAATTCAAAGTTAAACACAATTATAAATATGTTTGGATAAAGAGGTCAGTTATATATCTAAAAAAGAATGATGATAGCAGTCCTATCACTATAAAAACTGAAAATTGCTTAGATCTTCTTGCTAAAAAAACCTAATTTCGTCATACTTGGCGATAAGTCTTAACATTTATTACCAAAATGTCAGGGGGCTAAGAACTAAAACATCAGATGTTTACTTATCATTATTATCCAATAATTACGACATTGTATGTCTTACTGAAACCTTTTTACAGGCAAATGTCTTCAGCAATGAAATTTTTGACGATCGGTACGTGGTTTATAGAAGGGATCGAAACTTGGAGCTCTCGGGTATGAAAGACGGTGGTGGTTGTCTCATTGCAGTCAAAAAGTCCTTTACCTCATCTTGTTTACTTTCTCAAGATAATAATAATGAAGTTCTATGGGTATCCATTAAAGAAACAAATTTTACTTTATATGTGTGCTGTGTATACTTACCTCCTAGCAGCACCTATGAGACATATGATTCTGTTTTTTCTGATATTAGCGACAGATTCTTGCGTCTTTCTGGGAAGCCTCACATCCTACTTGTGGGTGATTTCAATCTACCATACCTTTCATGTTCCCTTGACAAGGTCAGTAATTGTATGACGCCTTCGGGTGCTTTTAGTAAATCTGCTCAATCTTTGCTTAACAACATGTCCTTGTGTAACTTAAACCAGTACAATAATGTCACAAATTTAAATAACAGGATTCTTGATTTAGTATGGTCAGATTTCCCTCAGAGGAACATCATTGTTAGAACGTCTTTATGTCCACTTTCAAATATTGACTCCCATCATCCACCTTTGGACATTATTTTAAATGTTTCGTTACCAAAGTCTGCTAGAAACGAGTATGCTAAGCAAAGAAATTTTCTTTTAGGTGATTATATTGGTCTAAATAACTACCTAAACGATATTGATTTCTCCATACATTTTGCATCCGATGTAGCTCTTTCTTTAGAGCGTTTTTACGAAATATTAAATTTAGGTATTCGTGACTACGTACCACTAACTAAAAGAAAAAACAAACGTTTCCCACCCTGGTATACTCATCAACTCATTAAAGTTCTAAACATGAAAGATAAATATCGTCGATTATATAGGGCTGGTAACCATCCGGAAATTTACAAAACTTTTTCTTATCTTAGAAAATTATCTAAATCATTAATATCAGAATGTTATAACAGGTATGTGAATTCAACTGAATTTTCGCTACAAGAAAACCCTAAAGTCTTCTGGGCTTTTAGCAAAAACTTTAAAAAGTCGAACACTTTCTCAAAAGAGATGGTATATAACGAAGTCACTGCATCTTCTCCCGAACTTATTAGTAATTTATTTTCGGAATACTTTGGGTCAGTTTTTTCTGACAGGGAACCAAATATTGATTTGGCATCCGTCAGTAATTTTAATAACTCACCTAACATTATCTTAGATTTTGTCTCATCAGAAGAGGTGCATGATATTCTTGACAAACTAAATTGTGATAAAAACCCAGGTCCTGATGGAATTCCAAACATTCTATATAAGAGATGCTCTAGTAGCTTAGCAAATCCCCTAAGTATGATATTTAACTTATCCATCACGCACAAAGTTTTTCCACCTAAACTTAAACGTGGATTTGTTACTCCAATTTTTAAATCAGGTGATCCTAGTTTCGTCACAAATTATCGTCCCATATCTATTTCTAATGCGCTGGCTTTAATCTTTGAAAGACTTGTGTACAATCAGCTTTTCCATCAAACTTTACCTTATATATGTGACCAGCAACATGGTTTCCTTCCTGGACGTTCTACAGTTACAAACTTAGCTTTATTTACCGACACCATCGCCTCTGCTCTTGATGAAAACATGCAAGTGGACTCCATCCACACTGATTTTTCTAAGGCTTTTGATAGGATTCGTCACCAGCAATGTCTTTTAAAAATGTTGAAGATTGGCTTCAACATGGACACTGTTCTTTGGTTCCTGTCCTACCTGGAGGGAAGAAATAGTGTCGTGGTTTTTAATGGCTCAAAATCTAACCTTTTTGAACAAACCTCTGGCGTCCCTCAGGGTACAATACTTGGTCCTTTCATCTTCCTTATTTACATAAATGATTTGCCTATTGATATTACCTCACCTTCCTTGCTTTATGCTGACGACGCTAAATTTTTTAGGGTAATTCATGATGCAAACGATTGTAAATGCCTCCAAGATGATATTGTTAAGCTCGAAGGTTGGAGTAAAGAAAACTATCTTGATCTCAATATAGATAAATGTAAAAGTATAACCTTTTCTAGAAAGCGGGAAACAATCTTCTTTAACTATAAAATTAATAATACTTCTATTTCACGTGTAAATGAAATAAAGGATTTAGGAGTCACTTTTGATAACAAACTACTTTTCGCTTCTCATGTAAATCTTGTTACCACTAAAGCTTATCGAATGCTAGGTTTCATCTTTCGGGTGTGTAAATCCTTCAAGAGCAGTGCTGCTTTCACTTGTCTTTTTACCTCATTGGTGAGAAGCATTCTGGAATATGCTTGTCAAATTTGGAGCCCTTTTTACTCATGTTATAACAAGCAAATTGAATCTGTCCAGAGAAAGTTTACCAGGATTCTTCTTTTCAAACTAGGCATTAATGAGATGGAGTACAATCAAAGATTATGTCTTTTTAACTTGCCATCTCTAGAACACCGTCGTATGCATCTCGACTGCTTATTTTTATATAAGCTCCTAAATGGGTTCGTGCTCTGCCCAGATTTGCTCTCCAAAATATGCATAAATATTCCTACAAGGTCCCAAAGACTCCATACTCCTCCTTTCAGAGTCCCCTTCTGTAGAACCAATATCCGCATAAAGTCACCATTGGTAAGAATGCAGAAATTATTCAATTGTAAGTTTTGCAATATCGATGTCTTTTGTTCCAGCCCCCAGACTTTCAAAAGATCAGTTTTAGCTGAGATTGAGCAATTTTCCTTAATTTAATTAATATAAAATAGTTTTTCTGTTTTTGCTTTGCCTTTTCCTTGCCTTTACTATGATTTTTCTTTTTATTTTTTCATTATTAATTAATATTCATTTTCCTTTCTTTCTTGAAGTATTTTTTTTTTCTCTTGTAATTTTTAGAATTTTAGTTTTAGTTTTAATTTTTAATTCAATTTTTTGTACTTGGATTCTTTCTTTTGTAGTTTAGTTATAGTTTAGTTCATAACTTTAATCTTTTCATTATAATCTTATTTTATTTTTTTGGTCCTGGTTTCTCATATTGTAGACTTAGATTAAATTCTATCGTTCTTTTTTTATATAATTTTTTCTTTAGTATGACTTACCGTATTAACTTATAAGGTATTATTTTATTGGACTTTGTCTGTATAATATCTTTTGAACTTTTTTAAATAAATAAATAAATAAAATAAATAAATAAATTAATTCAAGTTTATAGTTATACATATATTTACATATACATATATCCATATCCTAATCTAGGTTTTATATATATAACATTCCTTCCCCCCGCGAAAAAGAGAATTATTCTTTGAAGAGGAATAATTCTCGAAAAATAATTGTGTGGGTGTAGATTCTGTATGGGGTATTGAATTGAGTTAAAATGAATTTGATATCTGCCTCTGTAAAAAAAAAAATCTTGGTGCACCTATAGTCGGGGTGAGATATTGCAATGCATCTTGTACCGGCTTGAAAAAGGGGAAAAAAAATTTGTGAGGTTTGCGTGCTTGTAGCTGCCTACATACATAATGTACAAATTGCAACTTGTGGAGCTTATTTGTGTGTTAGGAAAGGATGAGAGAAAAGAAAAAACTACCATCGCTATTGTAGTTGCGTGGGATTTGTGTTTTTAACCGAGATAAGTATCCGATGCAGTCTAACTGCATCTTGCTAATTTTTCTGCTAACGTTTGGGGTTTTGCCCTTTATATGGGGCGATTTCTGCTGTTCCGTTCATAGTTTGTTTCGACATGGAATTTTGCGAAGTTGTGTCACCGCGTGCTCCTTACGCCAGCCCCGCACCCAATTGTATGAGGGTGCTGGCCATTTTTGTACAAAGTGTGGCCCCCCGGTGGCGTGGACTAATCCGGTTGTTGCTGCGGAGGGATGGTCGTCCAGATGTATGCATCTGGGGTGCTCCGGCGGAGGCTGATGTATTTCATCGGGTGGAGCTGTGCGTGTGGCCCCACGGTGGGAGTTCATGGGTGGTTATGGGTGAGTTTTTAAATTCCAATAATTAATTTTCTTGTTAATTTTTCAAATCTTTTTCTAGGAGCGACTTTGGCGTTATCCGGGGAGGTCGGATGGTGTGCCTGCCCTCGTTGCAGAATGCATCCCAACTACCTGTTACATGATGTGGCCGCCTGGGTTAGCAATCCTCCGCCGAGCTCAATTTCGAGCGAGATCTTCCTGGAGTGGCGACTGGTCATGCCCAGTAAGACGGGGACGGTGACGTGTCGTCTGCTCCCGCTCAGGAGGATTGGGATCTACCTGGAGAGGGACCCAGTCATATCCAGGAGGACTGGGATCTTCCTGAAGACGCTTCTGGTCCCGCCCAGGGTTAAGCCGAGGGCGCTTCCCGCCTCATGGTGCCTAAACTGGGTAACTTATTTTTACTTTTTATTTGAACGCCGTTTTCTAATTCCCTTTTTTTGTGTTTGTTTCAGAATTTGTTATACTTAGATTCACGCACCACCGCAGTTCTTTAACTTTTCAAAAAAAAAAATTGTATGGTTTATTAAGATTTTTAGTTTTACTCTATTTTACTTTTTTGTATTCCTTATAAAATAAAAAAAACCAAAAAAATATATATACTTGGCTAAGTGGTGCAATCTAGTTTTTTATTTATTGATTAAAAAAAATTTGTTTGTGTTTTCCCTTATGGGTTTTAGGTTGAAAAAGTGAACTTGACCGATTTTGGGCCCCGATCATCAATTTTCATGATGGCGCCCTCTATGACGCTGCTTTATATTTTGGGTTTTTGAGTCTAAGTGGTGTTAAGCGGTTCTAAGCTTAACGAGTTGTTATTGAAGCCGCGGGCAGAAATGCTATTGGCTTGGGTCGTTGTATGGAAAGTATGATGTAGTCATAGAAAATTGTCAACATACAGTCTCCGATTTGAGAAGAAGTTTGCCCTTGTTTATAGTACATCGTTCTTTACCTAAGGTAGCTAAAGCTTATTTAGGTGGGCTAGCAAAGGAGACTCTTGAATATCCTTTTATTTTGTGTGGAGTCAAAAAAATTTGTTGTTTGGTTTTATAGGTAATTGCATATTTGGACTGTCAGAGACGATTCTCGGTGTTCTTAATTAGTTGAGTTTTCTTGCATGGCGGTTTCGGTGTTGGTTGGTTATCAGTAGTCTGTGGACACTATAGACCTAAAATAACATTACGTCTGTAAGGGACAGGTAACCGCTGTGCCACTATAGAGCAAATCATATGAGATATGGGCGTATGCACGGGAAAGTGAAAGTTGATGAGACTAAAGTTGCTTTTTGTACCGCTTGTGTGTAAAGTAAATGGCGGAATTGGAAACAACTTCCAGAATATGGAGGTGTGTTTATACTGTGTGACACTATAGATCTGAAAAAATGAGAGTAGAGTTGATATGTTCGGACATATGTGAATTCATGCAGTGTACCTGCTCAAGAGGAGGGTTTATATTTTTTGCGTTCGGATCGCGAATGGAACCTGTTCTTCATGGTATATTCGGACACATGTGAATTTATGCAGTGTACCTGCTCAAGAGGACGGGTTATTTTACGCGTTTGGATCGCAAATCGAACTTGTTTTTCGCACGTGACCGAGGTTTTGTTTACACTTCGTCTTCGTGGGGGGCTCATGGGGGCCCATGGGGGGCAAAGTTTGTTGTTTATATTTTTTGTGTTGAAAGCGAAAGTGGTTGGTTATAGAGAAGCGGTGTATAAATGTTGGGTAAGGTAAGTTTTTGCGTCGTTTCGAATTAATGCGATGATCTGAAAAAAGGTCAGGCGAAGAAATAAAAGACGTGTTTAATAGCAGTCAAGTATTTTTATTACAATCGATTAACATTTTTTCATAGCTTCTGTTTGAAGAAGTTGTAAAAATAATAAATTTCACAAAACAGCCCAAGAACAAGTATAGTACCCACTAAAAACTTCAAAGTGTTGAAAGCATAAATTAAAGTCTTTGATGGAGCCGGCCTGGTGAGCGGTTTATTGTATAGTCCACAGACATCTCGACCATTGGCGTACGTGCAGTTTGGAGATCGATGAATGTGTTCTGCTTCAACGTCTTCTGGACAGTTCATAGCATACATTTCCAGGGAGCAAAAGTAACATTTTATTTTATCTTTAAGATTTGTGTAAAAGAAACCACTTCTTGCTAGTTTGCAACACTTTCTGTCATCTAAAGGAAGATTATGGAAAGTTTTTAAGCGGTCAGATTCTCTTTTCAAGAGTAGCATGATGACTATGTTTTAAAAATATTACACGACGTCTTTTATATCAATCCAGGTGTTCTTCTTAGGTGAAAAACCTAACCATTTAACTAATACTTTATTTCCGCGTCTTTTTAAAACTTTTTCTACAAGATAAAGATCAGGATGTTTAACTGGAGCCAGCTCAAGCTCACAAAACTTTCCCTGAATCACATTTTGTTCATAATCCTCGAGAACATAGGTCGTTGGAAATGTGCTCTTGACTTTATTTATAACAAATATTTCGGTAGAACAATTAGGGGTATAGCTTTTTTCAAATATATGCTTATGCTTACTTATACGAACAAAATCACCTACTTTATATTTCGGTTTGGATTTTACCTTTGGATATTTATACACAGTCGACAATAAACGTTTCTCGTTGCGTGGGCCAACATCTACAGGCTGCATTTTAATAGTGCGATGCTTTGTTGAATTATACGCTTCTGTTAACTTAGTTAACATACTAATCCAGTGATAATTTCCATTCATACTGAATTCTTTCCACATCATGCTTTTTAACGTTCTGTTAAATCTTTCTACAATTGAAGTTTTTAAAGCACTGTAAGTGGAATAATGGTTAATATCATAGCGATTCATAAGCTGTCGAAACGGTTTATTTCCATCATCTGTTTGTAAATTTCTTGGAATGCGACCTTGATTAAAAAGAGACTGCATCGCTTTAACAACTTCTGATGCCATTTTGCTTTTAATTGGCGAGGCCCATGCATATTTTGAAAACGTATCAATTACAGTGAGAAGAAAACGAAAGCCTTGGTTTTCTGAAGAGTACAAACCCATATCTACCAAGTCTGCCTGCCACAAATCATCAATACCCTTGATAGTAACACTCTGTCGCTTAAAGTTTTTGCGAGCTGGTTTATGCAGTTCGTTAACGACTTGTCTTCTACTCATACATCCCAATGAATATCAGTTTTATATAAATTATGTTAAAAAACTGCAATGATCAAGTTTAATCATCCGTTTACAATGATGGTTGCTGGACCTTCAGGCTGTGGGAAAACAACATTTATAAAAAACCTTCTCAATAATATATTTTTAACAAGGCCGCAAATAACAAGAGTTATATGGTGTAATACAGAACATGGAGCTTTGCCGTCAGATACCACATTCACAAATATCGAATTTATTGATAGTATCCCTGAAGAGTTTGTAAATTATTCACAGGAACCTACATTAATTGTATTGGACGATATGATGTTAAATGCTTTTAGCAGACAAGTATGTGAACTCTATACAAAAGGATCACACCATCGCAATCTTTCAGTCATCCTTGTAACACAAAATGTATTTCATCAGGGAAAGTTTTGCCGAGACATATCACTTAACTGTAAATACCTCGTTGTGTTTAAAAACCCTCAAGATAAGAGCCAGTTTATTCATTTAGCGAGGCAGACGTATCCGGAAAATAGTTCAGAGCTGCTAAAAATATATAAAGAGATAACACAGGTGCCGCATGGATATTTACTGATAGATTCCACTCAAGATCTCAACGAGGTGTTAAGATTTCGTACTGATATTTTTAACAAGACATTTACAACTTGTTTCTGTCCGCCTTTAATCAGTAAAAATGGTGTCACGAATAAATCGATTAAGGGACAACAAGCATATGCTATATGTTCTTAGAACAGCGAGACCAAAATTAAGGCAAGCCATTATTAAAAATGCTGACCCCGAAGTCATAAAAACTCTTTGTGAAATTACTCTTAATACTTTGAAGGGAAACCATATCCCTCGCGGAAAGATATATAATTCGCTCTGTAAGTATAAAAAGGATTTACAAAAACTAGTTGTTGCAAAAAGATCTGTACCCAGACAACGTAAAATACTGATACAGCGTGGAGGCTTTTTACCAGTGCTGATAGGAAGTGTATTATCAGGTGTAATTGGATCATTAATCGAGAAATATGCTTAGAAATAATAATCTTAATAAAATGCTACTTCTTTCACCAGAAGTTTACGAAAAATTGAAAAACGAGATTGAGGATTCCCTGAATCAATCTAGGTTCGATAAGACTATGGATAAAATATTAAAAAACAAGAATTTATCTGATAGGGAAAAATGGTATAATTACCGAAATGAATTAATAAAATTTTCAAACTTAAGACGAAAAGCTACGCGAGTGACAGATGAGAAAACAAATAATCGCATGCTACCAGAAAAGCCTATGAAACAGAAAAGCTTGCGGGATAGCGCTACTCAAACTAAATTTATTTTTAAAGATGAAATATCAACACAAACATCACCCTTAAAAGAAAATACACCTGAAAGAATGGAAGAGGATTTCTTCGAACTGGCTGAAATATCACCACCAAGACAACCGTTATCACCTGCCTCCAAACGCCGCTTATCAGCCAGTGGTATAGGGAAAAGTCTGAAACCACCTTCAAAAATACCTAAGACGGCTTCTAAAGATAAGTCTCGCGATAAAGATTATAAAGTGATCACGGCTGAGGATGGTATAACGCGAACATATTAGAAGTATTCGATACGGAAAGTACTACGGGCGACAAAGGTGGAAAACCATCCAAAAAACAATCTATATTAAAGCCATCTCTGCTAGATCCGAGTCAATATATGCTTTCGCTGCCAGTTAAGAAAGTTGTCCGACAAAGTGACCGCCTAATAAATGCAGCAAAAGCCAGAAGTGCTAGCGTACCAGCAATTGCTTGGGAAAGCCTGTAAAAATAATAAGTCTACTGAGCGTTGATTGGAAAAGAATTTAATAATGCCTGTGGATATAGAAGATAATGACTTTTACGTTTGCCTTTTAAGTAATAACTCCATGCAGCTTTATCCCGAAAATACACTATCGGGTTTTACAAATGCACTAGCTAGACCGTGCAAGTTTACTGATGACTGGTGTGTTGGAATAACTGAAATTTCATTGCCCTACCAGGCCATAAAAGGAGGAGCGAAGCGAAATACAACTGAAGAAGTAAATCAGAGTAATGTTAAAAGGGTAAGGCGTGATGCGTCTGATCCGTTGAAAGAAATAAGAGAGCAGCATAGAAACGAAATCAAATCACTTAGCATTAAAATAAATGAAACCGTTAAACTTGAGTGGACTAAAGAAAGTCTTGAGCAAGCTAGTTACAGAGCAGGTCAAGTAAATTTTTCTGCATTCCTACTAACATTTTATAACGCTATTTCGCCGTCATGGTATACCATGTACTTGGATGATGTTAAGAAAAAGATGTGGGATCGGTTAGAGGCTGACTTTTTTGATGGAGTTATACCTGAAGTAAGCTACAAACAGGATCCAGACGAGTTTACATTACACATATATCAGGGTAAAAGGGCTTCAGAAAATGTTATTTTAAAATATAAAAACTATGAGTCAGTTGAAGCCTTTGTTGATGACGTATTTGGACAAATTCCTAGACAGAAGAGAAAGTATGCTATCATACAAGACTCGATAGACAATTACACACATCCAGCGCTTAGCATCAAAAGAGCTCGTGAGACAGAAAAAAATACTGGTGGCAAAAGGGTACATGATGTATTTGAACTGCGGTTGGAAGATTTGGGAGTCACAATCAAAATAAAAAAACCACTACCATCTCATCTTAATGTTAGAGATCTTATTACGCTTTTTATATCAAATGTACACTTTGATGATCAAACCCTTAGTGAGCAAGAAAAACAAAAGATAATTATTCAGATTAAGGATACTATTTTTAACATCTTGAATAGATTGAACAAAGATTCGATTAGTGCTAAACCATCCGTACAGCGAAAAATTGTTAAAGGTAGCAATATTTTAGATGTTCCATACGAAAAGCAAAGTTCCGGTGAATATTTAACTACACCAGTGCCTATTGATACTAATATAGACAACCTGTCCAACTTCTTTACGGATATATTTCTCCAAACACCTGAAAATAAGCGTGAACCTGATGCCATATTGTCAGAAATAAAAGAATCTTTTAATACAGCTGGATTACGTCAGGAGCATATGTCAATAATAGACACACTTAATAGATTGGAAAGATCAGTTACGGACTTGGCACTAAGGTTACCGCAAGAGTCTCAGCAATCAGCAAAGGATTGTTATGAAAAATATATAATTTACGTCTACACTGATATTATTCAGCCAAGAGTTATAGGTGATCAGTTAGTGCGATACTTACGTATAATACCTTTAAAAGAATGTGAAAATACAATAAGATTTCAACACATAGATTACTGTCCTATTGAAAAAACTTTTATCGAAAGTATTTCTATAAAAATAACTAATCAGCAAGGGGAGCTAATTGATTTCAACCCAGGCTATATTCCGACATATATAATGCTCCATTTTAAAAGAAAATAAACTATAAATACTCATACAACAGTCAGTTTAACATAGTGCAAAGTTAAGAGCATTTTGTATAGCTTCGAAAATGAGTTCATATTATACTAAATATTATTCAATTCAAAGTGGCGGTGGTTTAGCGGATATTGGAGAATTATATCGATCTCCTCTTATTTACCAGCGTGGAAGAGGAATTGGTAGTTTTTTCAGCGGACTATTGCGATATTTACAGCCTTTGGTTACATCTGGGGCAAAGGCATTGAAGCAACAAGCAATTAAAACAGGAAAAGCTATTTTAGAAGAAGCAGGTAGTAAACCTTTTACAGATATTTTAAAAGAACAGGGAAAAGCGGCTGCCGAAGAACTATCACAGAAAGGTATAAATAAGCTGTTTGGAACCATGGGTGGTGCAGGAAGTAGCAGTCGCATGCTTATAAAAAGACGCAACCCTTTTGCATCTTTACATTTCGCTCCAGCTGGTAAACGTAAAAAACGTTCAAAATCACAAAAGTCCTCTAAAAGAGGTTCAAAAACAAAAAAGACTGCTAAAAGAGCGTCTATTAAAGTCAAACGTAAGATACGTAAACGTGTGTTAGATATTTTTGATAAATAGACAACATGCCTTCATACAACGAATGCATGAAATCTGAGTTAGACCTTTTCTCTACACCACCTGTACAAAGCAGCATCTTAAAAACTGAAGAAGTATCTTATAAGCCTATAGCTTCTCTAGATAACTCGTCGGTATTGGAATTTGTATCGCTAGGACATGGTGACACATATCGAGACTTATCAAGCATATACCTTCGTTTGAAATTACAACTGGTTAAAATCAAGGATGGAAAAGAAGAACTTTACACAGGCGAAGATATCGAAATAACTAAAGCGGATAAAACTAAAGGCACTGTTCGTGATGAAGGCCCTGGCCTTGTAAATAACATACTCCATTCACTTTTCCGTCAATGTACAATTTACTTAAATGGAAAACCAATTTCTCAAACTGATAACAATTACAACTATAGAGCATATATTGAGAATTTATTAAATTATGGAAAAGATGCCGCTTCAACACATTTGGAATCGGTTGGCTGGTATCTCGACCAAGATAATATGGAGGTAGTTGAAAGCCCCCAGCTAAATGAAGGTTATTTGGCAAGAAAAAAGCTGTTTGATAAAGGTAGTGTTGTTGAGCTAATGGGAAAGATTCACGGCGATATGTTTAATCAAGATAAATTATTAATGAACGGTGTTGATTTACGGGTAGTTTTATCACTCGAAAAACCCGAATTTTACCTTTGGGGTAAAGACGATGACTATTCCCCACGAGTTAAGATTGTAGAAGCAACTATGTACATGAATCATGTAACTATTAATCCTAACATCTTGTTGGCTCATGAAGCTGTTCTCCAACGCTCCAACGCTATATATCCATATAAACGAGTTGAAGTTAAGACTTATACAATACCCGCAAATACATTTACATTATCGTTGGATAATGTGGTTATAGGACAATTACCAAATCTACTAGTCTTTGGCATGGTTGACAATGATGCATATATCGGAAAACGAACAAAAAATTCTTACGACTTCAAGCACAATAACATCACCAGGTTTAACTTATCGGTGAACGGGGTACAGATGCCGAATCAGCCTCTAGAATTTGATTATTCAAAAGAAAACCCTGCTAGTACTCGAGGATATATCACACTGTTTAAAGGAACCGGTATACATTATTTCGACAAAGGTCACCAAATTTCAAAAAAATTCTTTGACAACGGGTGTTTTTTACTTGCATTTGATTTAAAAACAGATCTCTCTTATAATTCAACATGTGGAAATCTATTGAATCAGGGAACAGTTCGAATTGAAGGAAGGTTAAGGAAGCACTAAAAACAACCGTGACATGTATTGTATATGCAGAATATGACAGCAGCCTTGATATAGCTAAAGATAAAAATGTGTACACCAGCTTCTAAAAAACTATATAAGGCAGGTTAACTGATCATTGTGGATAAAAACGTAATCTATAATGAGCTACTGTTTGGTAAATGTGGAGTACTTCTCCGGAGGTCGCTTAACCTTCTTAAAAAGAGTTTCTTTTGCTGGATTCGCTGCGCAAAATAAGTCTTTTGCGAAAGAAATAGTTTTCAAGTATCCTACATCTAGTTCAGAATGTACTGAACAATTAAGTAAATTTGGCAACCTCGAGCTCAAGCGTTTGGATGAAGATCTTATAAAAACTCTATCAAAATTTAACATCGTATTTGTTCGTGGAGATACAACCAAAGAATTTAGAAATAACTACGTTACATCTCACACCAAAGTCATTGACGTGGAAGCCGTCATTTCTGCTGAACAAGAATGAACACGATTGAGCTTGCAAAGGCGTTAACAAATAACCGCACGACAAACAGATTTTTTAGAGGTGTTTTTCCATGCAATCATCTACCACAAAAAATAAAAAAACCTGCATGTGTTATAGCTAACACGGATCCTGCACATAAAGGCGGAACTCATTGGGTAGCCTTTTATTTCCCAAAACAAGGCCCTGCAGAGTACTTTGACTCTTTTGGAAAGTATCCCACCATCAGGTTTTTTCGAAAATTTTTATTAGCTAATTCAAGCTCTTTTTGTAGTAATAAAAAAAGACTGCAAAGCCAGTTTTCAACAACCTGTGGACATTATTGTTGTATATTTCTATATTCTCGATGCAGAGGACGGAGCTTTAAGACTTTTTTAAAACAGTTTGATTCGAACGATCTAACTTTAAACGATAACAAAATTGTTAATTTATACCGCAGCATATATCTAGAAAAAAATCATCCACAATCTGGAGGGGATTTTTGTAGCCAGTTTTGCAAGGCTGAGATCAAAACTATAAAAACCTAAACCCTAGCTGTTTTTGTATTCAGCGTAACAGTGTGTTTTGATTAAGATGGAGCCATCACGTAAAAAACAAAGGACTCCCACAAAAGGTAAAAAGAAGTTGTCCAAAAGTGAAGCATCCGTAAAAGAAAAAAGGAAGTTGTCTAAATATGCAGCAGAAGTAGCCGGTGAAAATCTCTTATTAAACTACACGTACCATTTGGATGAGTGCCATAACCGGAAAGTAATACTTGGGTTTGACCCTTTATCATTCGAAGCGAAAATAGTGTTTCATCGACATGGCCTCTTTCCGATATCAACACCTTATTCCGGCTGGGTAGTAGTTTACGAGAATCTCAAGGATTTAAAAACCAAAATGGAAGAGATGATTCCAGCGAATCAGGTCGAATCAAAAAAAGAATACACGATCCCCGTCAATAGTGGCAGCATTATACTAACACAAGAGGAGCTTTATAAAATATTTGAAATGATGAAATTCTTCAATATTGTCATGTTTCACAATAACAACGCTTCTGAAGCTCTTAAGGAATATTATAAAAAGTATGCTGACAAATGTAAAGAAAAAAACGTTTTAAAATTACCATGTGAAGATTTTTTTATTCCCAGTCGAACTTCTTATGTACACTTAAATTATTCCAGACTTTTTTATGAAATACCAATGTATTGTATTGCAAATCTAATTTTTGATGCAATGAATTTCGATTACAAATAAATGAAATAAAATAAATATAAAAAGTATTTTATTTAATTATTTTATTCACTAACAAATATATATAAATATTAATACAATTTTTAACAGCACAACGTACATCAGATAATTTTCCATGAATTTCACAATATACTTGAAATTGTATAAGGTTGTTGAGTTTTGGTATTTCAAGTTGTTTTATTTTAGCTGAGGAATGTATTGCTGAATAAATTTTTCCTTTTCAAGTCCTTTTACATAAATTGTTGAATTTGATAATTTCGTCAGTATGTCAGGTAGATTGTTGTAATCAATAGTACCAGCGTTCCATCTTAACCCGTTTATTCGGTTGAAATTGTAATCATCCTGCCAACAAGCTTTTGCTGACAATTGATTATACGGGTATGGAGGTTTGAAATAATATACGGCTGGATTAAGCGATCCATGTTGTAAGAACGACAACTCCTTAGCAAACATCTGGCCTTTAACTCCGCTGACAAACTGTATGTCTAAAACAACTCTGTCAGAAGTAATGACTTTTACCACAGAAAGAAAATACCAAACAGGTATTTAAATACACATTTTAAGGTCTTATATATGTAGGTTTCTCAAAAAATAATATAACAATTTTCAACACTATTTAACAAATACCATTACTATCATAATAACAATTGTCATATTTATGATTATTTTAATTTTTGCATTTACAAAAAATATTTTATTTGCCTAATTGCAATATATTATTCAAATCTTATAAATATTACATTCTGGTGCTCTTAAAACCGTAAGGATAAGAAAAACCATCTTGCTTAATTACTCTTTTATCAAATGTAAATCTAATTCTTTTTGTTTCCGGTTCAGATACAATCACACCAGGTAATTTTTGTTTAATTGTACATTTATTTTCTATTTTTACAGGCTCGGATTCTTCAAAAACAATTTTCTTCATTTTATCAAAATTTATCATTTGAGAATTTTTAAAGTTTAACGAAACCCCTTTACATTTGGTGACGTACTCAAAACCACTAGTTGTTTTAATTTTCAAACTATAACATTTAGCTCCAATGCTTACAAACTCAGATATGTACGCGTTTTTTCCATAACATTCCAACTCGTTTGTGAGTCCACCCAAAAATTCAGATGTTTCAAACATTTTTTCATTCGTTTTTTCAGTGAAAATTACGCTGTCAGTGTCGCAGTATAAAACACGATTTTGGATTTTTTCTAGTACTCCATATAATTTCATACGAGCATAAGATGTCGTATATGCCCCTATAGGAATATTCACATGACCAACTACATCTAGATCTTGCTGAATATGTCGCCAGTTAACCCATAATGTATCATTATTTATTACATAAATGGATGATAACTCAATTCCCGGACTTTCAATAAAATCAGAAAGATCTTTAAAACTAGTTACAACAGTTGTTTGCATTTTGTCCTCTCTTTGGGCAAATTTTCCCCACAAAGAATTAAGACATAGTTTTGCTTCGTGTCTTTGCCCAGAATTTTTTTCGATTTTTGTTTTATCTAAAAGAATATTTTCGTATTTTTCATACTGCTGAATATACAGTTCTCTTTCATCTTCAGTATTACAGGTACTAGGCCAACCGCTAGCTTCTTGTTTTAGCTTTAAAAACGTATTAACATATTCGGAGAATAGACCTCCCTCTCCTGTTTCACGAGCATATTGAGTGTAGCTATATTGCCAAACTTCAAAAATATCTCTTATTTCATACCCTTGCTTAACTGCTAGGGCAACTTCAGGAATTACCCAAGTACCTAATAACATTCTTTCAGTTTCAGTGTGTGGGCATTGATGAAGAATATTAAGCTCGCTGCATGTTTTGCAAAGAGGAAAATATAATTTGTTGTTTATTTTAAGAGGTAGAACCGGGATAGTAATATTTTGTGGGGGCAAAATTCTACATTTAACAAACCCATGCATTTTTATCAAATCTTCCGCGGTAGGCACATCCCCATGTTTTAATATTTTTGGATGCCCAACAGGATAAGGTGCATATTTATTTACGTACGGATAGAGACTTGTAAAGTCCAAATATTTAATTTTCTCATCAGCCTTTGCTTCATAATAAACAGCAAATAGCTCAGTACGCCCTCCTGTTATAGCTTCCCGCGGGATAAGGGAAAGTACATGACTTTTTAAATCGTTATCTAAAGACTGGTTTATTTCCGGATTTTCTTTTAAAAACTGATTGAAATAACACTCCCACATAGTTATTAATTTAAACCCTGCACGTTTGATTAGTGCAATTCTTTTACATGTGCCTTCATATCGATGATCAAGATTCTGGAATTGAAGTTTATTTGAAGTCCGGTTTTTGAAACACACTATACAGCCGTGGAAGAAACATCCAAAAAATTCATAAACAGTATTGGTATCCGGATTAAACCCGTCAACTTTAAAGCCTTATTTTGGTAGTTTTACTTCACCATCATTTTCCACGTGTTTAATTTTCCCCCCAACTTTGCTGTTTTCTAATGTAAGCCATTTTAGACCAATAATTGACTGATTCGATTTTCTAATATACCCGTTTTTAGGCATGATACCTAACAAATTTTCTTTTAAAAAGTTTTTTCTGTATACTAGAGTTACTGTTGATGCAATTGTAAGAGCTTCCGTAAACGGATTTATTTGGGTTATTTTTAAAAAATCCTTCATAAAAGTTAAACAACTCTCTCGTAAAATGTTGACGTCGTTTCGACAATAACTTATTAATTCAACCTGATTATTGAAAATTACCTTGGATTTTATTTGGTTGTCGTACCATTTGCAGAAGTTTTCCCTTTCATCTGTCTTCATTGCGTCAATGGCATACATTTCTGTAGATGGAATTTGTCCTACATAGTTCCAATTGTCTAAAGTATTAAAAAAATGAGGGTAATATCCTTTTTTGATGTTTGGAATATTAAAAACTTTGGGTAGTTTTGATAATGCAAACGGTAGAAAATTTAATGAATCAATAAAAATTAAGCGCCCACAAGAAATTTTCATAATTTTTGACCCATTCATGACTGGTACAACTTTTTCTTTCCTTTTTATCAGTTCTGATATAATAAAGTGTCCGTCGTAAGATTGCAAATTGTGCGCAATACAAATTATTTGTGTTGCAAAAGGTCTATGCAAAAAGCAGTAATCTACAAATTTTTCTACTATATTTTCAGATCCGTTTTGATATTTAAAAATATGTTCGCGTTTGCCGCATTTAATACAATCACCATCATCTCTAGTATCAGAAATATAACATTCATTGCAATTCTGCTGGGCTATTATTAAGTTTACATTGTGTACAAATGAATCAGATTTTTCTTGATATTGTTTGTTTTGAGTGCTTTCACAATCAAAAAATATGAAAAAAAAATTTGTATTTTTCTTTTTTTTGTAAACTTTTATAAAACACAAGTGATCTTCTGGAACGTATTTAAAACAATTCGGGCAAAAAAACTCACCACAAATGTGAATTTCCTGCCGTTTAGAATAGTCGACAAATTTACCACAATCTTTACAAACTTGTAAAGTTTTGCAAATAGTTTCTTTATTCAAAATATTTTTTAAGTGATTATTGTAACACACGAGACCCCTAAAGGATCTTTTACATTTTTCACAATTTATTACTTCTTGCACAAATAAACACGGGGGAGATACATAACAATATGTACACTGCATTTCACATTTGTGGTAAAACTTATGATCATATAAATTATCACAAAAAACACAGAGATATTTCTTATTAAAAAAACCCGTCGGAGATTTAACAACGTAAAAATGGTTTTCAGCTTCAGAAAAATAAAGATAAATTTTCTTATTCCGTTCGAATTGTGTTGGCCCCCGAAAAAGTATATTTCTGTTTAACGAATTAAAAACCACAATTTGAAAACCTTTTAATTGTTTTTGAAATTTATATAGATCTGATAATAAGCATCCTTTATCTTCCGTTACTTGAACTAAAGCATTCTTACACAGCGCTTTTGAAAGGCTGAGAAGTTTGTTTTCAAACTTTTGTGAACATTTTTTTGGTAGAGTTATACCTTTTAATATTTCTACTGAATAGCACAAGCATTTTGGAAGACACAAAAAACCGCTTTGACTAACATTTGTCAGACTTCTCTTGTTTTTCAAGTAAGGGCTTCATTCTCGTTATTACTAAATTTTCCTCCTCCATATGGAAAATTCACTATATTGGCTTCGTCCTGCAATATTTCATCCGAAAAAAATACGGAGTTTGACTGATTAACATCAGAGATCAGATTTACGATCAATTTACCGTTAATTTTATCTACCGGTCTCATGCTAACCCATATCGGTTTAACTTACGGATTATTTGGCAATGAAAGTGACAAGGCTATTTGACTTCCCTTATTGCTGTTTAAAACTAATTCTTTAATCATTTCAGAAAATGCACTTTCCATCCATTAAATTAAATTATTAATGTCTTGATGTGAGGAATCTTTTAGTTGAAAAGTCATCCTTACACCATCCATTTTAAATTTCCTAAAATGTTTATTTTCTTTTGATAATATTTTAATAAAGTCCCCACCACCTGACTGCACTATTTCACTGAGTTTGATACTAGAAGAAGGTATAGCCACATCACCCGTATTTCCTAATACGTTGGTGCTGGCAGTAGACTCACAAATATCCACTATGCCTGAAATGTGTGGTTTGTTTTGGCTGGATAAAACGGTTACCTTTTCTAAGGTAGAAAGGGCTTCTTGAATTGAAGGGTTTTGGAAGCAGTCCGTTTTGGAAAATGCATATTTAAAAATAACTTTATGCACGTTTAAAATATCTTGTGTTGTTAAAACAACATTATTTTCAAACATTTCCTTTAACCTGGAATTTAAAAAACATGGGAAAAACTCTTCACCCTTTTCTACAACTAGTTCTAAAATATTTAAAAACTTAACTGTTAACATGACGCTTAAATGTTCTATTTTGCTTCTAAAATTATGCGTTTTACCTTTAATTTTTTGTTTTCTCTACGCTCTGGTAAAATATTCCACTTGTGAGACTGATGAAACTGTTGAGAAGGTTCTGTAACAAAAAAACAACATTAAAACTATCACTTTAATTTAATTTTTAAATTAGGCGTCTTACCTTTAAGCTTTATTTTCTCCGCGTACTAGATACGTTTGAAAAAACTTCAAATTGTCTTTGTGTGTTTTGATAAACACAACTTTTGCTTGTAAAAGCTTACTTTCAATAAAAATCGACGGTGTTTTCGTCTACCTTTTATATACTCCAGGCTCCTCTGTTAACTGCATGTCTTATTTACAAAGTAATAAAAACCAATCCGTTTGTTGGTTCTTGTTTTTACTTTTGCCATTGAGAAAGTACTAACTATTAAATACAACATTGTCGTTATCTTCTCTTTTCACTTATGTCGAATAAAAGTATGATAATAAATATCCGGATGGTTAACTGACACCCTGTGGAACATGAAGTTATTGAAATATGTTGTATATAATAAGATATCAATACTCTGCCTGTAAAAAAGTAGGTAAAGTGGTAGAAAGTATTTTGCGATTTCGACCAAAAAATGGTATATAAATCCGAATTTTTCGCGTATATTTCACAGTTCTATATCAACAATTGAAAGAAAAGTTCTCGGTTAAAAAATATTATTGTATAATATGGTAAGTCAAAAATATTACTTTTAAAACTTTTTATGTTTATAAAATAATATGATTAACCAATTCAGGCAAACTCCACATCGGAATTGTTGACAACAATCGGAAACGAGCCATCGTATAAACTTTTGAGAGCTGCAGAGTTGGAAACTGATAAGGAATATAAAATCAACTATTTCAAGTATGTGAAACGCAGTACGGCCAAAAATTAACGGTTTACCTGGATGGTAATTCATATATATACCTTCCAAATCGATTCTCCGAAAAAATAAAAACGCAAAAACAGCTGGATGAAATCAACTCTATTCAAAATTATTTTATTGTTTTAACGAGTAGAGACGTGGAGAACAAGTTTCTTCAGTTTTCAATCATTCAAAAATGAAAAAATTTTAAACGATTGTAATAAAAATACTTGACTGCTATTAAACACGTCTTTTATTTCTTCGCCTGACCTTTTTTCAGATCATCGCATTAATTCGAAACGACGCAAAAACTTACCTTACCCAACATTTATACACCGCTTCTCTATAACCAACCACTTTCGCTTTCAACACAAAAAATATAAACAACAAACTTTGCCCCCCATGGGCCCCCATCCCCCCATGAGCCCCCCACGAAGACGAAGTGTAAACAAAACCTCGGTCACGTGCGAAAAACAAGTTCGATTTGCGATCCAAACGCGTAAAATAACCCGTCCTCTTGAGCAGGTACACTGCATAAATTCACATGTGTCCGAATATACCATGAAGAACAGGTTCCATTCGCGATCCGAACGCAAAAAATATAAACCCTCCTCTTGAGCAGGTACACTGCATGAATTCACATATGTCCGAACATATCAACTCTACTCTCATTTTTTCAGATCTATAGTGTCACACAGTATAAACACACCTCCATATTCTGGAAGTTGTTTCCAATTCCGCCATTTACTTTACACACAAGCGGTACAAAAAGCAACTTTAGTCTCATCAACTTTCACTTTCCCGTGCAAACGCCCATATCTCATATGGTTTGCTCTATAGTGGGACAGGGGTTACCTGTCCCTTACAGACGTAATGTTATTTTAGGTCTATAGTGTCCATATACTACTGTTATCGTTTGCTATATTTTTTGTTTGTTTTTTTTTTCACTTATACTGGAGACTATATATTTCACTTATTCTACGTTATTTAATTATTTTACTCATCCTACGTTATTTATTGATTTAGGTTATGTATGAAATTCTAAGGAATTCTAGTTCGTTTTGAAAAAAAAATTGTTTAGTCTAGGTTTTTTTTTCTAATTGTTGGTTTGCTGTATTAGTTTGTTTTGGTTATCCTAGGTAATGTCTTATTTGTTGACTTCCTATTCTGTTTTTCTACTAATGTAAGTAGCTATTTCCTATTTATAGCCTTAGTACATTACATTTCTATTTAGTATATTTTTATGATTTTATGTCTATATTTTAGTAATTAGCTAATTATTATTATTACTTAATGTTACGGAATATTATTTATTTATTATTTTTATTATGTTTGTGTAAATTAATTTCGATTATCTTTTATGTTTTAAGTGGTTATTTGTTTTAACTCTACTATCTTATGCCTTTCTTTCTTCTATTTATTATCTTTTTTTTTTTTTGCTTATTTAATTTATTATTTATACTTTGCTATGTACTACTTAGGTTTATAAAAAAAAATGTTTTTTCTTAGGTACTACTAAATAAATTTTATTTTTATGTAATATTAAATTTCGCGTGTTCGCTTTATCTTATATTTGCTACTATTATTTTAGCTTATTTTCGAAAACCAGTGTAGTGAAAGGATAGGGTGTTGCGCCAGTAACACAGGAATGAGTCGGGGGCCAACCAACGAGTATAGATCGTTTTGATTATACTACTTGTATAGATCTCGCTCTGGGGAGACTTTGAGCCCGTTTTAACTTTTCTTGGGTTTTAGCGTAAACCGGTTCCATGGGGGTGTTTTCAGCAGTGGGCTGTTGTCTTCGTTTAGCAGCTCATGTCATGAATGCCGGTACGATATACTTTGCTACTGCCACCACAGATGCAATTAGCAACAAGAGTCCGGTCATTGATAGGGATGTAATAGAGAGTATATGAGGAATCTTGGCCTTTGGTCCAAAGTGAATGTTGTTCACTTTGGTACGGATTTCTTCTAGAGATTTTGTATCCAGGTGGATACGTTGGTTTGTATCCTCTCCGAGGAGTAACGTTGGTTGTTTCTCAGGGTTTTTAGGAGCGGATATCTTGGACATATATTCTGCCAATTCATCCTGAGTTTCGTTTGTGCCTGGGAAGTAGGGTGGTTGAAAAACTTTTAACGGATGCAGATTTTATGCTTCGTAATGCAGAGTGTGCGGCCCTATTTGCAAGGAACATGGTTCTTTGACTGTCATGATTCCTTGTCCTGCGAGGCGATGAGTGAGCAACTTTTGTGTACAGGTTACTTGTACTATAGTGGTTTCGGTTAAGGAGTACAGCCACGAATTTGGTCTATTGAGTTTAATTATTGTGTCCCTGGGGGGAACTTGAGCTCTGATGCTACATTGTGGGTGTTCGCCCAGTGGATTGAATAAAAGTTTAATAACACATTCATCTGTTTTTGTAGCCTTGGTGATTGGTGTATTCAGCTTACCAACCCACGTATCTTCCTTGATTCCCTTTGAAATTTTTTTGAAAGATCTCAGGTTTTCTGGCTTCAGCAACAGAAATTCCTGGGTCTGGATTTGGCTTGCCACATGAGAATATTTGATATCAGGTATTAACGAAAGGTTTGGATCCACCCGTATGGGAAAACATCTAATCTGTTGGATTTTCATCTTGGGAATATTAAATATGGGAAGTTTGATTCGGATAACTAATTTGTCCTGCAACAAATGTGTCTTAACATCTGCTGTTTGGTACAGAACTGACAAACAGTCCTGTAGATTGGGACAAGTGGAGTGAGATTTGTGATAAATCTCTAGCAAATAGTTTGGGGAAATTAAAAGGGGATGAATTTGATTATTTCTACTGGACACTATTACGTCCAGTAGAGCTTGTTGTCTAAATTCCAACTCTATCATTTGTAGTGTTAGACTAGAAACGATCTCTTGTCTTATTGGGTGGGCTATCAAATCATCCGTTGTATTCTGCAGATGGTTAATCTGATTGATTATCTGGTGTTGTCGTTCAGACAGTGAGGATAAGGGTTTTTGAATTTGTTCAAAAGTGGTTTTTATTACACTGATCTGTTGCTTTTCCAGATCAGCTAAGGTTTGAGTATTTACCTCTAATTCGCGTAGTCGGCCGTACACCTCTTGTTCGTTTCCGCTATCCATAGTGCCAAAGAGATAGTGCATCGCATTACCTATCCCATCAAAGATGGATCGGGGCTTGCGTGATTTAAGCACTGCCTCTTTAATGACATTGGTGCGTCTCTTAATGTTTTCCATCAGGGCATGTACATGTTTGGTTTGCAGGGTACATAGATCTTGATCGAAGGATTCGTTACCACATAATTGATGAACGTAGTGTTCCGCACGTTCCGCCAGTTTTGTCTGATTGTCCAACTCGCCCAGATCTAACTCAGTGATGACGCTCCAAGTGTCGTGGTAAACTGATAGGCTTCCAAGGTCCTCAAATAGTACTCCCGTATTATTTAGGGGCGTTATAGAGTAAGGTTCCTCCGCGAGGGCTCCTATTGTGGTCAGGAACAGTCCGTAGAGAATTATTGACCGCATTGTCATCTAGGAGAGGATAGGATAGGATATTAAAATGGGTTTTCTGTTGACTCTGTAGCTTATGTTCTATTGTTCTTTAATTTAATGTATGTATGTACCTTAACACTACTTAGCTTCTATGGACACCTGTTTATTCGTAGAAAGGTTTTAGACGGTTGTTATGTACCATCACCTCTCGTTTGCGAATTTTAATTGTTGTGTTTACTAAACTGGGGATGCCGGTTACCGTATAGGGTCCTACCCAAATCTGGGAGAGCTTATGTTTGCGACTCTCGCTCTTGAGTAGAACCATGTCTCCTCTGTGAAATGTCAGGGGACGGACAGCTTTGTCATAGTAATTTTTCGAGCGCTGTTTACTCATCAGAAGATTTTTTCGTGACATGACGTAAGACTTCTGAAGCTTATACCTGAGAATATGGTAGTAGCTCTCGTGATTATACACGGGTTCGGGGTCTCGCCTTAAGTTGGAAGGAACGTCCGCTGTAAAGCCGTAGAGGCAGTCCATGGGAGTTAATTTTGTCCCTTCGTGTACACTGTTATTGTACACGAAAGCAGCGGTTCGCAGATAACTATCCCATGAGCTGGGATTTTCGTCCACTATAGTTCGTAGAAATTCAATCAATGGTCTATGTGCACGTTCGAGTGCTCCATTTGATTGGGGATGATAAGCTGAAGTCTGCAGCTTATTTATCCTGAGGAGTTTGCATACCTTTTTGAATAGGTCACTCAGGAAATTACTTCCCTGATCGGTGACTATTCTTTTGGGAATGCGGTAGCGTGTGACGATTTCGTCGAAGAAAATTTGTGCTACCGTTATAGCTTCCCCATTCGGTATGGCATACCAATCTACAAATTTCGTGAGGTTATCCTGAAACGTTAATATATATTTGTTTCCGGATTCTGTCTCCTCTAGTGGGCCGACTATAACTAAATAGATTTTATCGAATGGTTGTTCCGCTATGTCTGTAATTACCATCGGCATTTTATACTGTGGTGAGGCCTTCATGGTTTGACATTTGGCACACCGCTTAATGTGCTTTATGATGTCACTAAGCATGTGCCTCCACCAGTACTTTCTTCGGATCCGTTTATAGGTTTTTATCACTCCCTGATGGCCACCAAAGAGAGAATCATGGTAATCCTTTAAGATTAATTGAATCTCCTCTGGGCTTGTGATTACTTGATTACTTCAGGGGGACGAGTTTCGTCTATGATTTGTGGATTGGTACTAGGTGGACTGTCATGGTCTGCGGCCTCTTCTGGATGATGAGTTAGTTCTTTTTGTTTGGACTGGCTGTCTTGGTTTGTTCCATTTTCCTGAATATTTCTTGTCTGGGCTCTGGTTACTGCATTGCATTGCAGACACTCCTTTTGGTCCGATGAGTGTTTTTCCTCCTCTATATCCGAGTCCATTTGGTGGTGGACTATAGCTTCTACCGTGAAGGTTGCAGTTTCCTTGTCTTTGTTATTATCCCGTGGAATGCGGCTTAAAGCGTCGGCATTCGTGTTGTACTTTCCGGGCTTATACTCAATTTTATAATTGAACTCGGAAAGTTTATGGTGAAATCTCACTAGACGGGATGTGGGGTCCTTAACATTGAAGACCCCCTTGAGTGGTTTGTGATCTGTATAGACCATGAACTCTCGGCCTTGCAGATAACACCTGAAATTTTTAGTCGCCCAAACTATAGCCAGTAACTCTTTCTCAATCGTGGAATAATTACGTTCGGCCTTGTTCAGGGTACGGCTGGCGTAGGCAATGGGCTGGTCACTTCCTACCTCTCCTTGAGAGAGAACTGCTCTAAGAGCCTCGCTGCTGGCGTCTGTGGTAAGGTTAAGGGTTTTGAAAAATCGGGATATATTAAGAGTGGAGGGGAAATTAAAGCGTTCTTAATGCTTTGAAATGCCTCTTGGCATTTCTCAGTCCACTTAAACTGAGGACGTACTATTTTCGAAAAATCGGGTATGAATTTTCTGTAGTAATTGGCAAGGCCCAAAAAAGATTGGACTTGCCTTACTGTCTTAGGAATGGGGAAAGTTTGGACGCATGCCGTTTTGCTAGGGTCAGGTAGTGCTCCTTGGTTAGAACATTTGTGTCCTAAGTACACTACCTCGCGCCTGAGAAATTGACATTTCTCAGGTTGCAGTTTCAGGTTATTTTCTCTTAACCTGTCAAAGACTTTGCGAAGCTTTTCGTTGTGGTCTGCCAGACTTTTTCCATAGATGACGATGTCATCTAAGTAGACGAAGCATTCTAGGCCTTGTAGGCCAGTTAATATGAAATTCATTAAACGCTGAAATGTGGCCGGGGCTCCTTTAAGCCCGAACGGCATGCGTTTGAATTCATAATGCCCGTAGTTGGTACTGAAAGCCGTTTTTGCTCGATCTTTCGGATCGACTAGTACCTGATGATAGCCATTGGCTAGGTCTAGGGTGGTGAAGTATCTTGAATGGCCCAGTTGATCGAGGATATCCTCAATCCGTGGTAGCGGGAAGGCGTCGCCAATCGTTTTTTCGTTCAACTTACGGAAATCAACGACGACACGCCACCTTTTCTCACCATCTGGTCCCGCTTTTTTGGGGACGACTAGCAGTGGCGAGTTCCATGGGCTTTTGCTGGGCTGGACAATGTCGTTGTCCAGCATTTCTCTGAGTTGCTCATTTATGACATTTCGCTGTGTCTCTGGTAACCGGTACATCTTTTGGTTAATAGGTGCTTGGTCTTGCACCAAAGGGATGTCGTGGGTGATGGCATTGGTATGCGTAAGCCTGTCACCTTTTAAAAAGAATATGTCATCATATTCATAACAGAGATCTGTTATTGAGGCTTTTTCCTCAGTGTTTAGAGTTTCATCCAGACTGAGTTCTTGCTCTAGTCTGGTGAGGCGGGGCTGATTACTGGTGTCTTCTTCTTCGACTTCGTTTGGGAACAAGTATTTTATGTGTTGTAGGGTGGCCGTCTGATCGGCGCTTATTGCCCTGTTTGTATTGTTCTTAAATCGAGTTCTATTATTATTAGCCCTATTCATTTGACCTCTTAACCTATTTCTTTGATATATGAGTGGCGCTGGGCCAGATGGATCTGCGGGAGTTGCTACCGGCAGACCATTTGTGTGCTGGCCAGCGCCTGACGTTGGGGTTTTCATGAGGGACCCGCAAGCGTCTTGAAGCTGTTTCTTGTTACTGCTTGGTTGACCTGGGCTCTTATGCCCTATTTTCTTAATCTTAGGTTTAATTATATTTTGATGCTCACCATCGCCACCATTTCGATTCAAAGGATGGGCTGTTGTAATATTTTTATCTGGCTCTCGTTTGATGGGGATGACAGTGTAGTCTTTAATGGGAACCAGCTTTAGGTTCACGCTTTTTAGGACTACTTGTGAACTGCGTGTGTTGAGGATTCCTATAGGGACTGCCTTTAACCCAGCTGAGAGCAAGCTGTTCGCTAAGAAGACTCCGTCGTCTATTTCTTTTGACAGACTGAGCATTTCTTCCTGCAACTGCAACGGAACTTTGACTACGATCTGAGACCTTGCTGGTATGCACACAGGTTCATTTAAATTTACCTGATGCTGGCCAGTCTTACAAGCCAGATTTTTGGTAATCAACTCACCCTTATCGCGTTCTTGTTTATCGCAGCCGACTTCTTCTGACTGAGAAGTTTTGAGAACACTTCGGGTAGACGGTGTATCCCCGTCGGGTTTAATATCTTCTACCAGTGTCTCTTTGTTGACTGCGTTTTGTAAACACGGGTTGTCCGATGCGGTTTCTAGTGGAACAGCAAACTCTTCTGGATTAGTTTCCGTGCGAGGAAATCGCAGAACCTTGTTGGGTCCCTCAACATTACAGTTTTTGGCTAGGAAATCATTTCCTAGCAAGCCGTCGTCAGAAATACCTGGGATGTTTTTTACCACCTGAAAGTTGCAAGGTAAGCTACTTTTTAGCATGAAGTTTCCTTGGCAACTTCCTAAGGGTTTTCCGGTGCCAAAAGGGCTTTGAAGCGTTAGTTTTTTGTTGGTGTTTATTAGCTCGCGAGATTTGAGAGCTTTTTTCTTAATTATACTGATCTCAGCGCCGGTGTCCACTATTAGCTGGGCCTGACCATTTAGACCTATGTCTAGAGGAAGTCTGGCGGTGGGCACACTGAAGTTGGGCGGCTGAGAAGACCCTTGTTTATTGCTGGTAGGGTTTATAGTCGAGCCGGGGAGTTTTGGGTCGACTCTTTGTCGTTTCCCTGTTTTTTATCCTCCCACTTTTGCTTTTGTCGACATTCGTCGATCTTATGTCCACGGCGCCCACAAAAATCACATTTTTGTCTTATGTTATAGACTCTGGGGCCTTTTGTATTGTTCGGGTCAGACTGTGGTTGATTGTTAGGCGATCCTCGTGTGAAACGATTTGCAGACTGTGCTTGGTTGTTTCGACAGTCGCGAATGTCATGCCCGTAACTTCTACAGTTAGTGCAGAAGGGGGTGTTTTTGCGTTTTAGACACTCCGTGTAGGTGTGTCCCCGCTTCTGGCAGAAATTACAGGTGATGTTTTGTACCAGATTTTGCGTATCCGGTTGTCTAGAATCCCTTAGTGGAAACGGCGGGCGTAGTGTTGGAGCATGTACGTATGGGGGATTGTTAAACTGCCTGGGCTCTTGTGCTCGTGGTGATGCATACATGGGTGGCTGTGGTGCTTGATTGTAAGGAGTTCGGCTGAGAGCCCGAACTCGAAGACTAGGGTCTATTTGTGCCATTGGATATGGCTGTTGCGTTAGCGGGGGCTGCGGTTGCTCCGTACTTCAGTACCGCTGCCTCGTTGCAAAGCATCAACAACTGCTTCACTCTTGTTGTGAAGGTAGTGAGAGTTTCCAACGGGTTTTGCCTCATTGTGATCAATTTGTTGACCAACTCTTGGTACGATTCTCGTGGTAGGTAGGTTCTGTTCAGACGTTCCTCCACCTCACTAAAAGTAGTTGGAACGTCCGAAGCAAACAGCTGATAAGCATCGCCACGAAGTCTTGTGGGCAAGATATGTAGGAAGGCTGGTTTTTCTTCCTCACTTAAACAGTGTAGGGCCTGTTTGCAACAGCCAATAAATGTTTGTAGCTTACGACCTAGCTGTGGGGTATTTTCACCCGAAAACAGAGGAACTAGTTGTGCCGTGAGCTTGGCCACCTTCGCATAATCTACCATTGTGATTATCTTTTTATTTAAACTTTTGTAGGGTAGTCTACTTGTGCTTTGTCGAGTTTCAGGGCTGGTTTCTGGACTAGAATCCGTGAAGGATACTTCTAGCCAGCCTATGTACATACATATTGAATTTTTCGCGACAAATCGTACTGAAGGTACCATTTACTTTTTTTTTTATTTCTTTTGAATTTAATTATTTCCACTGACAAATTTTGCTGAAGGCAAAATTTGTCGTGGAGCTTGTTCCCATTAAAACGACTTGGTTGAAATCTGAAACTTTTGTTTTTCCCAAGTCGTTATATGGGAAAGATTTTATGAGTTGTTTGGAATGTGAAGAAAACTGCTGATGCAATTTTCTTCACCCTTTTTGGAAGATAAACTAATCATGTTTTGTGCATGATTAGTTTATTGAATTTTATAATTTATGATTTTCTTTTCTATTCCCAATTTTAGGTTTTTCAGGTTTATAGGTCTATGAGATTATCCTATTTTCTATTAATTTCTTTTAATTCAAGTTTATAGTTATACATATATTTACATATACATATATCCATATCCTAATCTAGGTTTTATATATATAACACTAAGCGACTCAGGTGCTCCAACCGGTAGAACAAACGACAAGGTTGTAGTCGTTTGTTTACATCCGCGTTGTGAGCAAAGAAAGTACTTCCGAATATCGTGGCATAAAAGACCAATGACTGGTCTGGCGAGTGCAGTTCAGTGTTCAGTCGCGTTTTATCTTTTTGGGTTTAAGGTGTCAAGTTCGATTCAGTTCGGTTCGGGTTAGCTTTGTTTAATATATTAGGATAGGTCAGTTTTGAGTAAAATAAAGAAGTACATATGTTAAAGTAATTTGAACGTGTTTTAATTAAAGACTTTTAGTGATCGTGATTAATTATTCGATTTTCCGCTATTTCATTGCATTGGGACACGACACGAGCTTCAGCGCGCTAATTTTAATAGCTGGCACATTCTTATAGGTTCTTTCTTAGATATAATCGAAGCGTTTTTTACTCATTTTCATATATTGGTAGAATCTATCAGATTTTGCGTATCCGGTTGTCTAGAATCCCTTCGTGGAAACGGCGGGCGTAGTGGTGGAGCATGTCCGTATGGGGGATTGTTAAACTGCCTGGGCTCTTGTGCTCGTGGTGATGCATACATGGGTGGCTGTGGTGCTTGATTGTAAGGAGTTCGGCTGAGAGCCCGAACTCGAAGACTAGGGTCTATTTGTGCCATTGGATATGGCTGTTGCGTTAGCGGCGTTTGGACGAAAACTGTGCCTGCTTGCAGCTTTTCCATGTCTAGAGCCTTTTGTATCAGCTGCTCTAGATCATTTTCTACCAGCGTGAGGAGGTACTGGCATAGGTGGGGATTGTTCACTCCACTTTTGAGGGCATTCTTAGCAAAGTCCGCCAACTGTGTCTTCACAGCTGGGGCTGCCGTTGCTCCGTACTTCAGTACCGCTGCCTCGTTGCAAAGCATCAACAACTGCTTCACTCTTGTTGTGAAGGCAGTGAGAGTTTCCAACGGGTTTTGCCTCATTGTGATCAATTTGTTGACCAACTCTTGGTACGATTCTCGTGGTAGGTAGGTTCTGTTCAGACGTTCCTCCACCTCACTAAAAGTAGTTGGAACGTCCGAAGCAAACAGCTGATAAGCATCGCCACGAAGTCTTGTGGGCAAGATATGTAGGAAGGCTGGTTTTTCTTCCTCACTTAAACAGTGTAGGGCCTGTTTGCAACAGCCAATAAATGTTTGTAGCTCACGACCTAGCTGTGGGGTATTTTCACCCGAAAACAAAGGAACTAGTTGTGCCGTGAGCTTGGCCACCTTCGCATAATCTACCATTGTGATTATCTTTTTATTTAAACTTTTGTAGGGTAGTCTACTTGTGCTTTGTCGAGTTTCAGGGCTGGTTTCTGGACTAGAATCCGTGAAGGATACTTCTAGCCAGCCACTAAGGAGATTTTCGGTGGTTGTTTGGTCCGCTTCGGCACCACCAATATCACTGTCACTTTCAGCGCTTACAACTACACTGGCTGAGCTCTTATCTAAACCTAGTGAACGTGAAAGCCCGGCAAATTCGATAAGCTCCTGTTTGAATCGCTCTGTATCTTTTTCAAATTTTTCGATTTTTGTCAGCCTCTGCTCTCTGCCTTGACTTAATCTATGGTCAAGAGCGTCGCAGTACGTGACAGTGAGCTTATCGGATTCACGTGCCTTTTCTAACAACTTATCTAAAAATTTATCTAGACTTACTTTAGATACAACTGTGGGCCCTGTTAAAACGGTGCCGCTTCGAAGGCGAACTCCTTTTCCATCTTGCTGTGATGGGTCTGGATTCTGGCACCCTTGGCTACCTGGTTGTGCTGCGTCGTCTTCTGTGGCGTTGTCTGTACCTTCCCGGAGGTGTTGTAAATTCTCACCTGGGGATTGCTCCGCGTCGGATGAAGGTGTAGAGTTTGATCTCGTGCCTGTCTCAGGTGCCGGTGTCGAGTTTCCTTCTGACATATGCGTCCCGCGTTGTCCAAAAGGGGGGCTTCCAGCCTTCTTGGAGTATTCCTTTCTGGAATGTTTCTTGCTACTAGGGGGGCTCCTGCCGTCTTATTTCCCTTGGCTGAGATTGAAAGGGGGGCTTTTGCCGACTTCGAGATCCCTTTCAATCCTGGAACGAAGTTTTTCTGTTGTGGCTTCTGTTTGCTGCCGGGGGGGCCCTAGGCCGACTTATTTCCCCTGGATATGGTTGAAAGGGGGGCTTAAAGCCTTCTTCGAAATCCCCTTCAACCCAGGAACGATGACATCTTCCTTCTGGAGTTGATTTTGATTGGGCCTGTCTTCGTTTTCCTCCTTCTCGGTTTTGAATGGGTGTCCGTTGTCCTGACTTCTTCTCGGTGCTGGGAAAGAGCTTCTGGTAGAGTCTCTTACTGATGTTTCTTTTTTCACTCACTGGGGTGAACGCTTGCTCGCCTGGAGCAGAGGCGCCTATAGATGATATCTACCCCGAGCGTTGGGGGTGACGTGGCCGTATAATGTGGCTAGTGTCACAGGTTCCCCGTAGATTCTTGCAGGATCAAGGCTTTTCAAGCGTTTACGATCTTTTAACTCTGACCAAGCTTCCTTGATCCTACCGGCTGCGCCAATTTTGTTATGGTATATATACAACGTAGTTATGTATATATCCAACGTAGTTATTACTTGAGAATTATAGAAGTACTTGTTATATGTTCTATTTTCTAATGCTCACCTTGAACACAATACTTAATGGTTCTACACTGATAATCCGAGTATAATAGCGATTGGAATATTAAAACCACTTAATTGATATCTTTTTTTTTTCAATTTTATTTTTTAACAACCGAACAACGATTGAAACCTTTAACCACTTAATTGATATTTTATTTTTTGACAACCGAACAACGATTGAAACTTTTAACCACTTAATTGATATTTTATTTTTTGACAACCGAACAACGATTGAATCCTTTAACCACTTAATTGATATTTTATTTTTTGACAACCGAACAACGAAATCGCTTAATTTTTTCTTTTTGTCTAATTTTTTTTTAACAACCGAACAACCAAAATTTAAATCTTCTCCGCTTGGAATCAAAGAACCAACTCTCTTCTTGATCACATTTTTCGTGATCAGGAAGCGTTGTTCAGGGTAGAAAACGCTTAATTGCATTTTCTACCCTGAGAAAATTTTACCATTAATTCTGGACTTGTTCAAACATGTCCAGAATTATTCGCGTTGGACGGTGGCTTAAAAAATGTAATCGTACACTTTCAAAAACATCAGCCACCGTCCCGTCGTTTGAAATCGCGGCGCGCATATACATACAATGCATTTATGCGGCGCGCGTTTCTTATCACGAAAGCTTTTATCGTAATATGTATGTACGTATGTACATACATATTGAATTTTTCGCGACAAATCGTACTGAAGGTACGATTTGCTTTTTTTTTTATTTCTTTGGCAAAATTTGTCGTGGAGCTTGTTCCCATTAAAACGACTTGGTTGAAATCTGAAACTTTTGTTTTTCCCAAGTCGTTATGTGGGAAAGATTTTATGAGTTGTTTGGAATGTGAAGAAAATTGCTGATGCAATTTTCTTCACCCTTTTTGGAAGATAAACTAATCATGTTTTGTGCATGATTAGTTTATTGAATTTTATAATTTATGATTTTCTTTTCTATTCCCAATTTTAGGTTTTTCAGGTTTATAGGTCTATGAGATTATCCTATTTTCTATTAATTTCTTTTAATTCAAGTTTATAGTTATACATATATTTACATATACATATATCCATATCCTAATCTAAGTTTTATATATATAACACTAAGCGACTCAGGTGCTCCAACCGGTAGAACAAACGACAAGGTTGTAGTCGTTTGTTTACATCCGCGTTGTGAGCAAAGAAAGTACTTCCGAATATCGGGGCATAAAAGACCAATGACTGGTCTGGCGAGTGCAGTTCAGTATTCAGTCGCGTTTTATCTTTTTGGTTTCAAGGTGTCAAGTTCGATTCAGTTCGGTTCGGGTTAGCTTTGTTTAATATATTAGGATAGGTCAGTTTTGAGAAAAATAAAGGAGTACATATGTTAAAGTAATCTGAGCGTGTTTTAATTAAAGACTTTTAGTGATCGTGATTAATTATTCGATTTTCCGCTATTTCATTGCATTGGGACACGACACGAGGTTCAGCGCGCTAATTTTATTAGCTGGCACATTCTTATAGGTTCTTTCTTAGATATAATCGAAGCGTTTTTTACTCATTTTCATATATTGGAAGAATCTATCAGGATCAGCAGTCCAACGATTAATAAAAAACTAATTAATCATGCGTAGTCTTTTTATTGGCCTAATGTTTCGGCAAATATCGTTGCCGTTCTCAGAAGCACTGTCATAAATCTACACAAGTATATTAGCTTTGATATTACAATAAAAATGCTGCGTCTAAAGTTTGCTTACGGGCTGTTTTAGATTACATCTGTTTGTTAATGTTTTTAACACAAAGATAAATATAAATCACAAAACATAACTCTTCTAATAAATTAACAAGGAATATTGGGCTTATTGATTTTCCCTAGTCTAGTTTTAAAATTCAACTAATAGGTAAATACCTGATCGAAAGAGATTCATAACGGCCAGTTTCCTTTTTAAAACTTCTATGTATTTAAGTTGAGAAGCTTTTTATGAAAACTGTGGAAAGCGTTATGAATGTCTTTAGAATCTTTTTGAAAGCTATTGAATAATTTAAATGCATTTGAAATGCTGTCTACTATGATTTTAGGAATTAGCCCGTAAGAACGAATTGGTAAAAATATTGTGGCCTGAATAGTGGAAGCTAAGTTTTTGGAAATTTTGCTGTAGTTTTTGTAGTTTTTGAGAAGATCTTCTCCGTAGTGCGTACGTATATACTCGTATGATTCATGAAACTGCATTTTTTCTCCGGCATTGTCCCAACCGGTGTTAAAAACTTTAATGTTTCAAACAGATGTAAGCTAAAACAGCCCGTAAGTAAACAATAGGTGCAGCATTTTTATTGTAATAGTAAAGCTAATATACTTGTGAAGATTTATGACAGTGCTTCTGAGGACGGCAACGATATTTTCCGAACCGTTTGGCCAATAAAAGGACTACACATGATTAATTAGTTTTTTATTAATCGTTTGACTGCTACACAGAAATCAAAACACATCAGTTTATAAAAAATACAACAGTCGAGCATCAAAAGAATCTATCAGGATCAGTCCGTAAATCTTCCTACAGATGATGAAATTCGTCAAACTCCAGAAGTCTCAAAGTGGAAAGTAATACAGCGGAGAGCACACTACTGTGGAAAATGCAATATTGTTGCATTACTTGACAAACACACAATCTGATGACAAAATTTATGATCAAACTTCGCGATTTACCAAGAAACTGAACACCTTGGTGTGAACACTACACCTCGAGATGAACCTTCACATCGCCTCGCTCAGCTGCCTAGCCTCGCTCCGCCCTCGTTACGCACGTACCCTTACGATCATATAGAATTTGACTACGCATTACATTTCTGAATTTACTTTTTATTTTATTTTTTTGATTTTTTTTTTTAAGGGAAGATGAAATTATTAAGGAAAATCCTATTACATTATTGCGTTGTATACACACGCAAAATAATAATCTTTTTCGATTGTTTATCATTTTTATTGAATTCATTTGTTTTTTGTGACATGGAGAGAGGGCTGGAGAGCATTAGTACTTCTGAATTGAGATTTAGTTCCCAGCGTCATTTTATATATGAAACCGGAAATAAATTCTAAGAACTCTAAAATTTAGCACTAATACAATAAACGAAAACAAATGAAAATTCGATGGAAGCAACTAGGTACCTACTCAATAGGAAGTTATTTTCAATATAGTCTAGTCTGTAGGAGATTTTTATTACCAACTGAGACCGTGCAAGGCGAAGGATCCGGATTTATTGATTTTTTGAGTGGTCATGGGAAATGTTATCAATCGATGTTGTAACGTTGCAAATTTCGTCATTTTCAAGTAGAGTATCTATTGATGTCCGGGACGGCAACGCAATATTCGAACACTGCATGCCTGATTTTCGGTAACCACACATTTTTCCGCATTTGGTCTTCCTTAGATTTTATTCTAAATCAATTGGGAAGCGAGAAATTAAAATTTTTCTTTGCATGATGGCGTACAATGCTGAGGTTGTAGAGCCCCAAAAACTTACATTTGAACCTCCGCAAGACCCTAAAAAAATCGCAGGAATAATATTTTTTCGAAGCGAACCGTTTCTAGTAACAGCCTGAAACCTCTTTCGCATCGATTTGATCATGGTTTCCTTTGGAATCTTCAATTTGGAGAATCCATGTTTTTTTAAAACTATTTCCCCAGAAATTTTCAATCGGATTCAAATCCGATGATTACACACGGAGCCTAATCGACCCTTTCATTGTGGTTATATTCAACCCGAAATTGGTCACAATTTTTGGTCCTGTTGAAAACTTCAATGGAGAGGCATCTATCTGCTTCTACGTAAGGAATCATATCTGTTATGTTCTAGGAGAAATATACTCCACGTCCACACGCCATGTTTTGTTTGGAAGTCATCGGGGAATATCACACAGATTGCCATTATTTCTCAGTGCATTTCCCATATTTTTTCGAGAAATTTTAATTTTTCTTGTTGATTATTTTGTTTGTCATCTACTTGGCAGTTTATTACCTGAAAGATTCGATTCCTGATCGTTCTGACTGTTAATGTATAGTTTCTCATGACAACAACTTTTATGGTCCTTGAATAATGATTTTTTTTTTTTTTACAAAATTTTATAAATATTTTCTACATTTTCTTTTATGGAGATTGGAGTGATTATTCTCATTTTTTCATTATTAAATATGGTCAGAACCTCGAAAGTCCAAGAAGCGGTTTGTCATTGTGCGTGCATTGTTGTGATGGAGAAAAGTTCACCAACTTGATTGCTTTGCACATAATTTTTGAAAATCGCCTACACAAAATTATGATGGACCATTTAGTAGAAATGGTGGCAACATGCCTGATCTGTTGTACGTGTAAAGTAAGACTTGAAATATTGCTCCGAAAATAGTGATGCCATGAGCTCTGCTCCGAGCAAGAGCGGAAGAAAATGTGTTTTGTATTATCTGGAACAAAAATATGATAAAACTTTGGAGCGGAACTTTTCGGATATTTTTTAGCTCCACTAAGATGCTCCAAATATGGGCAAAAATATATACACCCTAAGTCAGTACTACATGTAATTTAAAGTTTTGAATAAATCTTTAATTCAATGCTTTAGGATTTATTCAGAAAAAAAGTATCAAATATAATTTCTTATGGCAATACGCATCTCCTCTTACTGTCAACTAGGTCTCCGTAAGTTTTGTTTTTAAAAGTAGGATCCCATCCCAAAAACGAAGAACATTGTGCTGTTAGAAGCCGAAACCTTCTTTTCCTCTTAATAGAGCGCAAAAGGTCTTGGTCACTTACAAATATAAAGGCAGACCATAGAGTATCAATTCTGCTCCGGGCGAAAGCCGAACATGCACATAAAAAGTGTTTGGTTGTCTCCGTCTAGGCAGGACAGTCACTCAGGGCTGCAACAACCCCCATGCTTGTTAGATAAGCTTAGAGCAAGCTGTGGCCTGTGATGATGCCAATCACAGTTCTACATTGTTTCCTTCCGAGGCCCATGAGAAAATCTGAGATATTCCTAGAGGGCCCATAAGAAACAGTTTGTTGCACCTGCAAGTACTCAAGTTCGTCCATCTCTGCTGTTGCTTTCTATGAACATCCGCTTTAATGAGAGACCAGATACTGGAGGTACTAACGCCTACGGCGGGTTCCGGTCCGAGTAACGAAGAATAAGAACTAGGCTTAGCTAAAAAGTCAGCCCTTTCATTCCCCATGATCCCCATGTGACCCACTGAAGGGACACCTTGTTGTGGATACACAGCCTCTGCACACACGGTTAGAAAACTTGGTGTAAAAGATACAAATAATGTATATACTTTTTAATATTATGTCTTTCTATTCCAAGTTTCATATAGAAAACGATAAAGTCGAATATATACATCATTTGTATACATACAATGTCAGTCTAACGTTAATACGAAATTTCCTATAAAAACCATTTCTATACGCATATAAGATAAAATGTATCCGAAAATGTTATAGAATTTATATTCGAAACTATAAACTCTATCAAATACGCATATAACTTACTCTATTTATATTTTGATGGTATATACTTTATATGATTTTGTTATAAATATCATATTCAGTTAAGATTTCGACGTGTTCTTCATGTGTTTTGGAATAAATTTTATATTATCTATGGTATATATTTGGCAGAGACTCTTCAGAATTTACAAGTTCGTACCATTTTTTGAAAGAAATAACGGTTCTTTCTTTAGAAATATATTCTTTATGCTATTTCGTTGTTAACTTATCAGTCAGTAGAGTTTTAACCGCTGTTCCGAAAAGATTGTTCTACAATGCGGTACGAAGCAAACTATCAATATTTCAAAAATTTGAGTAATAATTTAAAATATTTTAAGGGTTTATCAAAGTCTTTGGCAATGCAGCATCAACAAAAATTGCAACCACTTGGGAGACATCTAATCTCAATGCATTAATAAAAATGGGTAAAATTATAGATCTTACAACTGCTTTCATTAACGAACACTATCAGTACTTGAAAGACATATGTATAAGACCAAAGGAAATTAAAACAGTTCCTTGGATTGAACAATTTGGTCATTATCGTCCTGGACTCTTTATTACTTCTTCAGGCGCCCCAAAGTTTAATAAGATTTTTTCAAATTAAGTTCATTCTACTTTATGAAAATAAGTGTCATTTTTTATGTTCCAAATTCAATACCGTAAGTTTTAGCGAATTTGACAACGCGTATGAAGTAGTAGATAACTCAGATGAAAATAATTTAGTTTTGTTGAAATTATCAGAATTTAGCAAGATCATATGACTCCGCGATTTCGAGGAAAACAAACAAAACCTATATGGTTGTTAAATAACACCTTACTGTTAGTATCACTAACTGATACTTAAGTTTTTTTTGTACATTTATACAGAAATAAATATATATTCAAAATAATTTAAATGAAATATTACACTAAAATCTGATGTTTTATTAATTTATACATAAAATTAATATGGATTCACTATACACAATAAATAGCATAAACTTTCTATACAAAATATATAATTTATTTCAATCCCAGTTATTATAAAATTTATACGAAACATAATATAAATGAAGATAATATGGAATTACATATAAAAGTAATATATAAAGTGAATTAGTTCCATCTATAATACATGGTATCAATTTTATACTCTATTGATATAGAAATCTATAACAAGCTAAAGTATAAAGTTTATATTAACTTTTGTAAGGATATATATATATATATATATTATACATCTATTAATATTTACACTAAAATTTCTTATCGTGCAGACGCCCTGTAATCATTGATCTGCAGAAGGAGAGACATATACATATTTAACGATTTACAGAAGTCTAAAATTCTGTTTTTCAGAGACTTCTGAAATATTAAATTACGATTGCGTTTATTGATTTCAACAAGTCCAGCGGCTGTATTTACATATTCTTTTATTCGTAACATTGCAACTGAGGAATAGTTTACCATCTTCCATATATTTTGTGTGTGTGCTTATTTCTAACTTCAGTCATGAAAAGAACCATTTCTTATCATTTTATTATTTTTTTATACACAACAGAGAAGGGGAAAGAAATATTCCAAAACACAGAGTTGTTTGTCCTACTTAACAAAATCGCTCACCAAAACCTACTTGTTATTTTAATTATGAATCACAGCATGTTTAGGTAGAGTAAGCTTTTCAGATTCCCCACAAATAAGAGAGCCTGTACCTGGTAACGGTCACTCTCATTTCAGGCAGGACAGATACTCGGGAGGGTTCGTCAATGACTCCCATTTTTGATAGGTGAGCGTGAAGCGGATTGTAGCCAGTTACCACCATACCGACAATTCTTTTCTCCAGACGACACAAGAGAAAGTCAACGAGCTTCCTTATTTTTGTACACCTACAATCACTCAGGTTCGTCTGTTGTCGCTTCTGATACTTTGTACGAACATATCTGCTTTGATGAGAGACCTGGCAATGCTAACCGCAGTTTCTGATCCGGAAAAGGAAGTGCTAGAATTGGACTTTGCAATTTTTAATTAAATTCTTAATTCTGAGTTACGTCAGCTTTTAATGGTTCTTTTTACATTTATTTCCGGATTATAAATCACTTCTTTCTATAGTTTTATAAATTTAATACTAAGAATATTTTCTTTGACCATCGTAAAAAATATTTAAAACATAGAAAAAAAAAACAATTTCGTTGGTTCTGGAAAAGAATTTTTAACCCAAGCCTTGAAAACACTGGTACCTCACCGCTACGAAAGTATTTATCTTGTGTTTGTTAAATATCTCTCTCTATTACTAATAACGGTATTCTGTTTGGAGTTTTAATCTTTCTGTAAAAATTTTACTCTGCTTGCCGTTGACCAGTTTGTTGTGCTCTTCCGTTATCGACAATTTAATTTAATGGTACTTTCCACGAACAAAACTATGAAAATGATTGTTTAATATTAAAATATAAAACAATTTTTTTTCCTCATCTTTTTTAGAATATTTTTTATGGTACCAAGGGATACGATGTTAGGAAATGCCAGAGGAAATAGATATTCTCGAAAACATCTAAAAGTAGATTGAGAGTACGAAAGCTTTTTGGAATTTCAGCTTTCATGAAATACTGGGCATAAAATTATTTTATGCTGGACTTTCGCAGGTATGAAACAAAACAACAAAAATTTTATTCAAAAAAACCAAATTTTTTTTTATTTTTCCAGGCACTTCGGAATTTTTTGTCATACGTGTTCAAAACGTCCAGAAAAAAATTAAAAATTATTCTTATGCATGTTTTGGCACCTGTTGCATATTTGACTTATATTAAGACTCCCGTGATTCAGCCGCTGGATTTTTTGTGTTAAGTGTAAATTCGAATTTCAAATCTGTTTTTGAAGCTATTTATATGAATGCAGTTTTTTTTTTTCAATGCATTTTGGAAGTTTATATTTGCTTTTGTGGTCAACAAATTGAATTGATTGTATGCTAATGCATAACTATAAAGAATTTTGAACATGGTAAGTCAAAAGCATTAATTATATTTGCTTTAAGTTTAAGCCTTCTTTTTGTGCTTTAATTTAATTTGGATACGATAATGTCTCACTTGTATTCTGTAAAAATATCAGTGAGGATAAATTGCGGTTCCTAAAGTAAATTAAAAACAATTATTATGTAGTTATGTAACATGTAGATGTATAACCGGAAGGAGTCATACTGATAAATAGTAAATGGCTACTGGTTGTTGAATTTAGAAATTGGAGAAGAAATTAGAATAGAAATTAGAATGTAAAAATCATAAAACCTACAATTCTTCTGCATGGTATCCCTCGTATGAAAATGTAACATTCATATATTTTTTTTGATAAATACTATTCTAAGCAAGAACTGAAAGTAAAAATTTTTACTTTAAAATTTTTGGTAGGTACCTACCTACGTGGTCTGTTTTTGCATGTTTGTGATTCTGTTTTTTTTTCCTTTACCTGCCAAGAAAACAGCAGAAGCGGTTAGGTTCGGTTGGTATAGGTAGAAAATTGAAATCATAGACAGTGTGCTGACCATGTATACTGAGATATACACATATTTAAAAAATCCAAAACTTTTATCGAATACATATAATGAAAACGTATAATTCAATAGGGCCATTGTTTTTCTAAGTTTATTAAATTTTTTTTTTACGTGTATGCCTAGTTTATGATCTAATTTTTTACTTTTATACAAAATAATGCTATATATACTAGTTCCTAATAGAATTTTGTAGAAAAATTAAATTCCTTAAATCATATGAAAATGAAAACAAAAAACAAAATAGAAAGATCATCATGAGAATGTATTTCCCTCCTTTAAAATTGCCATTAAAATTCTGCTCGACATCACATTTTTATCTTCTCCTCTTCCAGAAGTTAAAATTTCTGGATTCTTTTCATTGGCTAATAAAATAAACGAACTTAACTACTTCACTTAACGAAAATGTCGGTCATGCGCAGCTAGAATTCGACTTTATGTTTCGGTTCGTAAAAATGATCTGAAATTTGCTGATCGCCTGGTATTTGTTGTTTCTTTCAAATATACAAGAGGAAATGAGATGAAATTTAAAAAATAAACCAAACAAACTATACGTCGCAGGCGTCTCGTTTACCATTTTTTTCTTTCTCTAATTTATAGTGGTGTAGGTAATTTATATTTAATTTTGTATTCGAGTTTTTCTGATGGTCTTTCAAGATAACATTTTCGATTAGAAATATTATTAAATTTCATTTCATGTGGGTAGGAGGGAAACCTCTAAGTACTTATTCATGATTTTTCTATCTATCAGTAGGAGTGTGCGTTAGTAGTAATTTAGTCAACATTAAATTAAATTTCTTCACGAAATTGGTTTAAAATAATTATCTGATGGTAAGTGAACTTATTTGCCAGCATTTTAACTAGAAGACATTAAAGTTGAAGCTACTTTTTCCCAATTCATTTACATATATAATTCTTTTGCATATATAATCTTTATGACAGGACTCCACTAGCAATTCAAATTTAACACTTCTGCGACCAGATTTGGTTTCTTTTGGTCAGAGCGCAAGTTTCTCGTCTATCATTACTCCTGTTTGATTGTGTTGATATGAAATGATAATATCATGCAATCGTACTATATCTTAAATGCAATTGCGACTGCGATCTGGGAGGAGTGTCTTTTGCTCATATTAAATACAATAAGTTACATACAATATTTTCAGGGCTAAAATTACTCGTTTCTATGACTAATACAGCAAAGTCGAGAATTAAAATATTTAAGATTGAGAGGGGATGTATCAATACTGTGTGTTACATATACAATGGACCTTTAACAAATGCCCTCAAATGAAAATTGATATTGTAGATGCAAATTGTTATTCATAAAATGGTTTGTATATCACTAACACCTACACAAGGCAAAGTGAGAATATTCTTTATTTATGGTTTTCCGTCTTTGCTTGCTTCTCTGTAAATGCATTTGTACCAAACCTATTCGGCTACTGAGTGATTACTCCACGTGGAGTACCAGGCGGTAAGCATTGTATCGCCTTGTTAAACAATAGATGGCGCCAAGAGTATCAAAATTAGAAAATTTTCAGCTCTGAACGAATATATTTCATTGAATTGCTTTATAAGTAAAAGATTGTTTGCTTGCTTATTTTTTCTGCTTCTCTTATCTTATTTTCAAAACTCTCCCTACTGTAGCTAAAATTATAATTATATTTAATTTTTTTGTTTTTTGTTTATGCAACATTTAGTAGATATGTTGCCCGCTCGTGGAAAGATTGATTAATCTAAGGTGATGGGATGAGATGAAGGACCAGGTCCGCACGTTGACCAAGATAATACGATTACTGCAAGTGGAATCGTTGTTTTCTTTGATATTCTCCAGGATATCGAATTGCTGCACTTTTCTGGGCTGCTTTCCATTTAATTTACCAGCTGGGTATTAATTGAAAGGCACTTCCACTTTCACAATAATTATTTATTCAACTATGATTTGCACTTGTTCTTGCTTTGAGATACAGTACCAGACAGAATAACCTTTGTCTAATCTCTGCTAATGGAATACGCTAGACTTGCGGGATAGTTTAACCTATCTACATGTAGACTGTATGTATGTATATATACTAAAAGAGCAAAATGTGACAAAATAAGTTTGTATAGCAAATTGTTGATAAGCAAACAATAGCATTTTTTAATACTGTTACGTTATGTAAGCGAGTCGGAACAAATATGTATGTGTATACAAGTAATTGCAAATATGATACAGTAGGTTACAGAATTCAAGAACTATAATAAAATAACAAATTGAAAAACATTATTTAAGTACTGCTGATGCAAATTGAAAAACATTATTTAAGTACTGCTGATGCTGGAACATCCCCCCCCCCCCCCCGCCCGGTTAAGATGCCTGTTTCTTAACTAATTGGCAATTTGTGTACCTTATTGATCGCTCGCTTCAGGATGCCCCGTCTTGTCCGTAAAGAAACTACCCGTACTAGCCCGTCATCTCCTGGATGAGTTATCACCACTCTGCCCATCAGCCATTTACAGGGTGGAAGATTATCTTCATTAATGATAACCAGGTCACCTTCATTTAATGAGTTTTGTTTCTGTCGCCATTTCGATCGCTCTTGCAGAGATGAAAGATATTCTAAACGCCAACGCTTCCAAAACCCTTGTACCATGGATTGAATATGCTGCCATCTGCTTAATCGTCTTATCTTGACTTCGGAATAATCTGGGTCGGGAAGAGTCGTAAGCGGCTCGCCAATCAAGGAGTGACCCTATGTTAGTGCATCAAGGTCTTCTGGACTCGACGATGGGAAACCATATGGTCGAGAATTTAAAATTGCTTCGATTTGAGTGAGTAACGTAGCCATTTCTTCGAATGTCAAGATTGTTTCGCCTATTACTCGACGGAGGTGCCACTTGACCGACTTCACTCCCGCCTCCCATAGGCCACCGAAGTGTGGAGCTCCTGGTGGAATGAAAGACCATTCTATTTTGTGTGATTCTAGAAAATGAGAAATATTTTCATTAGTTGTGTATTTCGGTTAAATGCCGCTTTCCACCGACAAAATTTGTACCATTGTCAGAGAAAACTTTCGCCGGAACTCCGCGGCGGGATATAAATCGTCGTAGCGCAGCAATGAAAACTTCTGAGCTAAGACCGCTGACCACTTCTAAATGTAAGGCCCGAGTGGCCATGCACACAAACAGTGCTACGTAAGCCTTGAATGATTTGGCTCCCCGTCCTGATTTTGTTTTTAATATTACAGGACCCGCAAAGTCAACTCCCACATTGAAAAAGGGGCGCGAAATGGAGACCCGCGTTTCAGGAAGATCTCCCATAAGCTGTGAAGTCCTAGCAGCTCGTTGCTTAAAGCACACCACGCATCCCGCAGTTATTCTCTTTACTACATCTCGAACACCAAGGATCCAATATCTTTGTCGAATAATACCCACAAGAAGTGAAGGCCCAGGAGGCAAGTAGATTTTGTGAAGCTCTCGTATAAGCATGTTTGTTACAGGATGATTTTTGGGGAGTATTATCGGATGTTTCGCACTAAAATTATAGGTAGATTTTTCAAGTCGTCCTCCCACTCGCAGAATCCCAACGTCGTCAAGAAATGGGGTCAGACCTACAATTGGGCTTTTTATTGAAACACGTCCTTCCTTCTTAATGTCTCTTTTCTCACTTGAGAATGAAGATTGTTGTGTACATCGAAAGCAAACTGTGGCTGCATTAGTTATTTCACGCACTGATAATAATTGTGGTCTCCCTTCTGTTTGTGATGTCCTACTGGCGTATGCGAATCGTAGACAATAAGCTATTACACATGTTAGTTTGAAAAATGATGAAAATTTTGCTGAGATATTTAAAAACATTTCATCTTCTGCTTCTTGGACACATACAATGACCTGTGCCTTCTTTTCTTCCTTACGAGCGGTAGCATCAACAGTCGAAGAGATGTCTTCCGGCCAAATATCTGAACTTTCTGACAGCCATGTAGGGCCATTCCACCAAAGATCTAAAGCTGGTAACTCTTGTGCGGGCACTCCTCGAGTCAACAAATCAGCTGGATTGCTCTTTGAAGGAACGTGTCTCCATTTGGATGCAGGAATTATTTCAAGGATCTCTGCAGTTCGATTGGCTACGTACGTCTTCCATCTACGAGGAATATCAGAGAGCCACGCCAATACAACTCTGGAATCAGTCCATGCATATATGGGGACATTTGTTAATACAAGTGATTCTTTAATCCTTTGCACTAGACGTGCAAGAAGAAGAGCGCCACACAATTCCAGCCTTGGTAAAGATACCTACTTTAGTGGAGCAACTCTTGATTTAGCTAAGACGATGCGGGTGATAATATGACCATCAACGCTCGTAGATCTGCAGTACACTACTGCACCAAAAGCAGCTTCCGATGCATCCGAGAAACCGTGCAACTGCATTTTATTTGATGTAATATAAATACGCCTCTGTATTCTGATATTCTTTAACGCAGGAATGATTCCCATCTTTTCACAACTTCGTCTGGCAGTTGATCGTCCCAACCGCATTTTAACAGCCATAATTGTTGGAGTAGTATTTTAACTCTAATTACGACAGGTGCCAACCATCCTAATGGATCGAAGATCCTTGATGATTCTGATAGTATTATTCTCTTCGAGACTCCTCCTGATTCAAAAGTGGAAGTGCAAAATGAAAAGGTATCTTCGGCTGGATTCCATTCTACTCCAAGTACCTTTACAGTATCGTCAGTGGCATTGATTAAGATATGTCTGGTAGGCTGTTTATCATTTTTTAGCAAGTCTGGAGAATTGCTGTACCATTTAATGAGGTCAAAGCCGCTCGTTTTTAGCAGTTCACATAATTCTCCCTTTAGTCCTATAGCTTTAGGAAGGTCTTCACAACCGCTTAACAAATCATCGACGTAAAAATCATTCTTGATAATGGCCGAGGCTTCTGGAAATTGATCTTCGTTTTCGTTTGCTATTTGTTGTAACACTCTCGTGGCCAAGAACGGTGCACAAGATGTTCCATATGTCACCGTAGTAAGCTTGTAATGTTGCAGAGGTTGGGATGGATCTTCTCGCCATACAATTCGTTGGAAGTCCCGGTCGGCAGATGTGACTAATATTTGCCGGTACATCTTTTCTATATCGGCAGAAAAGGCAATACGATGCCTTCGGAAGTTTAACAGAATGCTCACAAGATCTGACTGAACTACTGGTCCTACCAATAATTTATCGTTGAGAGAAGTGCCGGATGAGCTCTTACATGACCCATCAAACACAACACGAATTTTTGTCTGTGGTGCATTTTTAAAAACAGCATGATGCGGAAGGTAAAAGCAAGAAAGCGGCTGGAGTTGCTTGGCTGAAATTAATTCCATATGATCCATGCTGTGGTATTCTTGCATGAATTTCGTGTATTGTTGTTTGAAGATGGGTTCTTTCTCAAATCTTCTTTCCATTGCATGCAGCCGTTTGATTGCAGCTTGTAGGGAGTCTCCCAACGGAATAACTTCGGGTTTGAATGGTAATGCGACAGTGTAGCGACCTTCCTTCGTTCTCCAGAAATTATGCTTAAAATGCGATTCACACTGTTGTTCTTCTGAAGTTAAAGACTTAGCTCTATGTGGGACCTCCTCGACTTCCCAAAAATGCCTCAAAGATTTATCTAAGTCGAAAAGTGTTGTATGTAAGCTCGTAGCTGGTTCCAGGGAATTAACCTGGTTACCAAACAAGACCCATCCAAATATGGTTTTTTGAGCAATTGGTTTACCAAGGTTGTTATATTTTTTCCCATCCAGTAGGACTTCAAAAAAATTATCTGCTCCTATTATTACATCTATTTGAGATGGCTGGTGAAAACCAGGATCTGCGAGGTGAATATCATAGAATTTTTTCATATCGGGAATATCATGAGCTCTGAGGGGAATCAAACCAGTTAGTTGATCCATCACAAAAGCCTTAACCTCAATGTTAGCTTCGTTCCACCGAGAAAATATGTTTAGTGACGTTTTTCCCCTTGTTGTTCCTATACAAGATGTTTGTAGCCCGGATATAGTCAATCTGGCATTTTCTCTCTTCAATTGCAATCTCTGGATGTATGATTCTGAGATTAAGGACACTTGAGACCCTGAGTCCAAAAGCATTCGACACGGCTGCAGCTTTCCTTGATAATCAGCAATGTTTGCTAGAACCGTAGGAAGGAAGGTTGGAAGGTTTTAGTTTTATCTGTCACTATTTCCACATTTCTCTTGGATTGATTTTTAATGTATGTATTAAAGGAGCCCAAAGTAGTGTCCTCTTGTGAATTGCTAACATTGTCTGGAGGCATTGAGTTACCACTATCGGGTATAGCCTGATCAGAAGAAGAAGCTTCATTTGTTATGTTCGATTGGAGGACATGTGATGCTATCCTTTGATGATTTGGAGTAGTGGAATGTAATAGAGGATGATGATTTCCATTGCATCGGTCGCATCGCATCTTAGAACGACATGTTCGCACAGAATGCCCTGCCCCCAAACATTTGAAGCACAGTGATTTTTCTGCCGCAAAGGATCTTCGGTTTTCCGGATATTCAGCTTTGAATTGATCACATTTATATGTAGTGTCCTCTTGTGAATTGCTAACATTGTCTGGAGGCATTGAGTTACCACTATCGGGTATAGCCTGATCAGAAGAAGAAGCTTCATTTGTTATGTTCGATTGGAGGACATGTGATGCTATCCTTTGATGATTTGGAGTAGTGGAATGTAATAGAGGATGATGATTTCCATTGCATCGGTCGCATCGCATCTTAGAACGACATGTTCGCACAGAATGCCCTGCCCCCAAACATTTGAAGCACAGTGATTTTTCTGCCGCAAAGGATCTTCGGTTTTCCGGATATTCAGCTTTGAATTGATCACATTTATATGTAGTGTCCTCTTGTGAATTGCTAACATTGTCTGGAGGCATTGAGTTACCACTATCGGGTATAGCCTGATCAGAAGAAGAAGCTTCATTTGTTATGTTCGATTGGAGGACATGTGATGCTATCCTTTGATGATTTGGAGTAGTGGAATGTAATAGAGGATGATGATTTCCATTGCATCGGTCGCATCGCATCTTAGAACGACATGTTCGCACAGAATGCCCTGCCCCCAAACATTTGAAGCACAGTGATTTTTCTGCCGCAAAGGATCTTCGGTTTTCCGGATATTCAGCTTTGAATTGATCACATTTATATGTAGTGTCCTCTTGTGAATTGCTAACATTGTCTGGAGGCATTGAGTTACCACTATCGGGTATAGCCTTATCAGAAGAAGAGGCTTCATTTGTTATGTTCGATTGGAGGACATGTGATGCTATCCTTTGATGATTTGGAGTAGTGGAATGTATTACAGGATGATGATTTCCATTGCATCGGTCGCATCGCATCTTAGAACGACATGTTCGCACAGAATGCCCTGCCCCCAAACATTTGAAGCACAGTGATTTTTCTGCCGCAAAGGATCTTCGGTTTTCCGGATATTCAGCTTTGAATTGATCACATTTATATGTAGTGTCCTCTTGTGAATTGCTAACATTGTCTGGAGGCATTGAGTTACCACTATCGGGTATAGCCTGATCAGAAGAAGAAGCTTCATTTGTTATGTTCGACTGGAGGACATGTGATGCTATCCTTTGATGATTTGGAGTAGTGGAATGTATTACAGGATGATGATTTCCATTGCATCGGTCGCATCGCATCTTAGAACGACATGTTCGCACAGAATGCCCTGCCCCCAAACATTTGAAGCACAGTGATTTTTCTGCCGCAAAGGATCTTCGGTTTTCCGGATATTCAGCTTTGAATTGATCACATTTATAGAGGAAATGGCTACTACTGCACCGTGGGCAGGTTGGTGGCCGGTCAGTGGAAGTGGTGTGCAATGACTTAAACAAGGCAATAGGCCGTTTACCAATAACTCCAGAAGCTTCTAATGCATCGCATCTTTTTGATAGGAATTTTAAGAAATTCTGGAAAGTTGGAAATGTTTCATCAGTTGTCTCTTGCGACCAAAGTTCTCGTGTCTCAGAATCTAATTTCGTTAGTCCGATGTATACTAACCATGGGTCTCTTTTTTCTGCTTCACTGCCCAGCGCCTTTAAGCCACGTAATGTCTCATCGAATGTATCATGCAATGTCCGTAAGGGTTTAAGACCTGGTTGAGTTACCACATTAACATCGAGGAATGTTTTTATGAGCGAAGTAGTGATATGGACCTTTTTATTGAAACGCGATTTGAGCTTTTCCCAGGCTTCATCGTAATTGTTGTCACTTATTGTTAAATGTCGTATGACATTTGCTACATTCCCTTGTAGCAGGCCTTTTAAATATTGAAGTTTTTGTGCTCCTGTAAGGGAAGTATTAAAATGTATCGAAGCCTCAAAGAGATCCTTAAAGGAAATCCATTCTCTATAATCTCCGGAAAAGACTGGTATGTTTAATTTAGGTAAACGAGCTATATTTCCTTGGGAATTGCTACGATCGAGAGATTGAAGAACTGTCTGCTGTTGTGTGAAAAACTGATTCATGGTCGAGCTCAGTTGATCTGAAATGGACTGGTTCATGTTGTTATTATTATTCGTGGTAGGAGTGCGCGACTTCATAGCCCGTGTTAGTGAAGCCTTGATATCAAAATATTTCTCCTCGTATTCCTCCATTTCCGATGCCTGATTATCAATCAAAAGTAAGCAATCCTCTATGGCTTGGAATTCAGCCCACACTTCATCAATTTTTTCCAATCTGATTACAATGTCTTCGAGAGTTGTATTTTGATTCAAGCTTTCTGTGAACGTTTTCATGCGTGTGATTGTGCCCTTTACACGACCTCTCCTTTGAATCAACTCGGCCCTTTCAGTCATTATGAATGAATACACTATCTACATAGGTATTATGTTCCCTCAAGACGTTTCACTTTTAAAAAATTCTATTCTATTCACTATACCTATACTATATATATGTATGTAGGTAGATATCGTCTTTTGTAATATTACAGATTACGAACAAAAAACAGTGCAAAAGGATATAAATCATGAATATCTACAAAAATTTATCAATTACAAAATTTCACGATACTTCCAATACCCATCTCAATACTTAGCATCCAGCAGCATCATCATGATTGGATGGGATTTTCTACGTACCTTCATTGTTTACCCATTCATTTATACGCAGTTCCTTATATAGCTCTCCGTCAAGCTCTAACAGTCGTCTATATGCAAACATTTTTGTTTTATGCAATCATTGAGTCTTTCCATAATTTTGGAATCGGCAAGGGTTCACTCGAGCCAGATGCAGATATTTTACAATTTTTTATTTACTGCGCTATTGTATAACTTTATAGCAACGTCCAAGTTTTCATTATTGTCACAATTACAGTCACATTATTTATAACGTTTTTCTTACCAAAGATATTTTTGTGATTTCAAGGTTCGCAGATGTACCTACCTACATATTACCGTGGATACTATTTTTCGGAGTATGGACTCCCATTTTGCTATTAAATTTATCTCTACGTTCTACGCCTGTTACAATTTACGAAAAGCTATGATGGTTATTGATTTAGTACTTTCAATATTTCTAAATTACTTGGAGTAGGTATGTTGTAGAACTCCTGGCGGTTGTAGATCTTCCGCTACTAAGGACACATTTACCTTTACCAAGATTTTTCTCGCTTACCTATGGTTTAATGCTTAAGGGGAGCCAGGTCTTCAGTTGTCTACAGTTAGTCTGAGAATGCTGTCACCTCCAGGTACTTGTTAGCTTAAAGCAATTTTAGACAAAATTATACAAGTTAGAAGTGCATTTAAACCACTTCTTCGATCTGCAATATATTTAATATTTTATGTCGTATAGGTCTAATTTTCTCTGTATCGAAGGCATGGAATTATAGTCCTCTCATCCAACTACAGCATTGTTCACGAATCATGATAAAATTTTAAAAATGTCGTTGTTTGATAATAGCTTGGTCAGTTTATGTCATCATTTTTCGCCTAGATTTTTTCAAGTTGTCCTATGTGTCTAACAATAAGAAATCTTAAAATTAATACAATATGTAGTGGTCTGATATTTGTCAAGCAACGGATAATAACTTGTTAACGTCCTCCTAGTGTATTACTCTCGATCTTACAAACATTTCTGACTGGACTACTTGTCTATGAATTTTTGTTTTTCCAAATCACCCATTAAATTTTAAAGGAATTTTTAAACCAAGCATATTCTCGGCAGATCTAATGCTGAAAACGCTTGATCTAGTTAAATATTAATAGTGCCGGCCTCAAGAATCTCTTTTGGGGTCCTTATTATTTTGTTGTTTTTTTTTTTTTTTATTCATGATCTTCCTGGTATTCTAAAAGGCATGCGTATATAAATGTTTATGCTGACATTTTATTATCCAGATAAATTTATTTAATAGAAGATTGCATCAATAGAGAGAACGTATGTAGAGGACTGTCTTATATCGTCGTTCAGAATTTCCTGCTATTCCTCATCCAAAAAATCTTGCTAATTTTTCGCCTTTATGATCTTAATCTTCCTTTTTTCATATATTTATTCTGATGTATATGTATAGGTATATGATGCTTTAATAAATTTTACCAGTATTTTCCGAACCTGACTTAAGAATAATATTAATGTTAATTGAAAAACACCAACCAATTTGCTATGTCTACTCAAAATATTCACAATTTTAACTCTAAAAAACATAAATTTTAAGACTTTATATGCGTCCAAATATGTGTTAGGGTGTGTGCACAAAGACGTGAGGCGAGGAAATAAAATGATTGTACGCTGTACTGTGAGAGCATTCATAACAAATCTGTGGCAAGACACCTCGATGTATCTCTCTCGAAAATGAAATTATTACTTTTTCGCGAAGTGCATCGCGCTAATTTTAATAGCTGGCACATTCTTATATGTTCTTTCTTAGATCTAATCGAAGCGATCTTTACTCATTTTCATATATTGGAAGAATCTATCATGATCAGTCTATAAATCTTCATACAGATGGTGAAATTCTTCAATTTAGAGAAGTTTCAAAGTGGAAAGTAAAAAAAGCGGAAAGCACATTAATATATTGTTGCATTACTTGACAAAAACACAATCTGATGACATAATTTATGCTCTAACATCGCGATTTACCAAGAAACTGAACGCCTTGTTGCGAACACTACACCTCGAGATGTATCTTCACATCGCCTCGCTCAGCTGCCAAGCCTCGTTCCGCCCTCGTTACGCACGTACTCTTACGATCATATAGAATTTGACTACGCATTACATTTGTGAATTTACTTTTTATTTTACTTTTTTTTTTGTAAGGGAATATGAAATTATTAAGGAAATCCTATTACATTGCGTTGTATACACACACAAAATAATAATCTTTTTCGATTGTTTATCATTTTTATTGAATTCATTTGTTTTTTTTTACAAGGAGAGAGGGTATTTCTGAATTGGTTTAATTCCCATCGTCATCTTATATATGAAACCGGAAAGAAATTCTATGAATTCTAAAATTTAGCACTAATACAAAAAACGAAAACAAATGAAATTTCGATGGAAGCAACTAGGTACCTATCCAATGGGAAGTTATTTTCAATATAGTCTAGTCTGTAGGAGATTTTTATTACAAACTGATCCCTTGCAATGCGAAGGATACGGAGTTATTGATTTTTTGAGTGGTCATGGGGAATGTTATCAATCGATGTTGTAACTTCTATATGTTCATTCTTTTTGGTTTCTTCAGTCGTTGCAAATTTCGTCATTTTCAAGTAGAGTATCTATTGATGTCCGGGACGGCAATGCAATGTTCGAACACTGCATGCCTGATTTTCGGTAACAGCACATTTTTCCGCAATTGGTCAACCATAGATTTTATTCTAACTCAATTGGGAAGCGAGAAATTAAAAAAAGAATTTTATTTTTTTTGCAAGATGGCGTACAATGCTGAGGCTGCAGAACCCCACAAATTTAAATTTGACCTCCCCAAGACTCCTCAAAAAATCGCAGGAATACAATTTTTTCGAAGCGAACCGTTTCTAGTAACAGCCTGAAACCTCTTTGGCATCAATTTGATCATGGTTTCCTTTGGAATCTTCAACCAATCAATTTTTATTTTACATAGAGTTGAGTCTAGTTGGATAATCTATGTTCTTTTAACTGCCTTTTAACTACATATATCCACAAAAATTTTCAATCGGATTCAAATCCGATGATTACACACTGAGCCTAATCGACTTTTTCATTGTGGTTCTATTCAACCCGTAACTGGTCACAATTTTTGGTTCTATTGAAAACTTCAATGGAGAGGCATCTATCTGCTTCTACGTAAGGAATCATCAACGGAGCCTCTTCTCCATGTTTTGTTTGGAAGTCATCGGAGAATATCACACAGCTTGCCATTATTCCTCAGTGCATTTCCAATATTTTTTCGACAAATTTTATGTTTTGTTGTTGATTATTTTGTTTGTCATCTACTTGGCAGTATATTACCTGAAAGATTCGATTCCTGATCGTTCTGACTCCTAATGTATTATTTCTCATGACAACAATTTTGAATAATAATTTTTTTTTCACAAGAAATGTATAAAAATTTATAAATACTTTCTACTTTTTCTTTTATGGAGATTGGAGTGATTATTCTCATTTTTTCATTCTTTAAATATGGTCAGGAACTCGAAAGTCCCAGAAGTGGTTTGTGATGGTGCGTGCATTGCTGTGATGGAGAAAAGTTCACCAATTTGATTGTTTTGCGCACAATTTTTGAAAATCGTTTGGAAAGAATTATGATGGACCATTTAGTAGAAATGTGGCAACATGACCGACCTGTTGTACGTGTAAAGTAAGAATTGAAATATTTCACGGAAAATAGTGATGCTATGAACTCTGCTCCGAGTAAGAGCAGAAAAAATATGTTTTGCATTATCTGGAGCAAAAAGATGATAAAAATTTGGAGCGGAGCTTTTCGTAGAGCAAAATATCTTTTAGCTCCACTAAGATGCTCCAAATACGGGCAAAGATATATACACCCTAAGTCAGAACTATGTGAAATTTAAAGTTTTGAATAAATTTTAATTCAAAGCTTTAGTATTTATACAGAAAAAAAAAATATATATATATCAGATACAATTTCTTGCGGCCATACGCATCTCCCCTTACTGTCCACTAGGTCTCCATAAGTTTTGTTTTTTAAGGTAGGATCCCATCCCAAGCACGGCGAACAGGGCGGCCCATTGTGCTGTTAGAAGCCTAAACCTTCTCGTCCTCTTAATAAAGCGCAACAGGTCTTGGTCACTTACAGATATAAAGGCAGACCCTAGAGTATCCAGTCTGCTCCGGGCGAAAGCCGAACATGCACATAAAAAGTGTTTGGTTGTCTCCTTCCAGGCAGGATAGCCACTCAGGGCTGTCAACAACTCCGATGCTTGTCAAATAACCGTAAAACGAGCCATAGCCGGTGATGATGCCAATCACAGTTCTACATTGATTCCTTCCGAGGCCCAAGAGATAATCCGAGATATTCCTATTAGGCACATAAGAAACATTTTGTTGCACCTGCATGAACATCCGCTTTAATGAGAGACCTGATACTGGCGGTGCCAACGTCTACGCGGGTTCCGGTCCGAGGAACGAAGAATCAGAGCTAGCCCTAGCTAAAAGGTCCGCCCTTTCATTCATCATGATCCCCATGCGACCATGAACTCACCGAAGGGACACCTTGTTGTGGATACACAGCCTATCCACTGATGGCCTGCAATCCCGTTATTTTAATTACCTTTCTAAGGAAATGGCTAATTGGTGATTAAACAATTTAGCTCCAAATGGAGCTTATCTAATTTGTTGGTGCATTTCTAAAAATCCAAGGCAGTGTAAAGTGTGTGTGGATATCTCACTTAAAATCAGACAGAATTTTACACTTCTTGAGCAACCTGTGAGGTATTTAACCAATAAGGAGTTTAAATCTAACGCTCCCAAAGGAGCGTTATTTTCAAAGCAACATGTCCGAGTAGAAGCGATATTTCAAGCTTTGGTGCAAAGAATGAGGCAATAATTTGTTTTCGTATCAATGCTCCATGGACGCTTAGTCTTTGATTGATTTATAGTCGCATGTGAGGATCCGCTCGCTGCTGTGATTGACACACTTAGCTTCTGACTCATAGTAGTAAATTCAAGCGTCGTAACCTGTCATAATGTCCAACATTCCTTTCGCTTGGCTTGAATCTCTTGAATATTTGTTATCATCTCTAGTCGACTCGATTATTCTTTTGAGCACCACTCAATTATGTTCGATGGAACAAATCTTCCTGATGGTCAGAGGTTCATGCAGGATTATTTTTTAATCAGATTATGGATGTTTCTAGGGATGTTTCGATATCCCACTAAGTGTAGGTTTAAGCAGCATGCTTCGTAGACCGTCAATGGTTTCTTGGACGACTAAAATGATAGTATATACTTTTCATGGGGTGATCTTAAGTGAATTACTTCCACGCTGAAATTTATTGAAGCACTATTTTGTACAGTATGGTGAAAGCTGATGCTTCATCATGAAATACCCATTTTAGTCTTTGCGAGCATTGTTGATGAGTTAATCTGTTTGAAAAACCCATAAAAACTTATGGCTCCACAGTTTTCGCGTGTTAATTCTACATTTTGGACGTAACACTTTTTTTCCACGTCTTAAATAAAAACAAATAAAACTGGTAAGAAATGGAAAATAATCTGAAAAAGCCGGGAAATAGCTTAAACACAAGACCTACGTAGCGACTATGCAGGTTTTTTTAAATATTGCCAAACTTAATATAATAATAGCCTTTACTTAGGGCTGACACCGCTATAGCAAGTGATCCGTGGGTCGAAATGAAATCAGCGTTGTACCCACATCCAACAATCTAACTTCGGTTGAATTGCATATTTTTGGCTAAATGTTATTTGATGTGCAACTAGGCTTTCCTCATCTTTTCTTTGATATTTTATTTCCAACATAATTTTCGGTCCAGAATTATACTCAAGTAGGTAACTACTTTGCACCTTTTTTTTGTATATTATTAAGCCAAGCTCAGAGGATACCCTATGATGCAAAGCACAGCATGGCAGGACGGAGTTAGAGAAAGGATTAAGGGATATGAGGAGAGTTTCGGAAGAGCCGATGTATGTCGCCTTTAAACTTCCGCAGATTGTATTCCGGAGGGAAAACAGAATATGGTAAGCTGTTCCACATTCGCACTGTTCGGGATAAAAAAGCATCACGGGATTTTACTGTACGGCCGAAAGTAATTTGAAGGTTTAAAGGATGTGCGCGGTTTGCAGCGCGACGATTGCGTGCAGGAATCATTCTACAAGGGATTAGACTAGATATTTCATCAGAACATTGACCATGCATATAGCGATAAAGGATCGAAGGGCATCCAACATTGCGGCGGTGCTCGAGTGAGTCGATATGACAAGTTATTGCCAAATCGCCAATCAGCTTGAAGGCTCTCTTTTGGACAATATCCCTTAAAGCTAAGACTCTGCGACCAGGAGTTGCATTCCATTCTAGATCTAATATAGGACTTGTAGAGGAGCGCTAGATTTTATGGGCTGAAATATTTCTTACACCTTTTCAGAAATCCAAGACATTTTTATGCTTCTTTGGAAACAGAAGATGTGATCTGTCCAGTTTAACTTACTGGAAATATTAATGCCAAGAATGTTTAGTGACGGTGAATCAGAAATTAATGCTCCATCAAAAGAAACGGGTGTGGTTAAATTATGATCTTGTTTTAATGAGATGAGACAGCTTTGGGTCTTAGACGCATTGAATTCGACGCGATTCGCTTTGCCCCAAGCGAGGATATTGTTAAGAACGTTATTCAACGATCTAATCATGTAATCTCGTTTAAGACATGCGGCATCCCCCCTGGAGTCCGCAAGAGTGTCAAAGGAGTAAGCGAAATCAAGAGTACTGTCATCTGCGGAACTATGGGTGGGATCGAAAGTAAGGGAAAGTAGATCATTAATGAAAATTAAAAAGAGAGTTGATGAGATAACAGAGCCTTGAGGCACACGGGCATTTATGGGATGCGGTTCAGATGTAACGCCATCTAATACAACACATATTTGGCGACTAGATAGGGAACTTTCAATCCAAAATAGAAGAGGAGGAGAGATATAAGGATATTTTTATACGTCCAATATTTCGATGGCATTTGGTATTTGTAGTGAAAAGTATTTTTTCACTCTCCCTTGAATTTAGATTTACGAGCACACAAATCTTGAACCTCTGAGCTTAATTAATTCGAAGCATATCCCTGATAACGGCAGGAAACATCTTCTGCGTACGGATATATGTTCAGTCTATCTCAGTTTAGCCTTTTTTAAGTAAAAAGTTGTCTTAATTCTTAAAATGTACTATTCTTCATGGAATTACTCTTGTTTGTGCTTTCTGCAGCAGAATAGGCAGTATGTCATCAATGCCTATAGGAATTTCTAGGGGACAAAACTGTTTACCACCCAAGAAATATTTTCTTTTGTCTCATTTATAGAGCTTATTACAACCCATGACTTGTGTGTTTCGCACTACACACTACTCTGGTGTCTTCATATCCAAGAAAAAGAGTGATCTATCAAATGATTTAGAGGAAGGATGCGCCCAAATCCCTTTGAATTCTTCGCCAGTCTGACGTTTTCTTTTGATGATGTATTTCTAAATCTTGTCCTTTGTATGTAATGCACTCAATGGATTTAAAGTCATGCATATATTTCGGCTTCTTTACACTTCTCAAGAAATCTTTGCAGGATGCCAAAAGTTATGCTTTTAGGGATGTCTAGCATATATTAAGAACATCCTTAGGGTACGTACACAAAGATGTTGAGATCTCCTGGTACAGATCGAAATAATGTTGAGATCTCCAGTACAGATCCCTGTGCTATCATCTCACGTATATTGGGCTGAGTTGAGCAGGTCACAAAAACAGTAATAACAACACTTAATCTTTTTAGTTTTATTAACATATATATATTATTTATATCTTTACAGCAGGTCACAAGAACGCATCACTTAATCTTTTTAGTTCTATTCACATATATATAATATTTATTGCTCCCGTATTTAATTCGTCGTGTATAACAAACCGTTACTTGATACTTCTCCTCGAATCCAAAAAGACTGCCCTTCTTGAGCATTTTCAGCGACCATGTCACCGAGCATTCTTTGTTTTTTTCTTTATTTTTTATTTGATAAAGCAGATCACCGCTGTGATTAGCCGGTATTTACCTGCACATTTCGCAGTGACGCGCTTTCACAACAAACCCAGTCATTCTGAGTTTGTTATGAAATACGATACACTGCAACTTCTAACAGTGCCACCGTTTAAGCAAGACCTGTTTGCATTTATTGTGTAAGGTCTTGCTTTTCGCCACACAACAATGACCTAGTCAAGAAGCGATGTCAACCAGTTCCTGTTTCACATAGATTAATTGATTATTTTATATTCAGAACAATAATTAATTGAACTCTATTCACAACATTCCTCCCCCTTTCTGAAGTCGGAATTGAGGAGTTAGCGAGATGACGTGGAAGTATGAAGCCGCTATTACTGAAGACAGTTGTTTGTTTACACAATTACAAATTTGATTTTTGGGTTTTTTTTTTTTTTTGTTTTACAATTTTTCAGAAATGAACGAAAGACTTAAAGCTAAGTACATAAGTTTGATAAAAGGGAATTACTTTAGTTGGAACCCTATATGTATGTATATACTTCAAATTAAAAAAATTAAAGATTAAGTAACATTATAGTTATTACGTAACCCAATTAAAATCCTAATAATATTTTCATAATAATATATTTGACCATTTTTTTCTCATTTTCCCTTTAAGAACAAAATTTGGACATGCATATTTCCTGTTGCTAAGAAAAACAGTATAGCTCTAAGATGATATGTACATATATATATATATGTTATTATTACAGATAAAACAGACATGCACAGGTACACATTTTTTCATTATTTGTATTTTTTATTCTTTTCTTTTTAACATACTATATAAATAAAATAAACATAAACATACTCTATAGTTATATATTAACTAAAATGTGTAATTAATTATTTTTCCCTCTTTTCTTTCTTTTTTTTTTATTCAGAGGACAGAAAACAATTTGTTTTGTTTCGTTTTTCACTTTTGCCGTAATATCGTGGTGACTAACACAATATATATACATATATAAAAAAAATATAAGAAAATATACCTTTGTACCTTTCTTTGTTGTTTCAGTTTTATGTCATATATGTACATACTTCAATTATCTATTTTTTGTTTTTGTAGGAAGCGTGAGAAGTAATGTATCTAGAGAAACGTGTTATTGCTAAAGTTTATACATATATATATATATATATATATATATACTCATCACATGTAGTTATCCCCTTTTTTTATAATTTCTTTGGATGCAGTTATTAAACCTCATATACGATTGGCTTTAATTGGTTGTATTCACAGGGCATTTGGAAGATTTTTCGGTTGGAAGTTCTTTGGGTGTTGGGATTGGTTCTATCTTTGTGCGTACCTCTGCCGTTTTTATTTCAGGCAATTTAGTTAATTTTATTGTTTCGCTCGGGGCTTTACCTTTGAGTTGAGGGGTAGGGTGCAAGATTATGGGATTGGATCGCGCTAAGTGAGTTCTTCCCTCTTCGATCTTCGTAAGAATTTTAGAATTATGCATCCGAGAATGATAGTGACAAGAATTGCGATTATTCCAGTATTAATATGCGCTTGGATTTGCACTCTCTGTCTTTCCCTTCGTGTTTTCACCACATCTATTTCCTTTTCCAAGTCTTGTAAATCTTGACTTTCGTTAAAAAGTACATGAAGAAGAAGAAAGTGTACAGCTGTCATAATTTTCGTGGTGCTGAGAAAACTTTGATTTATTCAATTTTAAGCTATTATTTCTGAGTATTTTTTATTAAATATTTGCTTGAATGCAATTATCGAATTGGGATTCATTGGAGTTTGCAAGCATCGCTGCTGGATTAACTCTGATCATAAAACAATACATGTGGCCTTTGTTCTACAATCTGCCGGACGGGATTGCGCTGGATATTTTGTCTTCACGTCGGTTGGTGAAGGTTGGATTTCGACCAAAAATATAATTGCTTCAGGATTTCTTGCTGCGCTTTATTCTGTGAAAAAAAGTTTATTACAGTGGCATTATTCAATTATTGTTGGATGTTAGCACATAACCTCACATTTCAGCAACTCATGGTGTTGTGGTATGCGTTGGCAATTTTTCAATCACTGATGTGAAATACAGGAGCAAATGGAGGTATATTTTTATAATTGTTGGAAGCTTATCTAGAACAATACTTCACTTCAAGCCTATTGCAAGGTGAAATTATATATTAAATAATATCATTATCAATTTTGGTATTTCACACGTATATGTATATGGCAATTCTACATTGCATCAATTGCGCCATCTTACTGTCAGTACTGTCACAATAAATCTCTGTCATGGCGCCTAAGTGTATGCTTTGTTCTACGTTTATGAACAAAAACAACATTGGATTCAAGTGTCTAGACTGTAACAAACATTATCACGCTTCATGTGCCAACTTATCTCCTGAGATTGTAACTACTATATCGAATGGGGCTGTAGCCTTTCGTTGTACGAACTGCACTGCCGCCAATCCTAACAAGTCGATATCGGACGGTAGTCCAGAATGTGATGATGGGGACGCCACTGATATTGCTACAGTCATCCAAAGAATGACCACGGAAATTAATTCCATCAATTCCAAACAAAAAGAATTTAGCAGCTCGGTGAACCTATTAGTCGATGGCCTAAATGACATTAAAAAGTTAGCTGGTAAAGTTAATACTAATTCCATTAAAATCGATCAATTGGAAAAGGAAAACATTACCCTCAAAAATAATTTTAACCACTTAATGGATAGAGTTTCATACTTTGAAGATAGGCATTTGTCATCCATTGCCGAAGTCAGAAATGTTCCATTTCGCTCGGATGAAGATATACTGCTCTTGATTGGCAAGCTGCACGAATCTCTCAAGATTTTATTAAAGGAAACAGATATTGTGAAAGCGTACCGAAAACTTCAGCGTCAGCGTCAAGATGTGCCAGGTTCAATAATAATTAAATACTCCTCTCAATCAATTAGGGACAGGGTAATTATAGCTAGTAAGATTTATAGAAGTAGTTTAAATTGTAGTATTTTTGGTAACACTAGTGATAAAATTAACAATATTTATATTAATGAATTTCTGAGCAGGGAGAAGAGGGCATTATTTCATGGGGCAAAACAACTAAAATTAAAATTTAACTATCAATTTTTATGGACTAAAAATTCTAAAATTTATCTAAAGAAGGATCCTAATTCTAATTCCATCCTCTTAAAAAACTGGGCCTGTTTTGAGCAAGTTAATAAAGCTAACGAGGTCACACTTAAATAACATGCCTATTAATATATACTATCAAAATGTTAGAGGGCTTCGTACTAAGACTGAAGAAGTTAGATTAAATATATTGAATTCGGATTATGACATTATATGTTTTACCGAGACCTTCTTAAACGATGGAGTTCATAGCAACGAATTATTCAGTAATAGTTATTCTGTTTATAGAAAGGACAGAAACCTCGTTAACATACCTGCAAAGGACGGTGGTGGATGTCTAATTGCGGTCAAAAATGATTTGAATTCTTATCGTATAGAATCTTTTGAAACAGAGTACGAGGATCTATGGGTTGCTGTTTGCACTAAGCATAGAACGTTATATATCTGTTTAGCTTACATCCAACCACAGTCTTCACTCGTTTTGTATAATGCGTTATTCTCTAACATTAGTACTAGAATCTTGTCATGTCCCAAAAATTCCCAATTCTTAATATTAGGAGACTTTAACTTACCATTTTTACAATGGGAATATGATCCAGATAGTAAGGCTATGGTATTTAATAACGCTTATAGCAGTATAGCCCTGTCTTTACTTAATACTATGTCCATATGTGATATCAAGCAGTATAATAACCAGTTTAATCATAATAACAAACTGCTGGACTTGATATTGACCGATATGCCACACAATAATATTGAAGTATCAGGTTCTTTATGTCCCTTATCTAGGATTGATTCCCATCATCCTGTCATTGATATAACTCTTTCCTTATCTGTTGAGAAGATCTCATGTAATAATAATAATAAATATTTTGACTTCAGACGTGGTGACTACAATGGCTTAAATAATTATTTAGAACATGTTGATTTTTCTAATTTATGCAACTCTGATGTTGAACAGTCTTTCAGTGTTTTATACCGTATTTTAAATGACGGAATCTATAATTTTGTGCCCGAAGTAAAGCGTAGAGATAAGCGTTACCCGCATTGGTTCTCCCACTCGTTAATACTTGCCCTTGAGACTAAGGATAGATTTCGTCGTCTCTACAAAAAAGGACGTAACCCTGAAATTTATAATACTTTCTCCTACCTAAGAAGAGTTTCTAAGAAACTTCTGCGTGATTGTTACAGAAAACTAATTAGCACCACTGATAATTCATTAGATGATAATCCTAAAGCATTCTGGGCTTTCTGTAAGAATTTAAAGAAATCCAACATCTATCCAAATGAAATGGTCTTAAACGATGAGGTGTCGCGGTCCCCCACCCAATCGTGTGAAATGTTTTCTCGCCATTTTAAATCAGTCTATATATCAGATGATCTCAGCGCTGGACTAAATTTGTCAGACGAGGAGAATGGCGTCCTGAATAATATTAAACTGAATTCAACATCCAGTGAGGAAATTCTCAAGGTTCTTGATCAACTTGACACAAATAAGAATTCTGGTCCTGATGGAATCCCTAACATTGTCTATAAAAAATGTTCGCACTCTTTAGCTCAGCCATTATGTGAACTGTTTAATTTTTCTATTGCCCGGAATACTTTCCCTTCAATATTGAAACGCTGCTTTGTTACACCTATTTTCAAATCAGGGGATCCCAGATTAATTACTAATTATCGTCCTGTTTCCATTACTAATAGCCTAGCATTAATATTTGAAAAAGTTATTTACAACCAACTCCTCCCCCTAACGAAAGCACTTATCTCGGATAATCAGCATGGTTTCATACCTGGTCGTTCCACTGTCACGAATTTGACTTTATTTACAGACTTCGTTGCCACTTCCCTTGATCAAGGGAAGCAAGTTGACTGTGTTTACACTGATTTTTCCAAAGCCTTCGATAAAATTAATCACAAAATAGCATTAGCCAAAATGGCGCGGTTGGGTTTCCATGCGAATACTATCTCCTGGTTCTCTTCTTACCTTCTCAATAGGAATTGTCTCGTAGTCTTCAATGGAAAGAATTCTAACCCGTATGAACAGCTTTGGGGTGTTCCGCAGGGAACCGTACTTGCTCCATACATTTTTTTGATACTCATTAATGACCTTCCTTCATATATCAAGTCCAGGTGCTTATTGTATGCTGATGATGCTAAAATATTTCTGACTATAGATTCTGTCCGAGATTGTCTTCGCTTACAAGAGGACTTACGTACCCTTCTTGGCTGGTGTACTAGGAACTACTTCGAAATCAATACATCTAAGTGCAATGTCATCTCGTTTTCTCGTAAAAGTTCTCCTACTTTGTTTGAGTATAATATCAATAATGTTCCCTTAGGTCGAGTGGATGTTGTCAAGGACCTTGGTGTGCTTTTTGACTCGAAACTACTTTTTAGGTCCCATTTGAATCATATTACCTCAAGAGCTTTTCGATTGGTGGGTTTCATATTTCGTGCTGGTAAATCATTTTCGTCTCCATCTTCTTTTATTATATTGTTTAATTCTCTAGTAAAAAGTATTTTGGAATATGCATCTCAAGTTTGGAATCCATTCTATTCAACTTATTCAGATCAGCTGGAGGTTGTTCAGAGAAAATTCACGCGATTTCTGTTCTTCAAGTTTGACCATTCATATATCGAATATGGTGACAGACTTGCTAGGTTCGACCTATTGTCCCTCGAAAATAGAAGACTGTATTTGGATGTAATGTTTTTATTTAAACTGGTTAACGGATATATAGATTGTCCCTACTTGTTATCTAAAATTAATTTTAATGTCCCGCCGAGGACATTAAGGCAACAAGACTTGTTTTATTTAGCCTCCCATAGAACTAACTTAATAGAAAAATCTCCATTATTTAGACTTCAAAAATCATTCATCAGTAAGTTTCACAATATTGACTTGTTTGGCAATAGCCCTCTGGCATTTAAAAGGCATGTATTAAACGAACTCAGACAGCCCAGATAATTTTAATTTTAATCTTGATTTTACTCTTAACCCCTTTCGTTTCCTTCTTTATCTTTTATATAGTTTTATTGAGACTCTCAATGTCCTTTTCTCCCATGTTCTGGATATGAATACACATAGTATAATAAACTTTTTTTTGAACTTTGTTTTAGGATCTAGTACTTAGTAGAGTTTTAGTTGTACCTTCTGTACTTACTTAATTGATAAGTCGTTTGCTATAGTAGTATTAGTAATTGAATTCATATTTGGTAATGAGTTGTATCTTGAATTTATCTTATTATACCAGTGTTTTCCTATTTTTATTATTTTGCATAATTTTTTATACTCTATCATATTTAACTGGAGTTAATCTTAATTACATTAACGTTCTTCTATTCTTTGTACGTTTGCATACTGTTTGTATTCCAATATATTTCTCTAGTTGCACGATGCGTATGTAGCTGTACATGTAGATATTTGCAATTAACCGGTAGAATATAAGTGGATTTGTCAAGAATCTGTAATCTCCCGGATGAATTTGAAGTTAAATAAATAAATTATGGTTTCCGTGGGTGTTTATTTTTAAACTCACATTACTTTTAGCATCTTGTTTTTGATAGAGCTCGGGGTCTACTAATATTTTAAGTATGTTGAACGGATCGGGTTGGTGTATCGCCGAGTAGTGGCTGAAACTAGTTTCGAATGGTATTTCCTGTTCCGCTAGAATGTACGTACAGGGTTGTTTGAGGGAAAGAATTCCAGTTCCGTTCAGCGTTATGTGGCCAAAGTGATTGCTGCAATTCGTAAGCAATATACTTGTTTGATGGAATATAAATAACCAAGTGTCTTGCCTTACCATTTTTGTAAGTACATTAGGGGTGTTCCTTATGATTCTGTGTCCACAGAGGGCCGGTTCAGATAAGGGATTATTGAACAGGTTCGCAATACAGTTTGATCTGTTGACTGTTAATCTTTTGGGTTGTGACTGGAAACAGATGTGTAGGGCACCCTTGGTGGAGGTGGAATTTTTACAGTGTTCTTTGAAGGCTCTATCTGACATTTCTAAATATTGATGATCTTGGGTGTTATTTAAGAAGAAATCCGATTCAATTTCAAGAATTACCGTATATCTTTAATTCATCTCTGTCTTCTGGATATTTTATTGATAAATGGAAAACTTCTTTTATTACACCTGTTTTCAAAAGTGGCTCAAAACATATGATAGACAATTATCGCCCTATTTCAAAGCTTCACCCAATTCCTAAGTTGTTAGAGTCCTTAGTTACTGAAAAAAATTACGACTCCGTAAAACTCGGGAACTGCGATGAACAACATGGTTTTGTTAAGGGAAAATCTACTAATACTAATTTAATAATTGTTTCTAATAAGGTAATCAATGCTATTGAGTCAGGTAAACAGGCTGATGTGATCTATACAGATTTCACGAAAGCCTTTGATAAGATTAATCATACACTTTTGATTAATAAACTAAGATCACTTGGCTTCCACTCTTCCTTGTTGGGATGGCTTGGTTCATACTTGGTTGGCCGCATACAGTTCGTGAAAATTGGTAACTGCAAGTCTCAGGCGATTCATGTGAAGTCAGGCGTACCACAAGGAAGTCATTTGGGTCCTATTCTGTTTATTCTTTTCATCAATGATATTATCTCCTGTTTTTCATTTGCTAACTGCCTTCTTTTTGCAGATGATTTAAAGCTTTTTATGACTATAAATACCTTTAGTAATTGCATGGAGCTTCAACAGGATTTGAATAGTCTAGAATCCTGGTGTGTAACAAATTCATTCGAACTAAATGCCTCTAAATGCAAAGCTATGTCATTTTACCATTTAGCACATCACATATCCTTTCGTTATAGTGTCAGAAATGTTATTCTTGACAGACCCTCAAGTATAACTGATCTAGGTGTAATATTTGATAAGAAGATATCGTTTAAAGAGCATATCGATTATGTTACATCTAAAGCTTTTCAGTTGCTAGGATTTTTAAAGAGGCAGACAGGTGAATTTAAAGATCCCTTAACATTAAAATCACTATATTTTTCATTGATACGGTCCGTTTTAGAATACGGATCCGTTGTATGGATGAATACTCAAATAACTCATATTAGACGTATTGAGCGGATTCAAAGAAAATTTACACGTTTTGCTGTGTCAAAACTAAATTGGGATCTTACGTTAGACTATAAATCACGTTGTCTTTTATTAGGATTGCATTCCTTACAGTCTAGAAGAGTCATAAGTTCAATAATGCTGGTCCATGATGTACTTAGTTGTAGGATTTCGTGTCCAGAACTGCTATCTTTAATTCCCTTCCATGTGCCTCAAAGATATATTCGTCCTAGACGTTTATTGGTTATACCCTTTCATAGATCGAACTTTGGTTACCGTGAACCTATCACACAGGCTATTTCTAACTACAACTTGGTTGATTCATTACATGATTTTAATATATCTAGAGAGAGATTTAAGATAAATATTTTGGAATTTTTCCGTTTAAGCTTTATAGATTTGTAATTAGTTTAGTTTTTAAATAACTTCTGATTTGTTTTGATGAATTCAGTATTATATACATACTGATATTTGTATAAATTCTTGTAATCTGTAGGATTTATTCCGTAGATTGAAATAAACGAAATGAAATGAAATGAAATGAAATGAATTGACGACGTTTCTGTTGTAATGGAAGTGGGAAGTATGTAGATCTTATTAAGGGTATACATAATGTTTTCGGGGAGTGGTAGAAGTATCCTAATAAATTGCTTATCTTTCACCTGTATTGAGTCAGTCTGGATTATTTGATTCATAATTTTAAAGTCTACAAGGTCAGCCCTTTTTGACTTATCTCTGTGTATGTTTCCGCTATATCTCTTGCCGATAATATGAGGGGATGCAGTGTGTGTTGGTGTAAAGCATTTATTATTGTAAATTCATTTGTTATTGTCTGGTATATTTGTTGAAATTGGTGTAATATGTAGATTAGAATTGCATTGATGTCTGTCTTAATGTGCACATTTCTTATTTCAGTTTTCGTTATTTTGGTATAGTTTATAAAACTATCCACCAGTTTATTAAATCGTTCCTCTAAATTTTCTTGTTTTATGGTTAGATTCGTGAAAGCATGATGGACTTCATTGAAATTAGATTTTACAATACTTTTCAGAGCTTTGTTTGTCTAAATTATCTAACTTGGTATATATCTCCTGAGCGTCCCTATCGTCCATAGTTCCAAACAGAAATTTACTGGCTCTACCTACTATGTCAGCTAAAGCTCGCTTTTCCCTGCTTTGCATATACAAGTTTATGTCCATTAATCTATTTTTAATCTTTCTTACCTGCTTGGTTAATTCTTCGTCCCATACACGACACGATTCTACTTCTATAACGGTCTCTAGTTGTTTGCAAAGATCTTTCATTATTGTCTCGCATTTTTCGATAAATCCCAAGGCTTCGGCTTCCTGAATCATCCGAATTTGTGTGTAAATAATCCAAGTTTGGGAACATAGGTATGTTGGTGTCAGAGGTTCGAATACCACGCCAGTGGGCTGGAGTGAGGTCACGTCCACTTGTGCGGTTATTCCAGATATCAGTATGACTATGAACAACCACAGCAACATCATCTGTAGATAATAATAATTTTAGTTAACGGTCCTCAGTATCAATATTTTTTGTTTGTTTGTTTGTTTAGACTAAAATAATTTTAGTCTGTTATTGTGGACTCTTCTTAACTTTCGCCCAATTTGTAGAGTGCAGTTTACTTCGCTATCTATTCTTTTAATTTCATACGGTCCTGTCCAGTTTGGTGATAGTTTGTGTTTTTTACTGGGATTTCTTAGCAAAACTTGGTCGCCTACATGAAATTTAACTATTTTTGCATTCCTGTCGTAATATTGTTTGGACTTTACTTTGCTCTTGAGTAGTTCTTCCCTAACCTTTTGGTGGAGCACTTGCATTCTCCTTTTCCTCTGGCACACGAAATCATCGTAATTGTATATAAGTTCGGGGTTCCTTTTGAGATTATTAGGGGGTGGGTCATAGAAACCCCACAGCGCTTCCATTGGAGTATGCTTAGCCTCAACATGTGGTGCATTATTACGTAAATGGACTGCTTCTTCAAGCATTGGTCCCACTCTGTAATGTTTTTTAATTATTCAACGAAAGGCCCGTGTACTCTTTCCAGTGCTCCGTTTGCCTGAGGATGATATGCAGTTGTCTGAAGTTTCCTAACAGTAAATAACCTGCATAGCCGCTTGAATAGATCGCTAGTAAAGTTTGCACCATGATCGGTAACTACTGCTTTTGGGATCTTATATTTCAACATCAGCTTGTAGAATCCGTTGGCTACAGTAGATTCTTCTCCATTTAGCAGTGGCACACAGTCAAATATTCGAGTTGTGTCATCCAAAAGTGTGAGAATGTGTTTATGGCCATTCTAAGTTTCTGGCAAAGGGTCTACAATATCGATATATACTTTGTCAAAGGGTTTCTCGGTGACAGAACTAATTACCATGGGCATTTTTGTATTTTTACTATGTTTATTCCTACTACATTTAACACATTGCTTAATAAACTTATGAATATCCCTTAACATACCTCTCCATTTGTAGCTTTTTCTTATAAGCTTATACATTTTATAAATTCCAAGGTGGTGCATTATGGTAATCACGAAGAATGGTATCGATATCATTCCGGTTACCTAAAATTGGCACATTTTCTTCTTCTGTCGAATCTGTTGAACTAATCGAATGAGTTTCGGAGTCTCTATCATATACAGTTTCTTTATTAGGGGTTGTGGGAAGTATATCTTCAATTTGGGTTACATTATTCTTAGCTTTAGACCTAGATCTAGTTACTGCGAGACATAATTTCTTGTCTTTTTCACCAGTCTCCGAGTTTATTCCACGATGGACTTGCACTCTTGTAATTATTGTGTTATTAAGTTCTTCTTCTCTATCATTTGTTTCTTTAAAAACGTTATTGTTCACTGGCTGCTCACTGTTATCGCTGGGTATTCTGCTTAATGCATCTGCGTTCTTATTGTATCTCCCGGTTTATATTCGATATTATACTCATACTCTGAGAGTTTATATGTCGGGAGGTCGGATCTTTAGTATTAAAGGTTCCTTTAAGCGGCTTGTCATCTGTATAGATTGTAAATTTTCGTCCATATAAATAGCATCGAAAGTTTCTAGTTGCGCAAACTATTGCTAATAGCTCTTTTTCCGTAGTGGAATAATTCCGTTCCGCTTTATTCAATATCCTACTTGCGTATGCAATTGGTTGGTCCTGGCCACCTGAGATAAAACAGCACCAAGTGCCTCTCCACTAGCATCTGTGGTTAACATAAATGGTTTGTCAAACTCTGGGTATATTAATAAAGGTGGAGTAATTAATGCCTTTTTTAGTTCTGTAAAGGCCTTTTCGCACTCCTGCGACCATTTGAAGGAACCATTTTTACGCGAGAGTTTATTAAGTGGCTCTGCAATTTTAGAGAAGTTGGGTATAAACTTTCGGTAATAATTTGCTAATCCCAGGAACGACTGAACTTGTCTCACTGTTTTCGGCTTTGAAAAGTCTTTTACGCAACTTACTTTAGAGGGATCTGGTAGAGCCCCTTTACTCGAGCATTTATGTCCTCAGTAGATCACTTCTTTTCTTAGGAAATTACATTTTTCTATTTTCAGTTTTAGATTGCTCAATTTCATTCTTTCTAATACCTGTCTGAGCTTCTTTTTGTGGTCTGAAAGATTTCTTCCGTATATGACAATGTCGTCCAGGTACACGAAACACTTAAAACCTTGGAGTCCAGTTAAGACATGGTTCATCAAGCGTTGAAATGTTGCTGGCGCACTTTTAAGTCCAAACGGCATTCGCTTGAATTCAAAATGTCCAAGTGGAGTACTAAAGGCTGTTTTAAATTGATCCTTTTCCTCTACTAAGACTTGATGATATCCACTAGCCAGATCTAAGGTAGCTAAATATCGGGAGTGCCCCAGTTGGTCGAATATATCTTCGATCCTAGGAAGTGGGAATGCATCTCATATTGTAATAGAATTCAACTTCCGGAAATCGACAACAACACGTCATTGCTTTTCTCCATTTACTCCTTCTTTCTTGGGAACAACAAGGAGGGGTGAATTCCATGGACTAGTGCTCGGAGTTATAATGTCATTTCTTAACATTTCCTCCACTTGGTCTCTTATTATGTTTCTTTGTACCTCTGGTAGTCTGCACATCCTCTGATTAATAGGCGAATGATCTTGTAGAATAGGGATTTCATGTTTAATAGAATTAGTACAGGTTAATTTATCTCCTGGTAATAACAATATATCGTGGTACTCATGGCATATATCGAGCACCGCTTTTCTCTCTTCTTTGTTCAGGGTATCATCCCATAAAATTTTCTCTTCCAAAATTTTAATTCGCTCCTTCACCGTGTGTTCATTCGTAGTGTTTATGCAGAACGCACCAGCTTTAATTCTCGCATTAACTTTATTTTGTTGACTTGCTTTTATGCGCTTATTACCTTCTTGTTGTGGCGGCATTGCAAGCTCAGCGTTATAGTTTTCGCGCTAAAATCTTTTAAAGCAATAATATCGTAATCTAAGATTGGTTGTATTTCCACATCTATAACATTTAAACTTTGTTCACTTTCATTAACATTAAGTAGAGCAACTATTATTTCCCTATCTACAGAAATTGTCAGACAGTTTCCTATAAAGATACCTGGTTGCAATTCTTTTGAGAAGCACACAAATTCACCATTAATTTTTGTGGGGATTTTTACCAGTTTTTCTGAACGTGCAGGTATGTGGATTGCTTTCTGAGTCTCAAACCTTACGAGTCGCCTTCGACTGGCTTGTATGTTTTCGCTCGGTTTGGAAAAACATCCCTTAGTTACCTGATTCAGTAACTTCATCTCTTTTAGTGGCCCTGTGTTTTGTGTAAGCGATTTTTTGCCAGGTTACTTTTCATGACTTATGATCGGTCTAACGCAGTCAGAGCCCCTATGGAAACTACTATTTCGCTTCAATTCCTCTAAGCGAGCGTGAGAACTGACTGGTATCGAGAATGGTATCCTTTTCATGTCTGTTATTGGAAACTCTAGTGTTCCTTTGGAACACTTAACATTGCAAGTCTTTGACAGGAAGTTATAGCCCAGTATCCCATCATATGGAACGTTATCCTCATCGCTATCTTTGACCACATGGAATTCGCATGTTTGTGGATTCTTTAGTAAGAATTTTCCCTCGCATGTTCTGGTTGTCTCGCCTTCCCCGAAGGCACAATTCAGGCTTGTTTTATTCCATTCATTGATAGCAGTGTTCGATCGCAACGTGGATTTTTTTCAAAGGCTAACGTCAGCGCCCGTGTCGACTAAGAGTTCGACCGTGGATATAGCTGCTATATCCAACGGCAATTTTACTGAACACTTCGGATTTTGGGCGGGCTGACACCATTTTTCTTCATCGTCTTTTAGGCTTCCGCGGTATCGACGCAAGCCTATTTTTAGTTTTCCGACTGGTTATTTGTTTGTTTCCGTATCTTACTCTCCCACTCTTGTTTCGCATGGCAATTATTTAAAGTGTGCCCTTTTCTCTGACAAAACTCACATCTATCTAGAGTGTTTGACATAGTTACTACCTGTGAATTCGCTCTTTGATTGAATTGCATCGAATTTACTTGAGGTCTTTGGTTAAAGGGGCTTCTCCTGCAATTCTGAACGACGTGTCCATAGTTTTGGCAATTTGTGCAAAACTTTGACTTTTTCCTTTCAAAGCATTCGTCGAATGTGTGATTGGTTCTATTACAGAAGCTGCACCTTACTTTCGGATATCGTTTGTTATTTTCAAACCGGCTGGGGGGTTTTCCTGCCTCCCTTGATATCGATTTCTTGGTTATTGTTCAATGAAAGAATTTGGGATTTTGGGGGATGGGTTAGGGTACATTGAATAGCCACTTGTAGCTATTGGATTCATTAAACCCATGCCTAAGGGGTTATGAACTATTGACATTGCCTGTCTTTCAGCCTCCTCTAATTTCTGAGCCTTTTCAAGTACAGAGGTCAACTCATTACTTGTGTCTTGTATGAGAAACATTTTATGGGTGGGATTTATTATCCCTGTTTTGAATACATAGATCGCAGTCTCTGTTAACTCGGCTTGTACTGCTGTAGCAGCTTCACCATTATATCGTTGAGCAATTTGGGACAGACAGCTTTTATATAACGCATGAACTTTATTTGCGAAATCTGTCAATGTTTCGCCGGGCATCTGATATAGTACTCGGAGTTCATTTACCAAGGCTACAAAGCTTTTTGTGTTTACCAGTTTGCTATGAATCTTGGTTTCTAACGCACTGAAATTCTCGAATTGTGTTCCCTCTAAGGAAGTAGCTGCTCTACCTCTAAAACGTGTGGGCAGTAGAGTTAAAAAGATAGGAATTTCTTCGGCAGTTAAGCAATTCATTACATATTTGCAGCAATTGGTGAACACCGTTACCTCTGGTGCGAGGCTTGGACCTATTTCCCCAGTTAAAATAGGTATACTATTGAAGATTAACTGGTTCACTTTTGAAATATCAACGTTAGCCATGTTAGCGTCTTGTGGCCTTGCCTCCGGTTGTTCCCGTAATTCTTCAGAACTGCAAAGGTGTGTTTCACCGTCTTTTCCTAATTCTAATAGGGATTTAGTTCGTCTCTGATACACTAGACCTGATCTTAATGGCATAGGAATTTCGTTATTACTTTGAGAGATTCCACTGGCACCTTCTTCGGTCGGTATTGTGTCTGTATCATCTGAACTATCTGAACTATGGTTTGGACTGACGTTGTCAAAAGAGAAGGAGTTTATCTTTTTCCAATATCGCTTTTGAGCTGAACTTAAGTCGAAAAACGGGAATTCTCGTTTTGGCTTGACATTAAGGGGAGTCGAACTAGCTTCTGGTTCTTTTGATGTATTGTTTAACATCCCAGATTGAGATATAGGTTTACCATTACATATTAGCGTTGTTACATACAGCCCTTACAAAAAAGAAATTATGTACATACATACGTACATTGCATATCAGGCATACGTTTGTCCAAATTACGTACATACATACTTATATTGCCTATCAGATCTACTTCAAAAGAAAATATGTACATACATATGTACATACCTACATTGCATGGCAAGTGAAACAAATCATTGCATGCATGTACATACATGCGGTACATTATACCATTTTACCTAAAGAATGGCGCGTACATACATATTATTACTGACCTACAGCAATTATTTCCGCTTATAAAACAAGTGGAAAAAGAAAGTGAGGTAATACCCCGGCTCGCAAGAAATCCCACATTGTAATATGACGACCTTGCGCCGGAGGTAAAACAAATGTATGTATGTAGGCGACCAAATTAATGGTTCACGACGAATGACGTGAAGTAGCATTGACCAGCTGCAAGCATTTAACAAAATTTATATTTATGTATGTACGTCTATAAACAAAATACAAACGTTTAACAAAAATAGTATTTACGGATGATAATGGTCAGCTGTAGATATTGAGCAAAGTGTAATTTATACATATATGTATACGGCGAGCGCTGTGAGGAAATAAATTAAGAGTTTTAGCTTTACTTCCGTAGCAGTTAAGGTTATATTTTTAGTATAAATATTATAACGTTTTTATTAAAAGACTAGTTGCAATCGTAACTCAACACAAGACACATTCAGTTGTTATCATTAGGAGCAAAGCTGTTCAGCTACTCCACTACACCATACTAGGAGCAAAGCTAAATTAGCTACTCCACTACACTAATCATTCCACACCTTAGGAGCAAAGCTATATTAGCTACTCCACTTCACTACATATAGGAGGAAAGCTAAATTAGCTACTCCACTACACTACACATAGGAGCAAAGCTAAATTAGCTACTCCACTACACTACATATAGGAGCAAAGCTAAATTAGCTACTCCACTACACTACATATAGGAGCAAAGCTACATTAGCTACTCCGATATATACCGTTACAAAAAAGTGCGACATTTCTGATAACCAAATCAACAAAGTAGGTGCTTGTATGAGAGTACTTAGTTATAATTTGATAACAAGTACTTCAAAAACTCAAACAAGTTTCCTCACAAAGAAACAGTAACAAAATTGGCGCAGCCGGTAGGATCAAGGAAGATAGTTCAACCTACAAATACTTGAAAAACCTTGATCCTCGAACCTACGAGTGCATACGAACATCTAACTGTTGAATCTGATATCAGAAATACCACGATAGGGCGCTTCTAACCCAGCCAACACACGGAAGAAGCCCCAAACTGCAGTACGAATTCAATAGATAACCTAATTGAACAAAGAAAAAATACGGCTTAGCAAAACACTACGATAGAGAAGAAACAACAAAGTTTTAAGTAAGTCTTTATAAAAATTGTTAAAAAAGAGGCAACAATTATTAGCGAATTCAATTTAGACAGTTTTAAAGGATATCTAACACATTAAAAAAAAAACAAAAATAAAAATTCGCTGATTCTTCTCGCCCTCTTTTCATCTTGGAAAAGTAATTCCAATCTAAGTAGCCGTTATTAACTATAAGGGCAAATCTCACACATTCATGCAAATTTCTTTGTTTTTTTTTTTTTAACAAAAGTCACTAAACTACTTATTCCCTTTTCTTCCCTACTTCTCTCTCTCACAATTACTCGTGGAAACTCGAAGTTTTGGCTTTCATGCCTAAACCTAACCGAAGCTTGTCATGCTCCAATTTTGAGACGGCAATAAGTTCATTGTCGTTTGATAACACTAGTCCTCCAGGAAGCCCTTCAGATAGCCCTATAGTAGAGCAAAATTCCCCAGAAAGCAGACCATCCATAAACTGTATCGCGAACATCGTTCAGGCAAACGTTTCAGAAGGCACAGTTTGATTAACTTCCTCATAAGGAACAATAGTTTAAACGATCTAATAACAGAAAAATCGTTAATCACGCCTAATTCAGATAAAGGCACGCCAGATATAATCCAGACTGAACAAATAAACAAAACAAACAAAATGCCAGTGAATTATGAAAAGGTGGTTAAACTAACGGCACAAATGGTGCCCTTATTCTCTGGGGAATTCAGCTCCCACATCCTCACAGAGTTACAAACTTTTTTAGGCTGTTGTAAACAAATACAGCAATGTCTAGAAGCGGAAGGAAAAGTAGCTTTTATGCAAATTTTCCCCACTAGGTTGAGAGGTAATGCATACCAGCTAATCGCTTCAAGCTCGCTCACAACATTTGAAGAGGTTGAAAAATTGCTTTATCGTAATTATTTACCTCGTGAGACATACCATGAGCTGATAAACAGACTAATTACTTGTCGACAATATCCACACGAGTCTTTTAACTCATTCACCACTGGGCTAAAAGGCCTATTGTTACAATGTAACGAAGCAGCACATAACAAATACGGTGCTGAAAATTTTAACGTGGTGAAACGACAAATAGAGGATTTCGCTATGGCTTCAGTAAAGAGTGGTGCAACTAATCCGCATCTAAGTGCATATCTACTTACCTTGAATGAAGATTCAGTAGACCAGCTCATTCAAAGGGCACTAGATATGGAAAGATTGCAACAAGGACTCTTTCATATCCCACAACCCAATCATTACATTTCTAATACCACAAGCAATTTCCCAATGGAGAACTTTTTAAAGCATAATCCTACAAATTATGCTAATACTTATAATCTCCCTATTCACGAGAGTGTTGCTCCATACCCTTACACCAATGAGATGAGCAAACCCAATATAAAAACGGAATTCAATATACCTCCCATAGGGGAGCCTCTAAAGGTGCCATCAGTGTCTTTTAATACTGATGGGAACCCTACAAATAATTGGCATTCCACTCAAACCAGTTTCACACGAAAACCTTTAGGAAGCCCACCTCTTTGCCAAAATTCTTTGTCTCGACATTGTTATAACCCCGTTTGCCGCCGTGCTTTCTTGGGAGAGAAGAGCGGCACAGGGGGAAGGCTCAGGATCTTTTCAGTACAAAAAAACACTTTTGATTATGAATATTTGTTACACAGGATTTTATTTTATTAGAGGAAATTAAACGATTACACTTTTATTTACTTGCACGGATACATGTACTCTTTCAAACAATATCTGTTAATTATACAATTCAATTACAAACAAAACTTCTCGACTTTGAAACCCGCCGTGCTTTCGCTTTGAATACCGATCCTGAACTTCGACTTTCTTTTGATTGTCGTATATTTTTATCACGAAAAATAACTAACGCCCTTGCGTCAGCAAAAAGTATGAAGAATTTTCGTCATTGGTGCGTTCAACTGACCAATAAGACGAAAAGCAGTAAAAATAGAACGAAAATAAGCAAAAAAAATGAAAAGATAAGACGATATTTGTTGGCTTGGGTCTTGCAGTAATTTGATCTTGCTCTTGATATTTTTGAGCGATATGCAATGTGGAGTACATTAACTCCGTGAATTATGTTTACAAAAAAATGTCAAAAATGTCGAGTAAGTATTTTATATAAGTGGGCTATTTATGCGAAGTTAAGTATTTTACGAGAATAAGTAATAAGAATATTTATGCATTAGGAAAATTTATGAAGGTAAGTATTTATGCATGTTGCTGTAATTTTAAGTGTTTGTGCAGGGAAATTTATGGAGCGTGCACAGTGTGGTATTTTGAGACCACAATTTGAATGCTCATGGATTTTTAGAAATCCTCAGGAGGTAAGTAAATGTAAATGAAATGGTTGTGATTTTGGAATCACAACATCCCTTCCCCCTAAAATAAAGAAAATTCATAGCCTGGAGGGTGAGGAATTTTCTGTATAATTAAAGCCCAAGTTTCCAACAAATTTCAAATTTTGCTGATATGTATGGATAAAAGTAGAGTTTATGTACGTGGTTATAGTGGTTCCGTCGAGATAGTCTTGTTGTGTTTGCTCTTATTATTTTTTGAATTCTTTAACACATTATTTTTTTTGAATTCTTTAACACAAGTATTACTAGGTATTAGGTGTTAACTATTTTCGTATAATAGACCTTTTGAGTTTTATTAAATCTAAATCGAATAAAATTAAAGTATAATTAGTCAAAATTTAAAATATGTGGTTTTCTACAGACTAAATTACATATAAAAAATATGTTGTACAAATATTTAGACAAAAGTAAGAAACGTAATATAGTATTTAAACGCTCTAATCATATAGGTAAACTCAAGTATAATAACTAGTTATAAAAAGGTAAGTATATAAATGATATTTAATGATTAATGGTAAGGTTTTTTTTTTTTTTTTTTTTTAATTATATTAAATTTCTAAAGTAATGTAGTTTTATTAAGATTGAACATATCTATTTTGATAATTTTACGCATTAAACGCTATTAAAGATATACAGTTTTTGTTAATTTTTGCTAAAATTATTGAAAGCATAAGTTTTAATAACCTTACGCGCTAAACATTTTGATAATCTTACTCTTATAGTTTTATTAATTATAACCAAGAAATACCAAAAAGGTGCAAATTATTTTCATTTATATTCGTTTTCGTACAGTGTGTTGGTTCGTTTCCGAGCGAACTACCAATGAAAGTTAATTAGTTATTAAGAATGGGGATCGTTATTTATTCAATTAATTGATTTATTGCAAGAATAACACTAACAACAAAAAAGGGGGAAATTTGGAGACCGAGTTGCGATCTAGAGGATGAAATGATGTCCATTCAACCGGATTGTGATTTAATATTTCCAGAACATGAAAAATCTGGATATATGTATATATATATGTTACGCTCGAGTTAACTGAATTTGGGGTTCCTGGTACGGATTTTCCGAGTTACTATTCTCGTTTTTCGTTCCTGATCTGTTTTTTCTCTGGCAAACACTACATTTCGGGTAAATAATGTATACTAGTATTACTAATATTATCAGTAATGATAAGTAACCAAGCGTGTAATGGTGTACTGTGTGTGGATCTATTGGTTCCAGACTTATTTCTTCTTGTTCCTTTAAGGTGTTTATTTGCTCGGATAGTTCCTTAAGCTCGTTAGAACTAGAATATTTGATTAATCCAACACTATCAGATTTCGGCTTAAATTTAATAGTTCGGTTAAAAATTTGGGTTATGTTTAATGAAGGTACAAAATAATTTTTCAATTCAGTTACGTTCATGTTGTATGCTTTGATGGTTAAGTATTCTGTTCTCAAGTAGCAGTTATTACTTATTTCAATGATTCCGGTTCCAACCAAAGTATGGGGAGTAATATGTTGTTTACATATCACGTCTACTGAGGTATTTATTCTGGTTGCGAATAACCATTTATTTGCTTGAGACAATTGTACCCAGAAGGTTGTTTGGTTAGAGGTTCGGAAATCACATGATTGTAACCTAGAATATTCTCGTTTGAGTAGATTGACCTCACATACTGAATTATCTTTATTTCCATTAAAAATAGGGTGGATTAGTCGACAAAGGAACTGTGCTTCACTATCAGTTGCACAACTTCCTAGTTCGTGTGCATCCATATTATAATAGTGTTCACGATTATAATCGACCACTAGGTATTCAGTACTAGGTTGGATGAAAGTGAAATCTTCTTTATAGATTGTAGGTAGTGAGTGAGTTTTGAATAATTGGTAGTCTTCCTTATAAGGAAGCGGAATTCTAAATTCGTATATAATTTTGCCATTATAAGCAATGGTACTCATTTTTCCCAAGCGATATATAGATAACAGATTCGTTTCCCTTAGTGTACTAGGTAGTCTAAGTTCACTGGAGATTTCTTTCCGTATTGTGATGAGGAGTGTTTCCAATTGACTGGGAGAGATAACTGAGGGATGTGGTTTTCCGTGTCTGACATCCGTTACGAGGTCAATAATTGTACTAACTACTCCTTGGTATCTTAATATCAAAAGAGTGTTAAGGGCAGTAAGCGATTCAAGTTCAGCGACAATTCTATTAGCATATGTTACGTTGTGAAGTTCATCCATAAAACCTCTAAGTGTTCTATATTTGTTGTTTAGAGTTACAAATTGCATTTGTATATCGTTTATCGATTTATTAAAGATATTGGCGGTGGTTTCCAATATCAAAGTTTGGTTTTTTATCAAAGACTTCAAATATTCTTCGTTATTTTTTAATTTTTCGATTTCCCTATCATAATAGGTAGCATCTTCTTCATTTAGGATGCCAAAAAGAGGTTTGCCTATTGTTCCCACTATACCTAATAACGATCGCTTTATCCTCAGTTTTGGATCTAACAGGATAATGTTTTGCTCAATGTCATGTATCAGGTGATTCATTTCCAACACCGTGTGATTACAGACCTGTGAAAACGCTGGTTCGTTCCTTAACACATCGCACAAGTCATTAATTTCCATTGTGTGTTTCTTTAAATAGGTTACGCCCAAGTTTATTCCCAATAGGTCATAATATATTACAATTTTCCATTCGTTAGAATAGAATTCTATGTTTCCTAGATTTTCAAAATATATCCCCGCATTGTTTATCGGAGTAATCTTGATTCCGTTAGATCGAACTGCGGTTATAGTTGCGAGGATGATTAACGTCCAAATCATATCTGGAAAAATTTTAGAGTTAAGTTTGATGTGGAGAGCAATAGTTTGGAGCGTACCAGCGATCAGAAAGAACCCAAGCATAAGCATTATAATAAATAAGTCAGTATTCAAATAATGGACGGTTAGTTACATCTACACAATTTATTACGATTAAATAGTCTTCTAAGCAATAGGCTTAATTATTAAGAAAGTGTCAGACAACCTTACACTGGACGAATAACTTTCAGCGACTTACTGAGCTGAAATTACGTTAATTTTCGATTTATTTTGGCTAATTATTACGTGGGCTAGTTATTGGTAGATTGCTGATATATAAATTTAGTCAGAAGATAATGATATTATATGCATTCTACAAATGGTTTTAAATTGTTGTTGTGGACAATTTTCATTTTATTTCCGATCTTTATCTTAGTTGTTTCTTCGGAAATTAGTTTAATTACCTCATAGGGTCCTTCCCATAGGGCTGAAAATTTATTCTGTCGCACGTGTTTCTTTAGTAATACCTTTTCTCCCACGTTAAATGATTTCTTCCGTTTGTTCTCGTCGTAATATATCTTGGATTTTTCTTTGTATTTTACGATATTTTCTCTCGCTAATCGATATCCATGCTGTAGTCGGACTTTAAGCTCGTTCGCATAATTTTCGTAATTGTAAGTTGTTTGGGGTGATTGCTTTAGAGTAACAGGTATTTTTGGTGGGTAATCATAAAGAAGTTCGTAAGGGCAATAGTTCGTACTGCTATGAGGAGTAGTATTGTACACGAACATTGCATACGGGATCCATTCATCCCAAGTCTGAGAGTCATTATTAACGTAGTGTCGTAAGTATTCCGCTAAAGTGCGGTGACTTCTCTCCAGAGCCCCATTCGTCTGTGGATGGTATGGAGTAGTCCGTATCTTCTTTATTTTTAACAACTTGCACACTTCTGAAAACATCTTACTGACAAAATTGCTACCCTGATCTGTAAGCAATGATTCGGGAATACCATGTCTTGATACGATATTTTTGAAAAATTCTTCTGCGACAGTGTGTGCCTCCGCGTTACTTATAGGAACTGCATCTGAGAATTTAGTTAAATCATCCTGAAAGGTGAGGATGTATTTATTTCCTTTATAACTCACAGGAAGCGGACCTACAATGTCCAAAGCTACTCTTTCAAAAGGTTGCGAACTGGTTGTGGTTATTTTCATGGGTATGCTGTTAAGTTTGTTTAACTTATTCTTTTGGCATGATTCGCAGCTTTGAATATAATTCTTTATATCCCTGAGCATACTTGGCCAATAGTATTTCATTCTAACACGCTTGAGTGTTCTAGTAAAGCCTTGATGTCCACCTATTGGAGAGGTATGATATTCCTTCAGTATTTGCTGAATATCTTCAGAACTATTTACGTGAATCTTTGTATTTCGATAAAGGAATATTTTTATTTTCGTATGCACTTTTAATTCGTTCAGAATTTTCTTAAAGTCCAATAGTATGTCATTACTATACACAGGTATTGAGATGTGAAACTCTGCAATTTGATTTCTTTCACATGACTTCAAGAATTGTTTTAAGGATTTTTTCATATATTCCTTATCCTGTTCCGTTCTTATGGGGATAGGTATTCTGGTTATATAGAAGAATTCATTATTCAGTTTAAATGATTTGTGTTCACCTATCTTAACACGTTACAGTCCGTTCACGCGTTTTCGCGGGGTAGCAGAACTTTTCGAACAGTCCGTTCCCGCGTTTACGCGTGTTAAAAATATTGTATATTTATGTTAAAAAAAATGTCATAAGAACATGATACAGATTTAAATTTCTTTGAAGAGATGGAAGTATATACATTTGTAAATATTTTAGTAATGTGAAAAATAGATTTCAAAATATAGAAATGTATAATTAATTATTTTTTTTACAAATAAGTCAATAGAATAGGTTTTATATTTATTTAGCTTCATTTTCGTATATTTGTTTGTTAGTTTCAAATATTGTGGCGGATTTTTCAACTACTTCTACTTAACCGATTGGGTTGAAATTTTGAACATACATGTAGTTCCGATGACAATACACTTCAACAATTTTATGTAGTAAAAATTTAAAATGGCGGCGCCAAGATGGCGGCGTCAAGATGTTATTTATGGTCCGACCCTTCTGATATGGGTACCAAATAAAAGGGTTTGACGAGTAGCAGAATACAGTAATCTATGTGACGTCATTCTAAACCCAAAATGGTGGACGCGACAAGATGGCGGATTACCTCTTTTTTCACAACCCCTTTGACATGGGCATCAAATAAAAGGGTTTGACGAGCAGAATACGATAAGCTATGTTGCGTCATTCTAAACACAATATGGCAGACGCAACAAGATGACGGATTACCTCTTCCTTCACAAACGGAAGCTTTTGCTGAAAGGTTTCCCCTACTACTATTGGGGCAGGAGTTACAGCTCGACAGAATAAAAAAATTCTAAAATTTATCCAAATTTTTCCAAATTTCCCGCCAAAAAGGGTGTTACGAAGAAGTACACATAATTAAAATCCCCTTACCGCTCCCCATCCCAACCCTGCTATACAGTTTCGGTCATAACTCAAGGCCTTGTATCAGTTCCCGGCATGTGGACTTTCAGTTGTGGACCACCCTGTATATTTTGCATGACATCTATTAGCGGATAGCAAAAAAGAAACAAACAGATTAGTATGAATTTTTTTCCTTACTCAGAACCCACTGCAGGGCGCACATTTCTGTACATATTTGTATAATTTTAGTTACTCCTCGTCCAGGAAGAAGCGTGATTAAATCATGTACAATTTGTAATGTCCTTTTCAGATATTTCGTGTTTTTATAACAATTTTTCTTTCTGCTATTAGTCGGTTATTATTGTACTATTGGGCTATTGAGTATATACATTTTGAACTTACAAATTGAATTGACATTGATTCTAAATATTTTTCAAAAGTGGTTAATTTGTTTTTTTTAAAGGGTTGTGAACATTTGTGACTTTTACTTATTTGCTGTCATTTGTTTAAATTCTAACGTTTTTGTGTTGAACTCCTAAAATATGGCTGAGGGTGATGATGCATTTTTGGAAGAAAACTTTGAAGACAACTTATCCGATGAGCCAGATAATTGCAGAAGTGACCCAGAAAACGATAGTGACAGCGGTTCGTCCACAGCACGTATGATGCATCTATCTTATTCAACCGATGAAGATAGTGATGGTGAAAATATTTCAGTAGAGTGGACAGATAGAGATATTCCAAGAAATAATAATTATTTTGAAGGAGCACCTGGAGTAAAAGAAATCCCGGAATATGTCACCAATGTGGAAAATGTAACAGCTTTGTTCATTGGGAATTATTTATTTGCTATAATTGCTTCAGAAACTAACAAATACAGGGCTAAAAATCAGCATAAATATAAGGTAATCAAAAATACTGTCAAATGGGTTGACGTTACTGTAGTAGAATTAAAAAATGGTTTGGATATTGGTCATCATTATGGGTCAAGTCCGTAAAGGTACATTGAATGATTATTGGTCGACGGACAAACTTATAGAAACGCCAATTTTTGGAAAAACCATGAGTCGGAATCGATTTAAAGAAATCCTCATGTTTCTCCATTTCAACAACAATCAATCAACAACAATCAGGACATGAATACGGCAAAGGCATGGTTGGAGATTACTCAAATGGAAACTGAAGATCCCGAAGCCCCATCTACATCCCCTATGAATGCATCTATCTCTAGAATTCGTTCTGATCCAGTCGACCGAATATCTAAGGATTCCATAAAGCATCAACTCATTAAAATACCTAAAGGAAAAAATATAAATCAGCCTAGAAGGGTCTGTAGAGTTTGTATTTTGCATAAATCCCGTAAGGAGACAACATTGATATGCAAACATTGCAAAGTTCCTTTGCATGTTGGTATATGTTACAATGCATATCATTCAAAGCAAAAATACTAAATAAAAATTTTACTTTCATCAGAAGATTCACATTTCAATACGCACTTATATAATTTTAATTTTGAACCCAAAAATTATGTAACATTTTTTGCGTTAGCTTTATATGTAGATGTACATTTTTGTTATTTCTTTTACTTATACTTATTAGGATATTTTATGAAACAGAGTAGTTATTACTATTATGTAAATAATTTGTACTAATAAAATATTTTTAATTCAATTTACACAATTGCGAAAATTTTTTTACTCATATTTCGTAATTGGTTCTTCAATTTTTATTCAACTATTTCGGTGGATAGAGCATTATTGTTTCACGTAAATTATCGTAATTTCCTTCCTTACACAATTTCACAACGAAAAGTATTTAGTGTTTCATTCAAACAGCGACGTAATCAAGCAAATCACCCCCACCCAAAATCTTGACTAAATATTTTCTGATTTGCAACATTCCTTTTGCTACTCTTTTTGTGATGTTTTTTTTTATATTTTGTGAATATTTTTCCACCCCTCCCAAATTCGTTGTGAAAATTAATTTTCGACGGCCAAAATATCTGTCTGAAAAATTCATTTCGAAAATTGCTTAACCGAATTGTCGTTATATCCAATTTTATATGTTTTTATGGATGCACGCTTCTTAGGAGATTATCTATACGAAATTTCCGGAAGATCCGAATGAATTTGGCGCTTTTGTTTAAATTCTGAGCCAATTTAACCGCGACAACTCCTGCGAAAATTTCCAAATTTGATTTTTGAAATCGCGATTTTCACTTTCTTCCTAATCCCGCCATGTGGGTAATTTTTGGAAAGGTCTCAGCGAGTACATAACAAATCATCTGTTACTTTTTTTCCACCCCACTTTTCGGTCGATTTGGCGCCAAAAACCGTTATTTTTGCTAAGTGATGCCACCTCCAATACTTTCTTGAACCATTTTCAACGTGTTATTATAGGCATTTTGATCCTTAATTTGTCTGCTATTTCAAACCAAAAATACAAAAAAAGTGCTAGAGGTCCACAGTAAAAAAAATACATTCCCCTCAGTACAGTGCTTGCTCCCATACAGGTTACTTTGGGTATACGGAGACGTTAAAAAGTCATATCTCAAAAACAAAGCCGAATATCATCGCAATTTTTTGTGCATAGTTAGATAAAATTTCTAGCTTCACTATACAAATAGAAAAGAATGCTAGAGGTCCTCACTAGTGAATAATACTATTTTATTTTTTTAATTACTATTATTAACAGAAAATTTTTTTCGGTCGGTGCTGCTATATTTTTTTACAAAAAATATAAAGCATTAAGCTTCATTTGACATTTGAATCAGAAAAATTGGTTGCTCCTTTCTCGAGATATCATTTTTTGAAAATGATGCTTCATTGTAAAATTACGAAATTTCTAATCCCCAGTTGGGGAGTGGGGGGGTGGTAGGAGAAAACAAAAAAATGTGTGTGAGTTACTTTGATATTCCCTACCAACTGTGAAACTTTCAGCCAAATCTGAGATGGAACTTCGGCCGGACTTCATATGAAGTTTAATGTGGAACACAGCGGACCGTAATGTGTTAATATTATTGATATCAGGGAAGAGCTCTTTTAGTTCAAGTCCTTCGGTTGTATTGAATAAAGGTAACAGAAAATATTTATATTCCACTTTTCGTGTTATAAGGGATTCCAAGTTCTCAGTTAATTCTATAGAATTTGTTTTTGTTGTATCGCTATTTGTACTAAATTTTTTTAGGTCATCCTTTTCTTTCGGGGAGTTTACTTCAAGCCGTTTTTTTGTTTGATTTCGGGTCAGAACCCGTATAATTTTATCGTCATTTTCAGACTCATTGGTCTTTATTCGACTTAATGCATCCGCATTAGCATTATATTTACCAGGTTTATACTTTATTTCGTAGTCATATTCCTCCAATAAAATTCGCCACCTCATTAGTCGGGAGGATGGTTCCTTCAAGTTTATGAGCCACTGTAGGGGCTTGTGATCTGTTAGAATGACAAATTTTTTTCCATATATATATGGTCGGAATTGCTTTACTGCGTAAACTATTGCCAGTAATTCCTTCTCCGTCGTTGAATATCTCGTTTCCGCTGGATTAAGCGTGCGACTGGCATAACAAATAGGGCGATCATTTCCCAGTTTACCTTGTGAAAGCACAGCTCCTAACGCTACGTCACTTGCGTCGGTTGTTACCAGAAATTGTTGTTCAAAATCTGGGTAGGTCAATACAGGTGCATGGATAAGTTTGTCTTTCAATAACACAAATGCCTCTTCACAGAAGGCATCCCATTTAAAGGTCTCATTTTTCTTGAGTAGCTTCGTTAAAGGTTTGGAGATTTTGGAAAAGTCTGGTATAAATCGTCTATAATAGCCTATGAATCCTAGGAAAGATTTTACATCCTTTTCTTTTTTTGGTCTAGGGTATGTTTTGACTACGCTTATTTTGTTGGGATCTGGCTTCAGACCGTGTTCTGAAATTATATGGCCCAAATATGTAAGTTCTCTCTCAATGAAATGGCACTTATCAGGCTGAAGTTTAAGGTTATTTCCTCTCAGTCTGTCCAAAACATGTACCAGTTTCTTATTATGATCCTTCAGATCATACCCGTATATAACAATGTCATCCACGTACACAAAACATTCTATTCCTTGCACACCCATGAGGACATTGTTCATTAGCCTCTGGAATGTTGCCGGGGCATTTCTCAGACCAAATGGCATTCTATTATACTCGTAGTGACCAAAAGGAGTACTAAAAGCAGTCTTCTCTCGGTCACGTTCATCTACCAAGATCTGATGAAATCCCTTCGCCAAATCGAGAGTGCTAAAATATTTTGATTTTCCTAACTGGTCCAAGATATCACTTATATTTGGAAGTGGGTAAGCATCTCCGACTGTAATGTCATTGAGCTTACGAAAGTCTACTACAACCCTCCATTGTTTGTTGCCTTGGCTATCTGCCTTTTTTGGTACGAGGATAAGTGGAGAATTCCACGGACTCTTGCTATGTCGTATGATACCTGCTTCATACATTTCATTAACTTGCCGGTGGATTTCATCTTTCTGGGACTCCGGCAACCGGTATGGCTTTATATACACTGGGGCTTTATCCAGTTGAGTTTGGATTCTATGAGATCCGGCATCGGTACATGTCAATACATCGCCCTCCAAGAAAAAGATGTCATTGTATTCTCTACAAATATTGATTATTGAGGTTTTTTCCTCGATATTACAATGATCGAGCTTTAAAAATGATTTCAGTTTTTCCAGTCGACGATTTACGGGGTCTTCATCGCGACGATAGTTCAAAATATTATACCTATTTAGTTTTTCATAGTCCACAGTGATTTCAGTATCTACAATGCTTTCTGTTTCGTTGCTATTTAAAAGTAATATTTGTAATTTATTATTACGGGGTTTAGTTACCGTTGCTGCGAGAAATATTCCTGGCAATATCTCCTTATTTTTTATAACGATTTCTTCGTCCACATGAATACGACATGGCATTTCTATTATTGTCTTACACCGAGGTGCTATTACGATTTTATCGCAAGTAGCCGGAGCTACTCTCGCTACATTTTCTCCTTCAGATTTATTATCCATAGAAGGTAAGGCTGTCCTTTTTTCCTGCTTTAAAAATGAGTCTAATTTTGCACAATTGAGCAACGGTCTTGAGGATTTATTGTCCTCCCGTGCTACCGGAAAACTTTCAATGAAACTCATCTCAGGTTTATATAACCTTAACTCCAGACATTTTCTATCATAGTCGATAATACAGCGATATCGCTTCAAAAAATCGTTACCTAACAGACCATCATATTCCAAGTCTATACACGAGGGATCTAGCAACAGAAATGATTGTTCAATAGAAAAATGAAATTGTTCATTTGACAGTATTATTTCACCGTTAATGGATCCTAATGTATGGACTGATTTCCCCGTTATTGTTACTACATTAGAATTTTCTAAGTAAATTAATTTTTTAATCTTTTCGGGACTCGTATCTGATTTAATTAGGCTAACTTCAGCTCCAGTATCAATTAAAAATCTTTTAAATCCAACTTTAGATGGCTCGAATTGTACATTTGCTACAAGACCAGCTTTAGTGTCTTCTAAAGACGCTTCAATAATAGTGATTTTATTTATGTTGTTTATTGGTGAACGTCGGCTCTGACTTTGATTCGAGAGGGGGTGCCGACAACTTCCGCCCGAATCTCCTCGTTTCCCATTTCTCCAAAATGTGGATTATTTTGCCTTACGGCGTATTGAGTAAATTTAGCTCCACGATTACCTTGAGGTATATTTCTTTGCGGGATTGTTCCATGCATTTCCTCATTTGATTTAGAGGTATTCGGCTGGTCTTTCCTATTGTAATTATTGTGGTTACTATAGACAGGTGGTATATAGTTATTTGGTAGGAACCTGCCTTGGTTTTGTTGTCCATGCCAATTTCTAGTATTATGGACTTGTTGGTTTGGGTAGTTCATTTTTCTCACGTGTTGAACTTCCCTTTTAATTGTGGGCCTATCTATATTGGGAAATTTACCCCTTTGATAACAAGTATCTTGTGTATGTCCCCTTTTTCCACATATAGAACAGTTGGGAACAGGCCTAGTATTTGGTTTAAAAAAACTTGAAGCGGAAGGGGTGTCTTTTTCAGAGCGCAACTCTTGCTCCATGGCATATGAAATGGCCTTTTGTAAATTTGTTTCGTTGTGCGCTTTAGAAAGTAACTTAAGATTCGAATTTCGTAAGCCATCCTCGAATACTTGTACAGCCAACTTGGTGTTTTCGCTTAACAGATAAGTTTTGGCACCTGCATCTGTTACTTCGGAGTAAGTACAGGAATTTAAAGTATTCAACATTTGTGTTACCCTATCTCCAAATTCCTTAACAGTCTCTTTATAACCCTGTTTGGCTTTTATCAATTCGTTTTGAGCCATGGCTCTAGATTTATCTTTCTTAAATTGAGCTTTAAGTACTGTTATCAAATCATTCCAAGTACCATATGTTTCATATTGTACTAAATCGAAAGCGGGTCCTTGGAGCTTAGTTTTTATAACTTCAAGGAAAAATTTCTTATCTGCTTCAGTCTTAGCTGAAGAAAAAAGTATTTTGCCACAAGCGATGAACTTGTTCAACGTCTCGGGATTTCCATCGTATTCAGGTACTAAATTGTGTATGTCAGACAAGCTGACGGATAGTGCTTCGGTATCTGGCATATCTTCGTCGTGAAAAGGAAGCTCACTAAAACCGAATATTAGAGCGGCTCTTTCCCGTGTTTTATGACGAGTAAAAATTACGCTTCTTGACAAAGCGAAACCACGCCGCTTAGCAATAGATTTCTTATATCTTCCCGTTATGTTTGTTATAGGTTTTACTCTACTCGAGGAGTTATTCTAATAAGAAGGATTTCTCTTTTCGCTTGCTAGCTACTGTTAATGTTACTGTATAAAAAATTTTTTTTTTTATATAACCATGTAATTAATTCTTTGACATTACACAACGTGTGGGAGACGTGATCTCCCTTCGGTACCAAAAGTGTGAGATCTTCGTATCAGACACGCAATTCGAATGAAACGAAACAATAAAAGTATAATTATCAAGCAGCTTTGTTCGATTTTAAATGTAACGAGACAAAAAATTCATTTTCTCTTTTCACAGAGAAGCTCTCCTCAACAAAAACCAAAATCATCCACGATTTCCATAATAACAATGATTAAATCTATTGAAGATATTTTTTCTTTTTTTTTTTTTATAGGAAGGAGAAAAAAAAATATTTCAATATTTTAAAGTTGTTTATAAGAGCATAGACAATTAAATAAGAATTACTCACATATCAATTAAATGTGCTCTAATTTCGCTTTACGTGATGAAAATATATTTTATGGAAAGTTGATTTAATAAACTAAATCTCTTTTAATGTACGTTAAGTATATCCCGTTGCTCATTATATGGACGATGTAACGTTCCAATATTTCTATGTTTCGTGGTGATGTGTCTTACAATCGGAACTTAGCGTTGCACAGTCATATTTCACTTGCTTTCTTCTCTTCCCCTTTTTTTTTTTTTTAAATAATAAAAAAAATATAACGGTACACGCCAAACTTAGAAAAAATTTATATATTTGTATAATAAATGACTATTTAAAGATAGCTCTTATCTCTTCCATATATGTTTATAGTTTCTCTGTTAGTTTTAGAGGGAATATATTTCTCACTGTCTGGTATTTCTCATGTGTTTATTGGGAACATTCGCTATTAAAAAATCTTTATCTCCCTTTTGTCAACACTCGAGTATAGTGTAAATGGTCAAATTTGCGTATAATTAACACCTTTGGGTACTCATCTATGTACATGCCATAATCTTTCGATTAAATTCAACGAGGAAAAATCTTACAGAAATTAACCACGGACTCAGTGTCATTTACTCACTAGGAATCACTAAATCGACGGTGGTCAAAACCAACATAGACCTCCACAATCACAAAATCCGATCCAGGCATGAATATTTGATTTTCCACCAAGATATTTGAAGAATTTCTAATTATTTTACAATTTATTCGACAAAATGAAAACTTCCCGTCGGCAAACCGCGATACGGAAACAAACCACTGATCAAAGTAAAATGATTTCACTAAAGTATTTGCACTTTTTTTTTTTTCTTATATGTACATATATACTAGAAATAATTCCAATTTACTAATTAGATTTTTTTTTTTTTTTTTTTTTTTTATTAGGTATATTCCTGACTACTACAATAGTAATATTATGTAATTATGCGAGAGAAAAAAAAAATTCTTACTTGGTATATACAAAGATTCTATTCTCCGTGTAGTAAGTTGGGCATCAAATGTTCTGACCGACGTCTAAGTCTGTTGAATAGTTTTCTTTAACTTATAGTTGGTTATAAGAGACAGCCCGTCTCTTTCGGGATCACACCAGTGATGGGTCGGGACCGTCCGTCCACCGACCTTTGATTTTTTTATAATATTATTTTTATATGTGCTTATTTTTCTCACTGTTTACTTTTAGGTAGTTAGTAAGCCCAGTTTGTATGCGTTTCTTTATTTTATTATTATTTTTTTTTTTTTTTTTTATTTTTGTTTCTATTATTATCGTTTTTGTTTTTTTTTTTTTTTATTAAAAAAAATTTCAAGTTAGGTTCTTTTTGTTTGACGAAATTATTTATTGGTTTTGTTACGTTTTATTTTGATTTTTGACTAAATTTAGGCCACAATGTTCATATTATATTAAACACTCATATTTCATATGAAAAATGTTATATATATATATACGACCATTTGCACATCATTTTCAATTAATTAAGATTTGATAAACGCCGAATCAATTAATCTCATATCTCAATGGATTTATTTGCTGTGTCGTATTCTTCTTATTTTTTGAACTCTTTTGACATATTTAATGTACACTTGGGTTCATCGTCTTTTAATTAAAGCATTCGCAATTTTTTATTTTAACACTTTTGTAGTGATAATGGTAGTCTTTTCAACAAAAACCGTTCACTTGATTCGCAAGTGCAAACGTGAATCCTTGGTTTTATATGATTAATAGGAATCATTTGCCGGGTTTTATAATTATGGTGTGATATCTTAAAAGATAAGTCACAAGTTAGTCAGCTCTATTCAGCTGATTCCATTTAATATCCTATGGATATTGTATTGATTGTTGGTAAAGCAGGGAATTTTTTTTTAAATAATAAAACCATTTTATTGGTTATTTTCGCGAAATCAATTCTCTTTGTTTTGTATTTGCGAGGCGCTCTTTTCAAATTTATTTAAATATCGATTAATTGCAAAGAACTATAACTTTTCACTTTAATTCAGGCGATTAATTTTCACTTTATGAGGGATCGGCACCGCTGCCACCAGTTGTTATAACCCCGTTTGCCGCCGTGCTTTCTTGGGAGAGAAGAGCGGCACAGGGGGAAGGCTCAGGATCTTTTCAGTACAAAAAAACACTTTTGATTATGAATATTTGTTACACAGGATTTTATTTTATTAGAGGAAATTAAACGATTACACTTTTATTTACTTGCACGGATACATGTACTCTTTCAAACAATATCTGTTAATTATACAATTCAATTACAAACAAAACTTCTCGACTTTGAAACCCGCCGTGCTTTCGCTTTGAATACCGATCCTGAACTTCGACTTTCTTTTGATTGTCGTATATTTTTATCACGAAAAATAACTAACGCCCTTGCGTCAGCAAAAAGTATGAAGAATTTTCGTCATTGGTGCGTTCAACTGACCAATAAGACGAAAAGCAGTAAAAATAGAACGAAAATAAGCAAAAAAAATGAAAAGATAAGACGATATTTGTTGGCTTGGGTCTTGCAGTAATTTGATCTTGCTCTTGATATTTTTGAGCGATATGCAATGTGGAGTACATTAACTCCGTGAATTATGTTTACAAAAAAATGTCAAAAATGTCGAGTAAGTATTTTATATAAGTGGGCTATTTATGCGAAGTTAAGTATTTTACGAGAATAAGTAATAAGAATATTTATGCATTAGGAAAATTTATGAAGGTAAGTATTTATGCATGTTGCTGTAATTTTAAGTGTTTGTGCAGGGAAATTTATGGAGCGTGCACAGTGTGGTATTTTGAGACCACAATTTGAATGCTCATGGATTTTTAGAAATCCTCAGGAGGTAAGTAAATGTAAATGAAATGGTTGTGATTTTGGAATCACAACAACATACAGGAGAAAAAATATTCGACAAACAAGAATTGCTATTGAATAAAATCACCTGCAGCTACTGCAACTACAAGGGCCACACATATGACGAATGCCTGAAACGAAAAAATACTCCTTTCTGTGTAAACTGCAGAATAAAAGGCCATGATGCCCAACATTGCAAGCAAAATGCCAAGGCACCACCCGAACATGCAAACAGTAACAATCATTCTCGGTGGGGCTCTGCAAATCGGGAGCAAAGAATAAACCACATACAAAATATGTGTGATTTTTGTGGCCGAAGAAGCCATACGGTGTCCACATGCCAGCAGAAACAACGATGGGAGGCCACACATTCGGGAAAAGGCACACTGTCGACCGAAAAATCCCCGGCTCGACATTAAATAGAACAGTGCAACTTACTTCAGGGTCTACTCAAACAACAAAGAAACAAACTAGAGAAAATGTTCCAGTGGTAAAATTACCATTGGACATAAGTAAAAACACAGCCGTTCGGCTGATAGTAGACACTGGAGCCGAAGTAAGCCTAATAAAACAGGAAGCATTAAATATACAAAAACGGATAGAAACAGGACAAAAGGTCACTTTGAAAACTCCATTTGGAGAAGGAAGAACATTGGGTAACTGCCAAGGCACCTTTTTATTAAGCAGCAGTATCCCGTGCAATCTACAGGTTGTAGAAGATAACGCCCAAATCTCGCACGATGGGCTATTAGGTAACGATTTTCTTGCAAAAAATTGCAATATAGAAGGGCCTAACAGAGTACTCCGGTTTCCTCGCACGGAAACCAACCCTATTGAATTCACGGTACCTCTCGAAACATCCATAGAAGATGGAGAGGATATACCAAAGGATCAAATAGTGGAGGGATCTGAATCTACTACCGTTTCACGGGCACCCAAAAACAAAAGTTCCTTACTTCCAATTGAAGAAATTTCAAACACTTTGAATGAAGATGGAGGTAGGCAATATGAAGTAGAACTTCAGCGATCTCATAGAATACCCCCTCGATCTCAAATCATACTGAGCATACGAGTACAACTGGACCAGGAAATGCTCTGTTTGTCTCAGGAGATTCAAGAAGGAGTATTTGTCGCAAATTGCCTAGTTAGTCCTCATAAAAATTTCATACCGTTATCTGTTCTGAACGTAAACACAGAACCTGCATTCCTAAGAAAATTAAAACTTACTCTAGTTCCAGTTAATTATTATAACATTAGCTCTCTACAGTTACCTTTGTACGAAATAAATTCCCAAAGTTCCCAGAAAGAAGGCGATCCTTTTTTCCCACGTGCACAAGACAAAAACATATACAACATAAAATCTCTCTATTCATCTTTGGACGAAATAAGTTGCCAAAGTTCTCAGAAAGAAGGTGATCCACCTTCCCCCCATGCACATTGCAAAAATTCCAATAACTTCGTAAAAGATACGAAAATTTTTAACTCCAATCCATATTCAATAAACGTAAACCACATTTCAAAGTACAGTCCAGACAGACTTGTGGCTTTACGTGAAGAATTACTGTTGGATAAAAACTTAAATCAAGAAGAGAAAAAATCAATTCTAGAACTATGTTATGACTATAATGACCTTTTCCATCTAAAGGGGGACAAGTTAACGTACACTAACAGTATAAAACACACCATTCCTACATTACATAATCAACCACCAATAAATCAGAAAATGTATCGACTCCCAGAAACACATCGGGCAGTCATAAATGAGCAAATTAAGGAAATGTTGGACAACGACATAATCCAATTAAGTAAAAGCCCGTGGAGTTCTCCATTACTGGTAGTTCCCAAGAAAGCTGGGCCTGACGGCAATAAACGCTGGCGAGTAGTAGTAGATTTCCGTAAAATTAACGAGAAATCTATAGGAGATGCTTTTCCATTACCCAGGATAGAAGATATACTGGATCAACTTGGACACTCCAGATATTTTACTACACTCGATCTAGCAAGCGGGTATCACCAAGTACTTGTTGATCCGAAGGATAGACCCAAAACTGCGTTCAGTACCGCATATGGGCACTATGAATTTAAGAGAATGCCATTTGGGCTGAAAGGCGCGCCTGCGACCTTCCAGCGATTAATGAATTACATTCTAACGGGTCTCCAAGGCTTAGAATGCTTTGTCTATCTCGATGATATTGTAATATATGGAACAAATTTGCAAGATCACAACGAGAAATTGACTAAGGTATTCGACAGACTTCGAGCTCATAACCTTAAATTACAGCCCGGAAAGTGCCAGTTCCTACGCAGGGAAGTGATTTACCTCGGACACAAATGTTCAAACGAAGAAGCATTTCCTGATCCCAGCAAAACAAGTTGTGTCCAAAATTTTCCTCAACCCCGAACCCAATCGTTCCTTGGGTTGGCTAACTACTACCGCAAGTTCATTCCGAACTTTTTAAAAATAGTCAGACCCCTAACAAATCTTTTACGCAAAGACGATAATTTTACTTGGACGCAAAAGTGCCAAAACTCTTTCGAGGAAATTAAAAGATCACTTGTAAATCCTCCCCTTCTCTCATATCCTGATTTTACTGAACCCTTTAACTTGACAACAGATGCTAGCAACGAGGCGTTGGGAGCTGTCTTATCCCAAGGGAAAATAGGCGAAGACAAGCCTATAGCCTATGCAAGTAGAAGTTTAAATAAGGCGGAACAAAAATACTCCACAATAGAAAAAGAGTTACTCGCTATTGTATGGGCCGCCAGGAACTTCAGGCGTTATTTGCAGGGCAGAAATTTCACGGTCTACACCGACCACAAGCCCCTTAAAGGCGTATTCAACGTGAAAGACCCAACATCGAGATTAGTCAGGTTTCATCATAAACTCTCGGAGTTTGACTACAAAATTGAATATAAGCCTGGAAAATATAATACTAATGCAGATGCGCTTAGTCGAATACCTGCCCAGCTAAACCAGACAAACTCCAATTCATTCGTTGTGGAAGCTCAGGTACATCACCGAGCCGATTCCGATATAGAAGAAAATGAGTTTAGTTCGCCGCCACCCTCAAAACCTACACACGCACATTGTCACGTAGTTACAAGAGCTCAAGCAAGGGAGACAGAAATGGAAGACGTAGTTCAGAAAACTCCCCATAAAGTTCAAAAGAATTCTCAGAACTTCATAAAAGACTCAGTTGAGATTGGCTCAACTGAGAACAGCCTATTTGAAAATGTTGCATCTGAACACAGCAAATCTCCTATAAAAAATAATCTTATAGATTCCCAAGTTAAATTGCCGGAAATTATCACGGACCCGGAGGAAATCGAAACAATTTTAAAGGACTACCACGATTCTGCATTCGGTGGTCACCAAGGTGTAGTCAAAACCTATAAAAGAATAAAAAGGAAGTACAAGTGGAAAAACATGCTCAGCTCGGTTAGAAAATATGTCCGCAAATGTACTAAATGCCAAAAAATGAAGGCTAGCCCAGAGTATCGTATGCCAATGGTCATAACGGATACTGCCCTAATGCCATTCGAAAAAGTATATCTGGACATCGTAGGTCCTCTTGAGGAAACGCACTCAGGAAACAAATATATTTTGACTTTTCAAGACAATCTTACGAAATTCGTAGACTGCTACGCCATGCCGAATGGCAAAGCAGAAACGGTAGCAGGAATATTTTTCGACGAGATAATTACTCGTTATCGCATTCCTAAAAAGGTAGTAACTGATCAAGGCTCCAACTTTTTAAGCGATCTCTTCAAACGAGTTTGTAAGCTCTTAAAGATTAAAAAACTGCAAACATCCGCTTATCACCCACAATCCAACGGTGCACTTGAACGAACCCACAGACCACTAGTAGAGTATTTAAGAACTATTGTATCCGAAAATCTAAAGGCTTGGGATCGATTCCTGAGAACTGCGGCTTTTGTGTATAATAATAGTCCACATGAAGGCACTAAGCTCACTCCAATGGACTGTCTGTTTGGATTTACAGCGGATGTACCTTCAAATCTAAGAAGAGAGCCAGAGCCAATGTACAATCACGAAAGTTGCTACCATATTCTTAGGTACAAATTACAGAAAACCTACGCTATTGCCCGAAAAAATTTACTTAACGCTAAGGAAAAGTCAAAACTACACTACGATAAGCATTCAAGACCAGTAACTTTCCAACCAGGTGATAAAGTATTATTGAACAATCAAGCTAAGAAACACAAGTTGTCCCAGATATGGCTAGGTCCATATCTAGTAATAAAAGCTTTCAATCCTGTAAATACTATTATTCAAATCGGCAAACGAAGAGCAACAGTGCACAACAACAGGTTAAAACCATTCCACGAATAATAGTTAACCTTTTAAAAGAAAGATAAAGAATACATTCCACCTCAACATACCAAATCAGAGGTAAAATCTTTTTTGTTTTGATTAAAGAAAGACAATAATTAGTTAATTCCTTTTATTTTTATTGCCAAATTTAACAAGAAACCAAGTAAGAATTCATTCATAAATTCAAATCTAACTGAAACCATTCAGAACTTCATCCAACATGCTAACAACACCGTAAAAAACATATAGTTATGATAAGAGCAGAAGATGCCAATCATATTCTGAATGAGAATTCTTACTCTTTAGATCAATTGGAAGAACAAATAAAAACACTGGAAAAGCAGAGAAAAGAGCGAACTGAATCACAAATGGTTCAAATAAGCTCCCTATCTCTGAGTTCATTGGTAATTTTATTACTCAGCATAATTGGTATACTGAAGTTATGTAAAACTATAAAGAACAAGAAAAAGAAAAGCATAGTGGAAATGCCCAATGTGGTAATCGTAAGTAATCCAAAATCTCAGTTAGATGCTGAGACACCTCTACAACGTAAAGTAGAAATTCCGGGTAACTTAAATACCAAATGCAAAGAAGATGTCAAATCTAATCTTCATATTCCAAACCAGGAAAAGATATCGATGAACAAAGTCAAACAAATATCCCAAAACTTCCAATCGGAGATCACCAAAGCTCACAAAGCGAGAGTAAAACCCCTAACCAACGCCCCAGAAGCGGCTTCTCAGACCGTTCATTCAGAATCAAAAGATTCAAGTAAGCCACAAACTAACCCGCCACCCCAGGAAAATAAGAGGCAACATTTATCAATACCTCCACCACCACCACTACCACCATCTATAACCCATCCCAATTCATGTACACGCCCCCGCAATTTACAAGTAGTTTAGTAACTTCTCAAATCCAAGTTAACCAAAATTAATTGAAAATATCTGTTTTGTTTAAAATATAAATAATAAAATTAACGGGAGAGAAATATGTATGCAGGGTGTCAAAAGTATATATATATATATATAGTATATATATATAGATTAAGGTAAATAAATAAATTGTAACAAAAAGAAATATTAGATATACACCAATAGATCATAAAGACATATAATGGAAAATGTATATACACATATATTGTACAGTAAACGCATAAAAATTTTAAATTATAATGAAAACTTATGTACACACATATATATTGCAATAAATGCATAAAAAAAAAATTGTAATAAAAACATATGTACATACACATATATTACAATAAATGCATTAAAAAATTAAAATTATAAGTAAAACATATGTACACATACATATCTTATTGTAGGTGCATAAAAAATTAAAAGGTAATGAAAACATATGTACATACACATATGTATATTACAGTAAATGCATCAAAAAATTAAAATTATAATGCGAACATACGTATATACAGATATATGCGGCAACAAATTAAAATTGGAATGAGATCATATGTTACACATATAAATATATAAAGCATAAAGAATTAAAATTGTAAAAATAAAAAAACTAAGGATAAAAAAAAATGTGTACGTATATGGTATTGTAAAGCCATAAAAGGTTAAGTTGTAATTTGATATACAGATATATTAATACAAAAAAAAAACATATTTATCCATGCATAAGAGAAAAATTTCTTCTTTCTGTATCTAATTAATCTTAAACAAAAAAATTTTATAAATAGGCTAGAAATAATTCTCGATAATGCATACAGATAAGTTAGCTTCTTCAACCTAACTAAGTAATCGTCTCAGCGCTCGGCATTATGTATATACATATGTATATGTAACATGTTATTTTTTTTTTTTTTTTATTATTATCTATCAAAGCCATATACAATCTTCGAATGCGTTATTCCTCTTCTAAGAATAACACATTTTTTTTAAAAAAAGGGAGGTTTGTTACATACAGCCCTTACAAAAAAGAAATTACGTACATACATACGTACATTGCATATCAGGCATACGTTTGTCCAAATTACGTACATACATACTTATATTGCCTATCAGATCTACTTTAAAAGAAAATATGTACATACATATGTACATACCTACATTGCATGGCAAGTGAAACAAATCATTGCATGCATGTACATACATGCGGTACATTATACCATTTTACCTAAAGAATGGCGCGTACATACATATTATTACTGACCTACAGCAATTATTTCCGCTTATAAAACAAGTGGAAAAAGAAAGTGAGGTAATACCCTGGCTCGCAAGAAATCCCACATTGTAATATGACGACCTTGCGCCGGAGGTAAAACAAATGTATGTATGTAGGCGACCAAATTAATGGTTCACGACGAATGACGTGAAGTAGCATTGACCAAACGTTTAACACAAATAGTATTTACGGATGATAATGGTCAGCTGTAGATATTGAGCAAAGTGTAATTTATACATATATGTATACGGCGAGCGCTGTGAGGAAATAAATTAAGAGTTTTAGCTTTACTTCCGTAGCAGTTAAGGTTATATTTTTAGTATAAATATTATAACGTTTTTATTAAAAGACTAGTTGCAATCGTAACTCAACACAAGACACATTCAGTTGTTATCATTAGGAGCAAAGCTGTTCAGCTACTCCACTACACCATACTAGGAGCAAAGCTAAATTAGCTACTCCACTACACTAATCATTCCACACCTTAGGAGCAAAGCTATATTAGCTACTCCACTTCACTACATATAGGAGCAAAGCTAAATTAGCTACTCCACTACACTACACATAGGAGCAAAGCTAAATTAGCTACTCCACTACACTACATATAGGAGCAAAGCTAAATTAGCTACTCCACTACACTACATATAGGAGCAAAGCTACATTAGCTACTCCGATATATACCGTTACAAAAAAGTGCGACATTTCTGATAACCAAATCAACAAAGTAGGTGCTTGTATGAGAGTACTTGGTTATAATTTGATAACAAGTACTTCAAAAACTCAAACAAGTTTCCTCACAAAGAAACAGTAACAGCGTATTTAAGTAAAAATTTGAAAGATGTATACGACCACAATCACAATTCTGCGCAAATTTCAAAATATTAAGAATAAAGACCAGAAGATAGTTATTGTTCCGGCCTTCTTCTGATTTCCTGCATAATAATTATCTCCTTTATAATTGCAACTTAATATGTAATTGAATGTAAAATCATGTCTATTGCTGTATAATCATTTTTCTAAATTTGTTTGAATCTTCAAATATTTCGAATTTGTTAATATGATGTAACAAGCACCCTGTGTTTAGTCTAGTTATTTGCTCCAAAAAAATTCTATTGTTAAGTTAAATCCTGTAAATTTATCGATAGGCAGAAAACGGAATTGTAATCGTGATGTATTGAACTCATCGCAGTCAAGAACGTGCGCTTGAATTGTAAAGAACCCGATTCAGATTTAGTTAAATAAAAATTTAGTTTCAAATAGAGAATATCTTTCGATAGTATCTTTTACTTCCCATTGGCATTATTCGCGAGGGAAATCAGGTTTGTGTGCTACTACATGCAATTGGTGAATATCACGAGCGGACATCATCAGAAATCAGACACAGCAGTAGACAATAGCGGGTTGTCAATATACATACATACAAAGTGGTCCTTCAAAGCCGAATTAATTTGCGACAAGCAACAGAAAATACATTGTACTCTACAAGCAACAGATAAGTACATTTTACATATGATTTTTCATTATTCTGAAATAATTATTGAGCTATATACATACACATATATTTAAATATAATAATTTCACAAGAAAATGCATAAAAGACATTGATCATATTATGGTGTGTTTCTATCAATTTCAATAAAAAATAAGTGAACAAGAACCTTGAGTGCTATCTCTTCCAATAAATTGTGCACATTTTAAATTACATATATACTCTGATACGTATTCACATATACAGTCCATATATTTTGAGAGAGTGACTATAACAGTAAACATAACTGGGTGGCATACCAAGCGGACTTATCAGTGGCCCGTACTGAAATATCGTGAGCACATTTTCATACATTTTTTTTTAAATAAAATCTTGTTTTCTAATCAATTGATCGGGACTTTTGCAAGATGAGTGAAAAAAATAGCTTAATTCAAAATCGCGGGCGTATTAAAGGCACACTGACACGTCTCAAAACATATGCCGATAGTATAGAAGACACGGCAACAATAGAAGACATAACGTCGCGTTTAGGGAAATTAGAAGAGACGTGGAAGGAGTTCTGCGTGATTGAAGATTGCCTTTTACTGATTGAGGGACAAACTTCTGAAATTGAGGAAAATGAAAGGAGATATTTTGAGACAAAGTCATCACTTTTACGGGCTCTTAATAGTCGCACTCCTAGAGTCCAGTCTACGAATACAGATAACACTAGCGAAACTCTGAATTCCACCATGAACAATTTTTTGTTGCAACAACAATCTCTTTTCCAAAGCTTAGATCGGTCAGCTGCTCAACTCAATATAACTAATTTACCTAAGTTGAATATACCATATTTTTCTGGCGATTATAAAGAGTGGTGTTCGTTTAAAGACCTCTTTGAGTCAGCCATTCAAGCTAATGAGTCACTAAGTGGGGCACAAAAGTTTCAGTACTTAAAGGGACTATTAAAAGGAACTCCATCGAGCTTAATCGGACATTTACCCGTAACCGATGCAAGCTTTTCTGAAGCATGGGATAAACTTAAGAAGCGGTTTGATAAGCCATCTTACATACTTACGTCTTTTATTAAGACATTCCTTAATCAAACACCAGTACATAGTCCATCTGCGAATGGTTTGCGGAATTTGTGTGACACCTACGACGAAGTGATACGCGGTTTGAAAGCCTTAGGCAAAGAGGCTGAAAATCGGGATCCATGGCTCATACACATGGGGCTTTCTAAGATCGACGCTGAGACTAGAGAATTATGGGCTCAAGAAATCGCAGACACAGAATATCCTAACTTTGAAAAGTTCTTAGATTTCCTTAATAAGAGATGCGATGCATTAGAAGCAGCGAATATTGGATCAAAGAAAGGGCATGCGGTAAAAACATTTCATAATTCGGTGTCACCACAATGGCTCAAATGTCCTAAGTGCGAAGCAGATCATGCGTTATATAAGTGTCCTGAATTTAAAAATTGCTCGCTAAGTGACCGCAAATCATTAGTGACATCCCAGTCACTTTGCTTCAAGTGCCTAAGCTCCAGTCATTCAGTACGAAACTGTCGTTCACACGTTCGATGCCAAATGTGTAAGGGAAATCATCATCCACTGTTGCATGATATTTCAAAATCAAAATCTGCTCCATTCAACCCATCGAATAATATAAAATCTTCTCTCAACCTTCTGACTTCAATCAACTCCAAAACTTCAATCAACACGAAGCCTTCAATCAACACTGCACCTACTATCAACCAAACTCTGCCAAATAACACTCCAAGTTCGAGCTCTAATTGTGTTACGTCGATGACTATACAATCAACAGAAATTGAGTTAGCTCAGTCACCATATTCCTTATCGTCGTTCAATACTTGTACAAGCACTTCCACAATCAGTGCACCATAAGTTTCTCTTTTGCCTACTGCTCTGTGTAATATTCGAGATTCAAGGGATTCCCTCCAACAATGTCGCTTACTTTTAGATTCAGGATCCCAAATATCCCTGATATCAGAGCCATGTGCTAAACGTCTTGGGCTCAAACGCGAAAACGCTCGGTTGTCTGTAAATGGATTAGCCTCCACTAATGTTGGGGTGACTAAGGGAAAGATTTCTCTTCAAATGTCCGCTCTGGGAAACAAAGTCCATCAAGTTAAGGTTGATGCATATGTCATTGACAACTTGTCGTCCAACATTCTAACAGAACCAATCGCCGAACAGGTGTTCGAGAAAATCAAAAATGTTCAATTGGCAGATCCAAACTTTGCGAAGCCAGGAGTCATAGATATAATTCTTGGAGCAGACATATTTTTGAGAATCATAGGCGAAGGAAAGTTATATGATGACGTAGGGCATCCAATTGCGATGCAAACCATATTTGGCTGGGTAATTGCTGGAAAAATCGGTGCGGATGAAACGCCGATTCTGAGCATGACATCGGTACTGCTGACAGATTTGGATAGATCCTTGCAAAATTTCTGGCAAACAGATGAAGTAGGAATTGAAAACGCTGCCTACACTGATGAAGAATCTCTCGCAGAAACGCATTTTCAACGGACTTACTTTCGAGACTCAGCTGGACGATATGTGGTGTCACTGCCCTTCAAAGAAACAAGACAGCCCTTAGGGGATTCAAGAAGAAATGCGTTCGCTCGACTCCAATCAATAGAGCGTAGATTTTTGAAAGATAAAAAATATAAAGAAGCCTATGTAGAGTTCATGCGTGATTACGAACAGTTAGGCCATATGGAACTTGTACCGGAAAAAGAAGAATGTGTGGGAGACGATAAATGTTTTTATTTTCCTCACCACGCGATTTTCAAAAATGAACCCAATTCGAAGATAAGAGTCGTTTTCGACGGATCATGCAAAAGTTCTACAGGAGTAGCTCTAAACGAAAATTTAATTGTGGGGCCAACAGTGCAGCGAGACTTAGCGGCCATCTTATTGAGTGTTCGAGCCCATAATATAGTCTTCTCAGCTGATATTCAAAAAATGTATCGCCAGGTGCTGGTAGACAAACGAGACCGAGACTATCAGCGCATATTATGGCGGGAGAGTGAAACATTGCCTGTGCGGCATTAGATTGACCACAGTCACCTACGGTACATCATCTGCTCCGTTTTTGGCCACCAGAGCATTGAAACAAATTGGAGAAGAGCATAAAGAAAGTTGTCCAAGATTCGCATCTGCAATTCTAAATGACTTTTATGTGGATGATTTACTAACAGGGGCTGAGTCGGTAGATGAAGCAAAGCAGTTGAAGGATGAGCTCCAACAGCTTTTGTCGTCATGCGGATTTGTGTTGGCCAAATGGCGATCAAATGCAAGAGAATTCTTCTCTGAGGAAGAACAAAATAACAATGTTACTGAATCACTTAACATAGTAGATACTTCTGGTATTACCAAGATTCTAGGCGTTGAATGGAACCCAAAAGATGATACATTTTCCTTCAACGTAGTAAAATTTACCTCAAATCCAAACACCAAACGGAAGATCTTATCAGAATCATCACGAGTTTTTGATCCCCTGGGATGGTTAGCCTCCATACTAATATCGATTAAGATTCTCTTTCAAAAATTGTGGCTACTAAAATATGACTGGGATGATCGCTTGCCAGAAGAAATAATTAACCAATGGAGAGGGCTGAGATCTGAATTATCAAGAATCGCGGAAATTAAAATTGCACGGCGCATCTTGATGTCAAGGAATCCAATAGAGCTACATGGCTTCGCAGACGCCTCCGAGCTGGCGTATGGAGCAGTTATTTATTGTAGAAGTCAAACAGATGAAGGAGAAATAACCATAAGAATTGTGGCTGCAAAAACAAAAGTAGCACCACTCAAGCAAATCTCGGTTGCTCGTCTGGAACTCTGCGCTGCATTGCTACTGACACGTCTAATGATCAAAGTTAACAATTCGCTATGCTTAGAATCTTCGACAGTATATGCATGGACAGACTCGGCAGTAGTGCTAGCCTGGTTGTCGGATATCCCAAGACGTTGGAAGACATATGTAGCAAATAGAACTGCTGAAATTTTAGAGACTATTCCAAGAAATCAATGGAACCACGTGAGATCGCAAGAAAATCCTGCAGACTGTGCTTCCAGAGGTATATCGCCATATACTTTACTCAATCATTCAATCTGGTGGGAAGGTCCCAAGTGGCTTGCAATGAACAAAAATTACTGGCCTTCAGCTTCACAGACAGAAATCGAAAACGAACATTGTCGAGAAGAAGAAAGGAAGCATAGCATTTTTACACATCTCAGCATCTTAGAAAATGACACACTCGCCGAAATATCTCGTAGATATTCCAGTCATCAGAAAATATTACGAGTCATCAGCTACTGTTTAAGATTCTCGTCGAATGCTCTGAAGAAATCTGAAGCTAGAAAGTTTGGTCCACTTTCTGCAAATGAAATTCGTAACGCCAGCATAATTTGTGTTAAATGGATGCAAGGATTATCATTTAGCAAGGAAATAGCGAGTTTAAAAACTAAAAAGGCGGTAGCGGCGAAAAGCTCATTAGCGAAGCTTACTCCCTTCATCGACAACAATGATATTCTCAGAGTTGGGGGAAAATTCAGAGCTCAACCTCAATGCTCAACACCCAATCATCTTGCCTAAACAAAATACCATTACCAATCTTCTACTAAGAGACACACACAAGATATATCTTCATCCTGGCCCGGCGTTATTGATAAGCCTCATCAGACAAAAATATTGGATTCCTGGAATCAGAAACCTGGCGAGAAAGTTATGTCAAGAATGCCTTACTTGCTTCAAACTGCGAGCCTCAGCAACTACTCAACTCATGGGAGACTTACCAAGACCCAGAGTTACTGTGTCTCGTCCTTTTTCACAAGTGGGTGTCGATTATACTGGCCCAATTCCTTTAAGTACCAAGAAAGGAAGAGGTGCAAAAACTATAAAAGGGTACATATCCTTGTTCATCGGCCTTGCCACCAAGGCTATTCATTTAGAGCTCGCAAGCAGCCTTAGTAGTGAAATATTCATATCAGCACTTCGCAGATTTGTCTCTCGCCGTGGAATACCAGAGAATATATATTGTGACAATGGGACACATTTTGTGGGCGCGAGAAAACATCTGAATGAACTTCACAAGTTAGCCCTATCCTCTAATTCAGACCCATTAATATCTTTCTTTCTCTCACAGAATGGCATGACGTGGCATTTCATCCCTCCTGGTGCACCTCACTTCGGCGGCTTGTGGGAGGCGGCGGTACGTTCCGTGAAGTGGCACTTGAAAAGAGTATCCTCCACTTGAAAAGGCTATCCTCAATTCTCGTCCACTTTGTGCCTTATCATCCAATGCAGACGACTACAATGCCCTCACTCCTGCACACTTTTTAATTGGGCAAGCTCTCACCACTCTTCCGGAAAATGACCTAACAGATGAAGGGAATTCACATGTACGTCGATATAACAGCATCCAGGCAATGTTCCAAGGGTTCTGGAAACGATGGAGTACAGACTATCTCACTGTATTGCAAGAGCGGCAAAAATGGAGAATCGAAGAAAACTGTCTGAAGGAGGGCGATCTCGTAGTAGTTCGAGAAGGCAATCTACCACCAACGAGATGGATCATGGGTCGGGTAGTGGAAACTCATCCCGGAAAGGACAACCTAGTTCGAGTAGTCACCGTGCGGACGCAAAAGGGCAATTACAAGCGTGCTATTAGTCGAGTGGTAAAACTGCCTATTAGTTAAGAACATTATTCTTAACGGGGGAGGATGTTCCGGCCTTCTTCTGATTTCCTGCATAATAATTATCTCTTTTATAATTGCAACTTAATATTTAATTGAATGTAAAATCATGTCTATTGCTGTATAATCATTTTTCTAAATTTGTTTGAATCTTCAAATATTTCGAATTTGTTAATATGATGTAACAAGCACCCTGTGTTTAGTCTAGTTATTTGCGCCAAAAAAATTCTATTGTTAAGTCATTGCTGTAAATTTATCGATAGGCAGAAAACGGAATTGTAATCGTGATGTATTGAACTCATCGCAGTCAAGAACGTGCGCTTGAATTGTAAAGAACCCGATTCATATTTAGTTAAATAAAAATTTTGTTTCAAATAGAGAATATCTTTCGATAGTACCTTTTACTTCCCATTGGCATTATTCGCGAGGGAAATCAGGTTTGTGTGCTACTACATGCAATTGGTGAATATCACGAGCGGACATCATCAGAAATCAGACACAGCAGTAGACAATAGCGGGTTGTCAATATACATACATACAGTTATCACTTCATTGTTTAATTAGAATTTGTACAGCTTTAAGAGTATCTATAACTCACATCTGCTTTAATCGTGATAAATTGAAATTGAAGTCGAAATCAAACTATATGATAACTGAACCAGCATAATAACCTCACAGCAGTTAATTTAATGGGAATATATATATATATATTTTTACCACTGTGCGTGATTGATAAGGTAAAAGAAAAAAGAAAATTTTGTTCTATATATGTACATATATGCGAGAGAAAACAAAATAACCACTGTAATTTCTTGTCCAATGCTTTACACTTATCAGATATAAAACCAAACCAAAGCACATGAAGAAAAAAAAACTAGTCTGTAATGCGACTTACAAAAGTAAATTTCTCAAAATTTTCTGCCCATTTCTTTTATAGTTAAAATTTTTACGTTTTTTCCTTCCTTTTGTATGAAAATTTATAGAAATATATAATTGCTACAATGCATTATTTTAGTAAATAAAAATTTAAAAGATTAAATATTATTCTTATTTGTGGGTTCTATAATCTTGTAATAACATTTTTCTTTTTTAAACCTCCTGCTTGAATCCAATTTCAACTCTTTCTGCATACGCTTTACTCCAGTAAGATTTACGTTAAGAATAAAATTTGGAACGTGAATTTGTTTTTGTTGTTTTTTACTGCTCTCTATTCGCCACTGGATTCCTCGTTGAAGATCAGTCTCTAGGCAGATTTAATAGCACCCAAAGTCAGACTCAACTCCGGGTTTTAGGATTAGGGTTTCTTGTCCACACTATTCAATCCTACCGGCTGCGCCAAATAATGTTGAGATCTCCTGGTACAGATCGAAATAATGTTGAGATCTCCAGTACAGATCCCTATGCTATCATTTCACGTATATTGGGCTGAGTTGAGCAGGTCACAAAAACAGTAATAACAACACTTAATCTTTTTAGTTTTATTAACATATATATATTATTTATATTTTTACAGCAGGTCACAAGAACGCATCACTTAATTTTTTTAGTTCTATTCACATATATATATTATTTATTGCTCGCGTATTTAATTTGTCGCATATAACAAACCGTAACTTGATACTTCTCTTCGAATCTAAAAAAGACTGCCCTTCTTGAGCATTTTCAGCGACCATATCACCGAGCATTCTTTGTTTTTTCTTTATTTTCTATTTGATAAACCAGGTCACCGCTGTGATTAGCCGGTAGTCACCTGCATATTTCGCAGTGACGTGCTTTCACAACAAACCTAATAATTCGGAGTTTGTTATGAAATGCGATACACTGCAACTTTTAACAGTGCCACCGTTTAAGCAAGACCTGTTTGCATTTATTGTGTACGGTCTTGCTTTTCGCCACACAACAATGACCTAGTCAAGCAGCGATGTCAACCAATTCTTGTTTCACATAGATTAATTGATTATTTATATTCAGAACAAGAATTGATTGATCTCTATTCACAACATTCCTTCCCCTTTCTGAAGTCGGAATCGAGGAGATGACGTGGAAGTATGAAGCCGCTATTACTGAAGACAGTTGTTTGTTTACAAAATTACATTTTTTTGTTTTGTTTTTTTCTTTATCTTTTTTTTTTACAATTTTTCAGAAATGAACGAAAGACTTAAAGCTAAGTACATAAGTTCGATAAAAGGGGATTACTTTAGTTGGAACCATATATGTATGTATACACTTCAAATTAAAGAAATTAAAGACTAAGTAACATTATGGTTATTATGTAACCCAATTAAAATCCTAATAATATTTTCATAATAAAATATTTGACAATTTTTTTCTCATTTTCCCTTTAAAAACAAAATTTGGACATGCATATTTCCTGTTGCTAAGAAAAACAGTATAGCTCTAAGTAATATGTATATATATATATGTTATTATTACAGATAAACCAGACATGTATAGGTACACATTTTTTCATTATTTGTATTTTTTATTCTTTTTCTTTTTAACATACTATTTAACTAAAATAAACATAAACATACTATATAGTTATATATTAACTAAAATGTATAATTAATTATTTTTACCTTTTTTCTTTCTTTTTTTTTTATTCAGAGGACAGAAAACGATTTGTTTTGTTTCGTTTTTCACTTTTGCCGTAATATCGTGGTGACTAACACAGTATATATACATATATAAAAAAATATAAGAAAATATACCTTTCTACTTTTCTTTGTTGTTTCAGTTTTATGTCATATATGTACAAACTTCAATTATCTATTTTTTGTTTTTGTAGGAAGCGTGAGAAGTAATGTATGTATGTGTATGTGTTATTGCTAAAGTTTGTACATATATATACTCATCACATGTAGTTATCCCTTTTTTTTTTTTATATATGTATATATACTCATCACATGTAGTTATCCCTTTTTTTATAATTTCTTTGGATGCAGTTATTAAACCTCATATACGATTGGCTTTAGTTGGTTTGTATTCACAGGGCATTTGGAAGATTTTTCGGTTGGAAGTTCTTTGGGTGTTGGGATTGGTTCTATCTTTGTGCGTACATCTGCCGTTTTTATTTCAGGCAATTTAGTTAATTTTATTGTTTCGCTCGGGGCTTTACCTTTGAGTTGAGATTGGATCGCGCTAAGTGGGTTCTTCCCTCTTCGATCATTTTTATTGAATTCATTTGTTTTTTGTGAAATGGAGATAGGGTGGGAGAGCATTAGTATTTCTGAATTGGGATTTAATTCCCATCGTCATTTTATATATGAAACCGGAAAGAAATTCTAAGAATTCTAAAATTTAGCACTAATACAAAAAACGAAAACAAATGAAAATTCGATGGAAGCAACTAGGTACCTACTCAATAGGAAGTTATTTTCAATATAGTATAGTCTGTAGGAGATTTCTATTACCAACTGAGAACTTGCAATGCGAAGGATCCTGAGTTGGCGATTTTTTAAGTGATCAAGGGAAATGTTATCAATCGATGTTGTAACTACTTTTTGTTCACTCATTTTGGTTTCTTCAGTCGTTGCAAATTTCGTCATTTTAAAGTAGAGTACCTGTTGATGTCCGGGACGGCAACGCAGTGTTCGAACACTGCATGCCTGATTTTCGGTAACCGCGCATTTTTCCGCATTTGGTCTTCCTTAGATTTTATTCTAACTAAATTGGGAAGCGAGAAATAAAATAAAGAATCAATTTGCAAGATGGCGTACAATGCTGAGGCTCCAGAACCCCACAAATTTAAATTTGAATCTCTCCACGACCCCTCAAAAAATCGCAGGAATATTATTTTTTCGGGCCGGATCTATGGCGGGGCACTCGGATGCACTTGCCCCGGGCGCTAAAATTAAGGGGACGCCAATACGACGGACTTCTGAACCCATAGCTAAACGAGAAAAAATCTAATTACAAGAATTGGAAAATTTTTTCAGACTATACTTAACACTTCAGTCTTCTTTCCGGAATCTAAAAGCTGGTTTGCTGATATCATACTTTCAATTGTGTTTATACTTATACAGTTAAGCAGCTTACTGTTAAGTGTGTAAGCCTACTAAAAATCCCGTTAAATTTTCAAATTGTACCTTTGTCTCATATGAAATTAATTCAAAAATTGTACAAATGTGGTTGGCAACCCTTTGTTCCCCATCATCCATCAATCCTACCTCGAATGTAGACAGATTATAAGACAGTAGGCAGAAGAACAAAGTTACAAGAAAATTATTATTATGCCAGCCGGAGTTAAAGCCTTTGAATTTGAGTAAAAAAACGGATAAATCCATTCAACTTGAACGGCAGTTTGCCAGAATTCCTACACAGGGTTTTGTGAAACTGTCTCAAATTTTAGTAGTTTTAGCCGAGAAGATTCATATTGAAAAGCGGCAAAAATAAAAACCTAATATCTAACATAATTTAAATTTTTAATTTGTTATCCTTATGTTAATAATAGCGGAGACAGACTTGCAATTTCAATATTGTATTTTGCGCTCAACCGCAGGTCTGTCTCTATATACTGAGAAGCAGCTCGGTATACACTCGGTGTACACTCAGTAGTTGGTACATTGAAGCTCAATATTGAAATTGCAAAAAAGTACGCGGTGTACGAGTTTATTGCAATATGACCCTAGTTATAAACCGTAATCATTTAATACACGAACCTTTTAGAACCGAATTTAATACTTATACAACTTTTTCTGACATTTAATATTTGACATTTATAAAATTGAAGTGTCTATTTCGTTTTTATTTTTCAAATATACAAGTAATTTTACAATATTTGCTCGCGTTTTGTACATGCGCGGAACTTTCTTAAGTCAAATGACAAATCAAGTGATAAATCAAATGTAAGCTCTCTAATTAAATTCTTAGTATCGTAAAATGCAAGTGTCTCTGAAATTTTATATTGCAATTCACATAATTGCATTATCAATATATAAATATGAAAATTGCAAGTCTGTCTCTGGTATAAAATAAACTGTATTTGTAATGATACGATTTTTTACTTTCCTTTTATTTTAAAACAGTTGGACATTCAAACGACATTTAAGATCTATAATGGATCTTACTTTTCGTTTGAATTTCAAATTCTTTTTATTTAACAATCATTTATTTCAAATTCAAATTGTTTTCAACAATTCTGATTCTACATAGGTCTAGGGTATGCATAAATAGGTCATCTATCATATACATATAATGCCTAGTATACCCTGGAACTGTAATAAAATTTGTCCCAATTAAAGATCTTTGTTAGAGGGGGCGGTAACTAACGTCTTTGAGCCCCTTCAAAAGTTTTCTAGATCCGGCACTGTCTTCGACCAATCAATTTATATATTTCATAGAGTTGAGTCTAGTTGGAGAATGTATGTTTTTTTAACTGCCTTTTAATTATTTCTCCAGAAATTTTCAATCTGATTCAAATCCGATGATGCACAGAGCCTAATCGACCCTTTCATTGTGGTTCTATTCAACCCGTAATTGGTCACAATTTTTGGTTCTATTGAAAACTTCAATGGAGAGGCATCTATCTGCTTCTGCGTATGGAATCATATCTATTATTTTCTAAGAGAAATATACTCCACGTCCACACCAACAGAGCCTCTTCTCCATGTTTTGTTTGGAAGTCATCGGAGAATATCACAGAGCTTGCCATTATTGCTCAGTGCATTTCCAATATTTTTTCAACAAATTTTATTTTTTCTTGTTGATTATTTGTCATCTACTTGGCAGTTGATTACCTGAAAGATTCGATTCCTGATCGTTCTGTCTGTTAGTGTATAGTTTCTCATAACAAGAATTTTTATGGCCCTTGAATAATAATTTTTTTTTCTCAAGAAATGTAAAAAAATTTATAAATATTTTCTACTTTTTCTTTTATGGAGATTGGAGTGATTATTCGCATTTTTTCATTCTTTAAATATGGTCAGAAACTCGAAAGTCCAAGAAGCGGTTTGTGATGGTGCGTGAAATGTTGTGATGGAGAAAAGTTCACCAACTAGATTGTTTTGCACACTATTTCTGTGTTCTTTTGTTTACCTTGCTCCAGGACTCCCATATTCTGGAGAGAACAAATTGCTCTGTCCATTGAAGCGAACTATTAGTACTGTTCACTACACTTGTGAATCTTCTACGAAATTGTATGAGGTATTCTTTTGTGTATCTTTTGTTCTGCCCTGTTCTGCGGACACAAAAGTACACAGCTAATATTTGAAAATCGTCTAGAAAGGAATTATGATGGACCATTTAGTAGAAATGTGGCAACATGACTGATCTGTTGTACGTGTAAAGTGAGACTTGAAATATTGCTCCGAAAATAGTGAAATAGTGATGCTATGAACTCTGCTCCGAGTAAGAGTGGAAAAAATATGTTTTGATATATCTGGATCAAAAACATGATAAAACTTTGGAGTAGAGGTTTTCGTAGAGCAAAATATTTTTTAGCACCACTAAGATGCTCCAAATACCGGCAAAAATATAAAGCTTTGAAAAAGTTTTGAATAAATCTTTAATTTATTCAGAAAAGAAAAATATGTATCAGATATAATTTCTTGCGGCAACACGCATCTCCCCTTACTGTGCATTAGGTCTCAGTAAGTTTTTTTTTTTTGCTTAAGGTAAGGGGACAGGACATCCCAACCCATGCGTGTAGGCCAGAGCGTCTCTTTGTCTGCTAGAAGCCAAAATCTTCCTGTCCTCTTAATAAAGCGCATCAGGTCTTGGTCACTCTTACAGATAGAAAGTCAGACTCTAGACTATCCAGTCTGCTCCGGGCGAGAGCCGAACATGCACATAAAAATTGTTTGGTTGTCTCAGGCTCTCCTATCAGACAAGACAGTCACTCAGAGCTATCAACAACCCCCATGCTTGTTAGATAAGCGTAATGCGAGCTGTGACCGGTGATGATGCCAATCACAGTTCTACATTGTTTTCTTCCGAGGCCCATGAGAAAATCTGAGATATTCCTATTGAGCCCATAAGAAACCGTTTGGTGTACCTGCAAGTACTCAGGTTCCCCCATCTCTGCTCATGCTCGATTATTCTTTTGAGCACTACTCAATTATGTTCGATGGAGCAAATCTTCCTGCTGGTCAGAGGTTCATGCAGGATTATTTTTAATTTTCTTAAGTGAATTCCTTCCACGCTGAAATTTATTGAAGCACTATTCTGTATAGTATTTTGAAAGCTGATTCTTCATCATGAAATAACCATTTTAGTCTTTGCGAGCATTGTTGATGAGTTAATCAGTTTGAAAAACCCATAAAAAGTTATGCCTCCACAATTTTCGCGTGTTAATTCTACAATTTTAACGTAATACCTTTTTTCACTCCTTAAATAAAAACAAAGATAAAAAACTGGTAAGAAATGGAAAGTAATCTGAAAAGTCGGGAAGTAGCTTAACCACATCGCTATAACAAGTGATCCGTGGGTCGAAATCAGATCAGCGGTATACCCACATCCAACAAAACAACTTCGGTTGAATTGCATATTTTTGGCTAAATGTTATTTTATATGCAACTAGGCTTTCCTCATCTTTTCTTTGATATTTTATTTCCAACATAATTTTCGGTCCAGAATTGTACTCAAGTAGGTAACTACTTTGCACCTTTGTGTAATAAGGATATTTTTGTACGTCCAATATTTCGATAGCATCTTGGTATTTGTAGTGAAAAGTATTTTTTTACTCTCACTTGCATTTAGGTTTACGATCACACAAATCTTGAACATCTGAGCTTAATTAATTCGAAACATATTCCTGATAACGGCAGGAAACATCTTCTGTGTACAGAACTTTAAGTAAAAAACTGTCCTAATTCTTAAATTCTACTATTCGTCATGGAATTACTCTTGTTTGTGCTTTCTGGAGCAGAATAGGCAGTATGTCATCAATGCCTATTGGAATTTGTAGTTTTTTGTAATTAGTAGTGTGAATTTTATTTATTCGCTCCATATCCAGAGATTTTAAAAGGTGGGATATAACGGGTTTTCCAATAAGAGGTGTTATTTTAATATTCAAAGAAAAATGCCATTTTTTGAGATAAATGATCGGATCTATATTTCATTATAAAGAGGAAGGTATGCCGTTAATAATAGAAAATAACATCAGCCAAATGACCACCACGACCACGCCTACAGGACCATATCCTTTTCATGAAATTTTCCATAACCAAATCGCAAAGTGGCTGCCCTATGTCCTCGATAGCGTCACGAATTCCATCTTTGATGTCTTTAATCGACGCTGGGCTGTTGGCGTAGACCTTCTCTTTCACGTGGCCCCAAAGGAAGAAGTGGCAAGGTGTTAAGTCACAAGATCTCGGTGGCCAATTGTGATCACCTCTTCGAGAGATAACACGGTCCGGAAACTTTACCCGTAAAAGATCAATGGTTCCGTTGCTTGTATGGCACGTAGCGCCGTCTTGTTGAAAGTTAACGTTGTCCAGATCAATACCATCCAATTCCGGCCATAAAAAATCATTAATCATCTGTCGATAGCGCAATCCAATTTTGCTTGTTGACGAAGCCATCGAGGTGGAAATGGGCCTCATCACTCAAGATGAGCTTTCGATGGAATTCCGGATCATTTTCATGCATTTCAAGGACCCAATCAGCAAAGACTCGACGTTGTTGATGATCGGCCGGCTTGAGTTCTTGTGTTATCTGAACTTTATAAGCCTTAAGACCCAAATCTTTATGCAAAATACGGTGTAATGACGTTTGTGGAATGCCTAATTCCAAAGAACGACGAGGAATGGACAAACCTGGGTTTTCTTCAACACTTTCGGCTACAGCAGCAATATTCTCGGCTGTTCTTGAGCCGTGTGCGGGTTTTATTCTTCACATCACTAACTTGTCCCGACAGCTCGGATTTTTCTACCAATTACTGTATTGCGGTCCGACAAGGTGCTTCACGACGACCCAAAAATTGTCGAGTCTTACGAACCGTCTCTGCCACATTTTCACCATTTTTATAGTGAATTTTAATAATTTCAATGCGATGTTGAATCCTGTATCTTTCCATTTTTATTAATTGTGTAGTCTCTACTTGTCAAATGTCAAAAAGTGACAGCTCCAAAAGTGACATCTACCGAAATAGCGGGCTAATTAAAATAACACCTCTTATTGGAAAGCCCTTTATAGTATAGATAGCACAGTAGTCTAATATATTAATTAGATTGAATTAGTTTTACTATGAATGTGAATGTGGCAAAGTGTGATGTGAGTTATTATATAAATGGGGAAATATATGGAGTCAGTGTTCGTCCGACTCAAGCCACTGAGCAATTGGCCGCGGTTGGTAAGTCCACCAATAAATAGGTCCAATAGAAAGATTGGTGAGAGTCTGAACCCCAATCATATTTTAGTCCGTGTTCGTCCGGTTATTAGTAGTAGGTGTGCATGTGAACGTAACTTCGATAGTTATGATCCCCACTGAGTCGTTGTACTCACAGATACTTTTCTTTCTCTTTCAGGCGACCAGTGAAGTATACTCAGCACCATAAGCGAGGCTATTTTATTTTAGCATAAAATAAACTATTAATAAAAATAACTTTAAATTTCTATTCATTCTGTTTTTGTACTGTAAGATATGTTTGCTTCATTTTTTGAAAATGCATTTTCCTCTTCAAACTTCCAACCTCGTAATAGCAAGTTTAGTTATATCAACGAATCTCATAACGTTTCATTCACTATCCCTACAATTATACATGGACATATACTTGATCATATTAATGGGCTTCCAAGTGACTTCACAACGGGTACCGATAGGATTCCTCCAGCCTTTCCGAAGTCATGTTGCCTCTCCCTAGTATCACCGCTGAGAATTATTTTCCAAAAATCGCTCGATAATGGTTGTTATCCGCAGCTGTGGAAAAATTCTTTCATCATAACTGTCAACAAAACAGGTAGTAAAAATGATATTTCTAACTAAAGGCCTATTGCGAAATTATCTTACATGCCAAAATTATTTGAATCAATCATTTACTCTCAGCTATCATTTTCCTGTAAGAATTTGCTTTATTGAAATCAACATGGGTTTATTTCGGGCAGGTCTACAACCACCAACTTATTAGAATTCAACTATTATACTAATGGCGGGTTTGCAAAAGGCTTCCAGATAGATTGTATTTATACTGACTTTAGTAAAGCTTTAGACAAGTTATCTCACTCCGTGATATTGTTTAAAATGGAAAAGTATGAGTTTCCTCTAACATTCCTAAAATGGACGGAGTCATATTTAGATAACAGAACATACCAAATCAATTACCGCAATTCCATCTCCAGAGTCTTGAAAGCTTCGTCCGGTGTACATCATGGGAGTCACCTGGGCCCGTTGCTCTTTATCCTATCTATTGACGACATTGTATCTGTTGTGAAGCACTGCAAAGTCCTGATTTATGCTGACGATATTAAACTTTTCACTCAGATTAAATCTTTTAACGATTGTGAACATACATGTACAAGGTGACCTCCACAAATTTTACGACTGGTGCAAAAGCAATAATTTGGTACTCAATATTGACAAATGTGAGGTTATGACTTTCCAGAGGAATCTGAAACCAATCACTTATGATTATGAATTCTCGAATTCTTCGATTCGCCGTGTTAGTTTTGTCAGTGACTTGGGTGTCAAATGTGACCAAAGATTGAATTTCGTCTCCCATATAAACTTCATGGTATCAAAGAGTAGTTCTATGCTGGGCTTTATAAAACGTGGGTCTCGAGAGTTCTCGAATCCCACCATTACATTGCATCTGTACACTTGCTTTGTGAGACCTCTTCTTGAACACGCTAGCCAGGTCTGGTCTCCATTTTACGGTATACACATTGACCGTATCGAGTCTGTTCAGCGGAACTTCTTACGATTTGCTCTCAGGGACCTACCCTGGAATAATTCATTAATTCTTCCACCCTATGAGGATCACTTAAAGCTTTTAAATATGCACTCGCTTGAGAATCATCGTATGGTTCCCGTTGTAACGTTTGTGCTTCAACTCTTAAACGGGAATACTGATTCTCACTTTTTACTTAACAAAATGTCTTTCCGTGATAGTAGGCACAATTTGAGAAGGCTACCTTTGTTGCATGTTAACTGCTCAAGATCTAACTTTAGCAAATATGAACCTGTTAATAGCATGTGTATTACTGTTAATAATATTGCTGAGCATTTTGTTCTCGACGTTTCTAAGCATGTTTTAAAAAAACGTCTATATAATATTTAATAAATTTTTTTTTTTTAATGTTTTATGCATGTAATTTCATGTGATTTTTGGTTTATGTTTAGTATAAAATACTAATACTAACACCGACTAAGTGATGAAACACATGTATTGTTGACCGTTTATTTATTAAACGTGTCCCACGGAAAAAAAGGAATTGTAAATATAACGTTATGCAAATGTCTTGAAACATATGTATAGTTTACATAACAACTATATTTACGGTTCTATCAGCAACGGAATTATATAATCAACGTATAAAAATGTACTGAAGAATTGTTTCTTATACACGAAAATTGTAATTGAAGCAACAAACTTGTTTTTATGACTTTTTCATGCTATTTGTCTTTTTACAATACAAATGTTAGGTATACATTTTATTCTATTATTTTATAAAATTGTAACAACCACGTATACCTATTAAGTGCTTTTGAAATTATTAATTACATTAAAGTGCTACATTTACGATTTCTATTGAATAAGTCAGCCAGCCAGGTAAGTAATCAATGGAAATCGTCATAATATGAAGTAAAATTGTGTTCATTTAAAATCGAAATTATTGCGGAAGGTTCCTTGATTCACCTAATTTGTGTGACGCACTGGAATTTCACTCCATTTAACAACAAGTGAAAAAGCTAGAATTGGTCTAAGACCAATTCTTATGAAACCCTAGATGAATGCCCTTATGAAATTTGGTATTCTCACCCTTCTGTGCAAGTTTAGTTTTTGAAGTAGTTCTTCGCATATATTTCTAGAACGGTTTGTCGGACAGAAAAAATGATTATAACTAATTTTATAGGATTTCGTATTCTGAAGAAGTTTTTATTACAATAAAGATAGATGTCTAGGACTGATCGATTTGTCTCATTTTCGAACTTAATTTTATTTTTTAAAGTCCGCGTACAAAATTTCAGCTTTCTAAGTGAATGTGTTCTCGAATTATCGTGCACACAGCCGGATGGACGCACATTCAAAAATCAAAATAACTTTTAATATTATGCGTGGGCGTCCAATCCATTTTGCTCTACCATCATTATTTCGAGGTGTTACAAATTTTATGTCTAACTAAGTATACCCTATAGATTTCATCTAGAGTATAAAAATTGTTTCCATAATCAGTTTGTTAAGGCCGACCATTTTCAGAAGATTTTTATTCAGCATCTGAAAAAAATTCCTTTGACTTTGGCAGTGACGCCTTTTTTAAGTTGCTCGCTATCCCAAATGTTTCAACCAAGATACACCACTGCGTTTTTTTTTATATCTTACACCGAAAATGTTGAAGTTACAATTGAAAATGTGCTATTTACAATTTCGTTGTTCCGGACGCGAACTTGAACAAAAAATATGTTCTATTTACTACCGAAAATGTAGCATATACAATTTAAAAGTTAATCCGCACGATAAACAGAGCGTGTAGCACATTATACCGTTTGTTTTTGTTACTCAGTTTTGGACAGTGAAGCGTGTACGACATAAAGTGCTGCCGCAATGGAAATTCATCATGTTGAAAAATATTGAGCTTAGATTAATTTTCTTCTTCTAATTTATATTTATTTAAGTAGTAATCTTGCTTGAAGTTGATTGTGGCGGCAATAAATATGCACACGCAATGGATGACACGAACGTAACCCAAAAAATACTACCAACCACTAAATAACAAACACTGGTTGAGCATCTCGGTTACTGGAGATTAGAGAGAGTCCCTTGGAGTTAACGAGACGGAGTAGAGCTGGCTTTTCCTTACTACGCCGCTCACGCGTTTTATAATTAAACATATTATTTGTAGTTTGTAGAGTAGTTAAAATAATAATAAACACATAAAAGGTCATTGCGTTTTTACTGGCTACATGCTACATAAATGGTGACCCCGACGTGATCGGGAATCAAATATCATCCACGTGCTCGTGTGTTCAGCGCGAAATCAATTAACCTAATCTCCACAAGGATTACACAAAAAAAAAGGAGTTTCATTGGTTAATTGTTAAAATCACACCAAAAATTGACGTACATATATTCAAAGAAAATTTCGAAGTCCCATCAAATTAGTGCGTCCAACAAATTATCGTGCTCACAAAAAATATGTGTTACAAAAATACATACAGGGTGGGCCAAAAGTCACCATGGGGTTTAAAAATAACTAACTTTTTCGTTTGTACATTGCTCCACACCCTGTTGACCGTTTCTCTTCATTCCTTTTTTACATGATAGACAACTGTCTGTTCTTCATAGGTAAGCATGTTTCCCCACCCCACCTTACCCCTCCTTTTTTTCATCCTACCATATGTTACCAATTTAATTTTTAAACCCCATGGTGACTTTTGGCCCACCCTGTATATATCGCATAAATTGCACAGCTGTAAGCACATAAAACCACACGAAACGAATCATCGATAATATTTTCTTTGGATGATACACAGTTCCTGATGATAATATTGGATTATATTCATGCAGCTGAACTTGCACAGCGTGATCATTTTCATCATCATTACCGTCAGCCTCACAAAAGGGCCTGATTTTGTTATCAGCATCACCGCAGAGCGCAAACAGTAATACTTCCCCGAAACTTTACAAAATTTTTTTTTTTTTTCATGGATTAAGAGCTATGTTTGTAATGTATATATATTCAGATCTAGAATTATATTTTGTTTTATCTTTCAGTGCAACTAAATTAAAATTAAGAAGAAAGATCTATTTATTATATGACATACATATATGTCAAAGCAATTGGGACTTAATACAAAGAGGTGTCAGTCACAAAGAGATACAATGAAATTACACGCTGGTTGTATGTAAGTAATAGATTAAATATCTATGTATCTATAAATACCAAATCGTATAAATTAAGACCATTCATTCGAATTTATATACATACATACACATTACGAGACAATCATTCTAATTTATATATATATATTAGGAAATAATATTTTAACATAGAAACGAATAAAATAATTACAAAATCCAAGCTATAACTTCTGCGGTCAATTTCGCTCACAACTTGATTTAAATTCTAAAAAATTTTTCTTCTCACAATTTCAAATTTCTAAAATTCTTCTAATGAATTCAAAATGACGGAAACTAATAAAGACAAACCAAATACGGGTGAACAATCGGAAATTGATAACACTTCACAGTCAAATACATCATCAAGCGGCGATGCAATTTTTCCAAATTTGGTTGCTTCTTTAAAAATTCCTCCCTTCTGGAGTAGCCGACCCGATTTGTGGTTTCTACAAGTAGAAACACAATTTAGATTAAAAGGTATAACAGCCTCTAATACAAAGTATGACCACTTAATGGCTTCTTTACCTTCCGAAACCATGGAAATAGTGGCGGATGCCCTCTGAAATCTACCAAGTCAAAACAGGTATGATAATTTAAAAACCCTCCTTCTTAACAGAAGTCGAGATTCGGAGGAACGTAGACTAGATGCACTTTTGCATAAAGCCGAGTTAGGGAATTACAAACCCTCGGAACTCTACCGATACATGGAATCCCTAGCGGGTGGCAATAGTTTAGTGAACCCTTCGCTGCTCAAAAAACTATGGGTAAACAAGTTACCTAACTCAGTTCAAGCCTGTATAATAGCCATAGAAGGGTTGCATACATTGGAAGAAATACTTACTATCGCGGATAGAATTCATGACTCAACAACTTCATCAAGAATTGCATCCATTAGCTCAAACAAGGACTCGTCCATTGGTAACTTTTTAGTGCAAATCAGTGAGCTTTCTGAACGCATTAACCGCTTGGAATTTCGTCAGTCAAGACAAAATAATAGATCGCATTCTCAAAGAAGATTTCGATCGAAATCTAATGGTAGAACACCGTCTCAAAATAAACTTTGCTGGTTTCACAGAAAATTTAAGCAGAGGGCCCGAAAATGTGTTCAACCATGCGAATTCAGGATTAGCACAGATAAAAGTAATCAAAAAAACTAGGAGTCACTTCTTCGAAAGCGGCATCGAAGTTAGACAAGTTTTCTCGCCGCCTTTTTGTTTATGAAAAAAATACAAAGTCGCATTTTTTAATAGACACAGGTGCAGAAGTCTCCACAATTCCTAAGAAATTTTGTCCCAAGCAATTCAGCAATCCAATTACAACCTTATATCTGCTAATGGTACATCTATGAAGACTTACGGTATTAAACATTTATGCTTAGATCTTGCCCTGCGACGCAATTTCAATCATTTTTTCATTATCGCCGACACAGACTATCCCATTATCGGCGCAGACTTCTTATTCAAATTCAACCTTTTAGTTGATATGCGACACAGAAAGATCATATATGAAACAACCACTCTTTCAATAGATTGCATATCGCGCACCACTCAGTTAGCGTCTCCCAAACTTCACTCTTTTCAAGATGAGTTCGGATCCATTTTAAATGATTTTCCCGCTTTAAAAGCACCTCCCAATTTCAATCAACCAGTAAACCACAATGTTGTCCACCGTATAACCACAAACGGAAGCTTACCTTGTGCACGTCCCAGACGTCTTAATCCTGAAAAATGTAAAGCTGCCAAAGCAGAGTTTGAAATGATGATTAACTTAGGCATATGCAGACCCTCATCATCACCAGTGGCCTCACCCCTACATCTAGTACAAAAAGGACTCCCCAGACTGGAGACCGTGCGGGGACTACAGGCAATTAAACGCTGTCACAATTCATGATAGATATCCCTTGCCTAGCATTCAATACTTCTCGGCCAACGTAGATGGTTGCACTATTTTCTCCAAAATAGACCTCATACGAGCCTACCACCAAATTCCAGTAGCCACTGAAGACATTTACAAGACGGCGGTTGGACTTTTTGAGTTCTTGCGTATGAATTTCGGCGTTCGAAATGGAGCGCAAACTTTTCAGCGTTTCATTAACGAAGCTCTTTCTGATCTGGATTACATTTTTGTCTACGTCGATGACATACTTGTCGCTAGCAAGTCCTCACAAGAGCACAAAGGACATCTTCGAACCCTTTTCTCTCGTTTAAATAAATATGGCATTAATATAAATCTTTTTAAATGTCTTTTTGGAGTTACAAAGTTAGATTTTTTGGGTCATTCGATTTCATCTGATGGAATTGCGCCTTCAGAAGGTCGAATCACAGCAATTCAAGAATTTCCTTCCCCTGAATCATTCAAGAAGCTTCAACGGTTCTTGGGAATGATTAATTTTTATCATCGTTTCATTCCTGAAGCCACAAAACTCTGTGCACCTTTATATGACTATCTTAAAAATACAAACCCAAAAGGGAAGTCTAAGACTCCATTTCAATGGACCAAATCGCACGAAGATTCATTTCAGGATATTAAGAACACATTGCAAAATTACATTATACTATTCATCCAAATCCACAAGCTGCGATAAGCCTTTACGTAGACGCATCAAGCGACGCAGTAGGGGCTGTATTGCAACAAAGCGAATATAATAAATGGAAGCCTTTAGGATTTTTTTCAAAACGGCTGCAGGCGCCAGAAAAAAAGTACTCTACTTTTGATAGAGAACTATTAGCCATTTTCCTAGCCGTTAAACATTTCCGTCATTACCTAGAAGGCAAACAGTTCATTATATATACAGATCATAAGCCGTTAACTAATGCTATATTTTCAAAATCTGACAAAAGTCCTAGACAAACCAACCAGCTTAACTATATCTCACAATTCACTCAGGACATAAGATATGTTAAAGGAAAACAAAATGTGGTCTCAGACACATTGTCGAGACCACACATCGATCCCATCGATTCATCAAGTCTACTGGACTCGACTATCTTATCGGACGAACAGTCCAAAGATGAAGAATTGAAAAACATTTTAGACAAGGCTAAAAATTCTCCGACCTCATTCAAACTCGAAAATGTGGTTGAACCGGCCGGAAATCTTGGTATATGGTGTGAATCTAGTACAGGTATTAATAGGCCCTACGTGCCCAATATTTTAAGGCGAACAATATTTGAAAATCTACACAGTTTGTCTCACCCAGGAATACGTGCTACTAGGAAATTGATTACGGCGCGTTATTTTTGGCCAAGCATTAATAAAGATATCAATACATGGAGTAAAGCATGCATTCCATGCCAAAAAGCAAAAATCCAACGCCACACATCCTCCCCTCATGGAATTTTTAAAATCCCTTCATGTCGATTTCAGCACGTACACATGGACATAGTAGGACCATTACCACCATCCAATGGTTATACTTACATTCTAACTTTTAAGGATCGTCTAACCCACTGGCCAGAGGCAATACCAATAAAGAACATAACTGCATCTTCAATAGCTAATGTTTTCTTACGCAATTGGGTTGCCTTATATGGAGTACCAGCAACAATAACCACTGATCAGGGTACTCAGTTCGAGTCCCTCCTAATTAAAGAATTTTCCGCCATACTAGGCACTAACCGCATACGTACAACGACGTATCACCCGCAATCAAATGGGTCGATAGAACGCTTTCACCGTCAATTGAAAACTTCAATAAGAGCAACGAATAACCCTAAAAATTGGTTTAGCAGTATACCCTGGATTCTTTTAGGTATCCGTTCCGCCCTTATTGATGATTTGGGTGTATCGCCCGCCCAATTATTGTTTGGTCAGTCACTACGTATACCAGGAGAGTTAATCTGTGAAAGTACACAACCAGAATATGCATTAACATCTTCTGCTGCCAAAGAAATACGAAATATCATAGTCAACATAAGCCCAAATAATCATAGACGCCGCACGCAACACAATATTTTTATTCCTCAAACATTATCCGATTGTTCACACGTATTCATTAAAGAATTTGTTCAAAAAAGTACTCTTAACACACCTTATACTGGACCCCATGAAGTTATATCTAAGCACAACAAATTTTTCAAAATATTGGTAAATAACAAAGAGGAACTTGTAAACGTAGATAGATTGAAACCAGCGTATGTATTAGGTCCCAATGAAAATTCTTTATGTAGACAGACACGATCAGAGTCAAAAGCTAAAATAATGTTTAATATTTAATTTAATTTAATAATATTTTTTCAGAAACAAAAAACACCATTATAATAAGAATGACACATAATAATTACATTATATTTACTATATATAAATTTTTTTTAAGTAATATGAACTGATGAAAGCATTATATACATATATACATAACACAGACTTAAGTTAGTTTGCAAGATTAGGTAAGTTAACAAGGATAGACATTGAATTATAAAAAATGAATTAATTTGAAATGTAAATAGTAGTTAGAAATATCGAAATGAATTAGGTTTTTTTTCGAGAGGGGGAGTACTGTGGCGGCACTAAATATGCACACGCAATGGATGGCACGAACGTAACCCAAAAAATACTACCAACCACTAAATAACAAACACTGGTTGAGCATCTCGGTTACTGGAGATTAGAGAGAGTCCCTTGGAGTTAACGAGACGGAGTAGAGCTGGCTTTTCCTTACTACGCCGTTCACGCGTTTTATAATTAAACATATTATTTGTAGTTTGTAGAGTAGTTAAAATAATAATAAACACATAAAAGGTGATTGCGTTTTTACTGGCTACATGCTACATTGATATAAAATAAATTTCGGTATCAGAAGAAGAAGTGAAACGAATCCAATATTCTCTAAAACACAATAGACATAACTGGGAAGAAATTGAGAAAGGCTGGTCAGAATCTCAGATTTGTTTCAGGAGATCTGGAGTAAATATAAAGACTATTATTCAGGATTGGTCACCAATATCTCTAAAAAAGGGATACACTTTGGTAAAACTCAAACACGCTCTATTAACAAACTTTTATTCTATGTATAATTATATTTTTCATTACAGATAGAGCTTGAGTTTAAGCGAATTTATCTCTCCCACTGGGAAGAGTTTATTCCTAAAATAAATGAATATTTCGGAAAGCATATAAAAAATCGAAATTCCAAGAATCTACTGAAACTTTTGAAATCCGATATCAGTGCTAAGGACTATGATAATATGAGAATGGAAGCGAAGCATAGAGAATGTAAATTGTATGCTAACGTTGCTACCTCAAGAAACAATATGTGCAAATCAATATCAATTAAAAGTCAATTAAATATTTCATTTGGAAAAGCATGGAGAAAAGGATTGCAAGTTAATATTAGTACTAGTCCAGAATATTCCTTGCATTAGTCTGACTTAAATCTACCAACCGACTTTCATTTTGAATGCTCTAATTCTTTAGACCAGGAAATCTTAGTATACAATTGGATTGAATTTAACGGTATAAAATTTTCTACAAATCAGTTAATAAATACTTTCTCTAAGTCATTGAAGAAATTTAAGTTTTTTAAAATTAAATATTTAGTTCATGCTACTTCCAAAGACTTTTTTGTATTATGTGTTTCTATTAGATATACAGACATTAATTTTAATCAATATTATAGTATTCATGATGAAGTTGACGGTAATAAATGGGAGTGCTTTTCTTTAAAAGATATCAAATCATTGCCTACAAATTTGCACAAGCTTCCTAATGAAGAACTAGCGACTAGAATAAAACCATTTTTGGATTGCTCATGAGTTATTATTTACTATACCCTAGATGAAATCTATAGGGTATACTAAGTTTGTCATTCCGTTTGTAACACCTCGAAATAATGCTGGTAGAGCAAAATGAATTGGACACCCACGCATAAAATTAAAAGTTATTTTGATTTTTGCATGTCCGTCCGTCCGTCCGTCCGTCCATCCGTCTGTCAGTCTGTGCGCACGATAACTCGAGAACGTGTATACCTAGAGAGCTGAAATTTTGTACACGGACTTTAAAAAAAAAATTAAAATTAAGTTCGAGAATGAGACAAATCGGGAAACTCCTTCGTGGGGTTGCCATACAAAACTTTCGTTTTTCACTATATATTTGGACACTGCTTGAGAACGCGTCGACGTAGAGAGCTGAAATTTCGTTCATAATGTTTTTACTAAATTAACAAATAAAGTGTCAAAAATGGACTAAATCGGTCAACTCCTTCTTGGTGTTGCCATATAAAAATTTAGGTTTTTTACGTATTCTTTGAAAACGATCAGTCCAAGACATTTTTATTGTACTAAAAACTTCTGCAGAATCCTATAAAATTGGTTATAATCATTTTTTCTGTGCGTCAAACCGTTCTAGAAATATATGCGAAAAACCACTTCAAAATCAAACTTGGATAGATCGGTGACCATACGAAATTTAATACGGGCATTCATCTAGGGTATCGTAAGAATTGGTCTTAGACCTATTCTAGCTTTTTTACTTATTTGTTCAATGTACAAACAAAAATATATGTATCTTGTAACATATGCGCTAGTAATTAATATGATACTATTGTAATGATCAATAAAGTTTTTGTAAAACTCAAACATTTTTTTTTTTAATTTAAAATAAAAAAGAAAATAATATTTTTTGATAGATCGTAAAAGCAGGCAACAATTTCATAGTTTCAAAAACAATGAAGTCGTAGATTTTATGAAAGAGGTTATTTGTGAATATAACTCAAAAATTGCAAATATTACTCCGCAAATGTGGATCTTAACATATGCTTGTTTACGATGAGTTACTTCATAAATGTAATAAATACAACGATCATGTTAAATTAACATATTACCGTAAGGTAATATTTACCGAAAATATTATATTCAGAACTATTACAGTGTTCATGGAACATTCCGATAAATACTACGAAAAACGTGTATAGTACAGAAAATGATGGTTAGTTGATATTTAACCATACAAGTGTTTGCGAGAATCATCGTCGTTGTTAACTGCTACAATTTCCTTTTTTCCGTGCAATCAAATAAGCACATATACCATCAATCTAGTGCGTACACAACATTACATTTAATTCACCTCAGTGTTGCATACATCATATCCACAGCTGACAAGTATATCACCAAGTCCCGAGTGAGATGGTTTCAAACTATGGTATTAACTAAAGCTTCCTAATGTGTTAGAGCAAGATAGATGATAAGAAATAACATGTGATTTTGCTGCCAAACTCTCATAGCCTAACGAAGAAAAGGATCATGAAAGACATTTGCTCTGGATCGTTTTTTTGGATGTGAAACTAAGAGAAGAAAGTTTATAACTTAATATATAAAAACAAATAATGAATTTGATGTGGATAAGTATTGTGTGAAAAAAATTGATTTGCTATATATTATTTACAATTGTTGTTATTTTTCAGTAAAGGAATTGGGAATCTTACATTTTCAACTTTCTCTACTCATCTACAACATATTCCATATATTAATCACATCTCTCAAGTATTCATCTAAGGAAACATATTATACTATATTAATATAATAACTCAACCTTCTTTCATCAAAACTTTTAACATAATCAACTCCCAACCTACTTTCATGGTAAGATTTAAAGATGAATAAATAATACTTCCATATCCTACTAGAATTACATCATTCCAAATACCCACTCTCAGCATCGCGGTCTTCACTACTGAACTTGAAGCATTATTAACTTTTTCCGACCTTGCTGATACTCATACAACACCATTTCGAGGAGATAATTACCAAATACTATCCATCAAAACTTTTAACTTAATACATAACTTACAGTACCAACTCTAAACCCTCCACCACGGTCTTCACTATGAACTTGGAGAATTATCAATACTTTAGAGGAGATAAATATCAAGCGAGATTGCTGATTAGGATTTTACTGATTATTCATAGCTCCCATACAACTTCCACTACTCACCTCAGACAACATATCATACTACATTAATATCATAACAAAGCGTTCTTATATCAAAGCTTTTAATTTAACCCACTCTCAACTTAATGGTAAGTAATCAATGTACCTGCCCCCAATAGTATATCAGCTTCATGTGAACTATTTTTTTTAAATATAGGAGTCAATAAAATCTCATAACAGCGTTCGGATGATGCTTTAGAGAGATAAATATGAAGCGATATTGCTGATAACTTCCACTACTCATCTATAAGACAACATATCATACTACATTAATATCAGAACACCACCTTCTTTCATCAAAACAAATAATTAAACCCACTCTCAAACTAATGGTAAGAAAATTATGTGATCACCACAATAGTATGAAGATAAAATTATCATATTCTTATCAGCTAACTATGATATCGCGGATCAATCAAATCTCATAACAGCTTGACTGGTTGAGAAATTTTATTGAAAATAAAAAACAATTCGTCATAAAATGTAAGACTTTTCAATACAATCTCCTAGATACAAAAAACATTAATCGCTCAATTTGTCTGCTTTATTCGGACGTATTTGTTTACGCAAGATATCAAATTACCGCCTTTTCTAATGCTTTAATTTCCATTACTTATAATTATTTCATGTATCTTACCACCCCAAGTAGCCGTGATCTATTTTTACACATCGAATATCATAACATGATCACTCTTGTTTATAAAAGACACCTACAGACCACAACTTACGTTATAGTTGTTGTTGTTGTTGTTTTTTTTTTCAGCAAAAGGAATTTTCAATTATAACTTCCACTACTCATCCAAGACATCAGGATATGATTAATATCAGTTGTTGTTTTCAGATAAAGAAATTGGGAATCTTTAATAAATCGCTCAATTTGTTTACTTTACTCGGCTGCAGTGTGAACTTGTTTACATTATACAACTGCGAATTTATTTATTTTTACTGGACTGTGCGAATTTGTTTACGCAAGGAATCAAATTATAAGCATTCCACCTGAAGAGCAAAATTAGGCATTTACTAATTTCCATTACTTATCTAAGTGAACATATCTACCTACATTCGCCCCAATCAGTTTCGCCTGATCTGTTTTTAGATATATGATCAAATGGTGTAATCTTGTTAATATCATCAAATCTTTAATCCACAACTTAGCTTATAGTTTGTGTAGTTTTCTTGTTTTTTAGCTAATAATATTAATTACCCCTGAGAAGCTAAGATCGCTAATATCTCGAACCACAGCCCGTAGAGGATTTCTGATGAAAATTTTACCCTCCTAGTACTAATACTATTGGCATGAACAGAAAATATCCTAGGGTTAACTTGAATTATTATTAATATTAATTATACTTGAAAGGGTAAGATCGCTCATATCTCTAAAACTATAGCTCGTGGAAGATTTCTGGTGAAAATTTTGTCCGCCCCTACAACTAAGACTCCACACCGACACCTTCTAGAATCTATTGGCATGAAGAAAAATATTCTAGGGTTAAATAATACTAATACTAATTACACTAATTCACTTAGGGAATTTCACAAATTTCTTATCCACATAAATACACAGCTGCACACATCTACCCACGCCTTAGGTAACGTTTTCTCAACCACTAAGTAGCCCAACCCAACATACCACAGGCACTCATACTAAAGTAAACAACTGAAACCAAACTCAAGCTGGCAGGTATACAGTCCCGATATAAATTCGCTTAGAGTATTTCATATCATTACTTAATACACAAAAGCCGCACAAATTCTACCCAAGCCTTGGTACAGATAAGGTAGCCCAATTCAACACAGCCCAGACAATCCTAGTCCTAGTATCAGATATTGCCACTAAAGCTCTCAGCCAAGCTCCAGTACCCAGACACAGGAGGAGGCACCTCAAGGTCAAATTGTAGCCTCCAAGACCAAATACAACTTAACCAGCAACCTCCACCAATAAAGCTTCCCACCCCTTCACAAATATTTAGAGCTACGATCTCCGAGATGAAAAATAAGTGAACTCCAGAAACAAAATCGAAAACCTATGGTATTTCCCTATGCTGGAGAGTGCTGAAAGTGATCTCGTATCCCCAAAACTCGGGAAGAAAAATGTTGATGTCAACTTAGAGGCTACGAGTCTGAGATGAAAATTCAGCGAACTCCTGAAACAAAATCGAAAGCCTATGCTATTTCCCTATGCTGGAGAGTGCTAAAATTGACCTCGTATCCCCAAAGTGATCTCGTATTCCCAAAACTCGAGATGAAAAATAAGCGAACTCCAGAAACAAAATCGAAATCCTATGCTATTTGCCTGTGCTGGAGAGTGCTAAAACTGATTTCGTATCCCCAAAGTGATCTCGTATCCCCAACGGAGCATGCTGGTAGTACCGGCTAATGCCGCTAGGGCGCAGTCAAGACCAAATGATACATCCAAGACATAAGCCAGTCAAGGCTCAATGGCGTATCCAAGACATAAGCCAGTCAAGACTCAATGGTGCATCCAAGACATAAACCATCCAAGGCACAATGGCGCATCCAATATATAAACGAATACAGTCAATGCCATTAGGGTGCAGTCAAGACCAAATGACACATCCACACGAGCAGTAAGATATCAAATAATAAAAAATATGAAAATTAGACGTTGAGTCGATATACACAATATACCTATTTTGCAATTATCAAGCTATGTATACTGGTAGAGTAATGACTTAAAGAATACTTCATTGAAAACTATCGCGCGAGAAGTAAAACACCAGGAAAACTAAGTACCTACATAGCTTGACGGCCTAAATATTTCCACATTAATGATCTCCAACAAAAAAATTAAAAAATTTATTCCTATACGAAATTTCAGCAAAACCCCTTCCTTATGATTATGACTAAAATAAAAGTTTGAATAATTACATTTCTTACGAGTACAGGTATTTTTTAAAAACGCGTGCATTATTGCTGTCATAATCTGCGGATTTATTGTCAATCTAGATTTTGATGCTCATCTCATCAAATCGAGGTTTTTTCAAAGTACCCAACCCAAGGCTTATTTATGGCGCATAAATTCTTTCTTAACTAGGTTATATCTACTTTGAGAATTTTTAGAAAAATATAAACGTTGTAAAACTTCTTAGAAGCATTTAAATTTGTTCGTGAATTCTTCGCTAGTTCTGAAAGTGTGCAAAACACATTGAAAATACGCGTGCACTTCGAAGTTCATTGCGAAAAGTCGTCTTGACCAGCTTTGAAAAATCCTCGCTAAAGAGATTGATTTTTTCATGTTTTCATGACAAAATTCCTATCTAAAGTGAGTCTTCATGTCTGACGATAAAATCAGGTGATACCTTTCAGCGCGAAAAATGAAACCGTGTAAAACTTTGCCATTCAAGGCAAATAATCACGGCCCACACCAGTGAACCCGAAACGGCAGTGGTGCCCCCCCCCCCCCCCCCCAACTTTAGGTAGAATAAAATATTTACAGCTTAGAACAGATTTTAAGAAATCATATTTATTAGATTTATTTGTATATCCAATAAAAAAAAAAGAACAATTCAAAAATTTAAAAAAAATAAAGATTTCGAATTATATACATAAAATAAAGCACACAAAAATATCCGGAGTTGTACAACACTATAAATTAAATTTTGATATTTGGTTGGATAACCGTTAGATTTTGATACACTTTTCAGTCTATTAAGCATTGAATGCAAAAGTTTTTTTGTTAAGTAGGGACTATTTTGTTCCACTCTTCTTGAAGAAGATGTTGTTTTAATATACTTTTGCTGGAAATGTTATATTGAGTTAAGGAACTTTTCCATTCTGCTCATAAATGCTCTATGGGATTCATGTCCGGCGACCGAGAAGGTGTTTCCAGCTGTTCACGTATCTTATAAAGTAGCCATTCCTTCGTTTTTCTGGCACAATGTTTAGGATCGTTGTCTTGCTGGAAGATAAAATTATTTCCTAATCCTAACTTTTCTGCAGCAGTAGATTTTAAATTATGCTTTAAAATATTGATATAAGCATATTGATCCATCATTCCATCAATGAAATGAAGACTTCCAACCCCAGCCGCCGACATACAACCCCAAGGCATAATAGCACCACATCCATGTTTAAGGGTTGGTTGCAGGTTTTCTTTGTTGAACTCAGTTCCTGGCTTTCTCCAGACAAATTGTTTCCGAGATGAGTTAAATATTTAAGATTTTCACTCACCGCTAAAAGTGACACTATCCCAAAAGCCTTGAGACTCATCAAACATTTATTTTTTTAGCGAACTCGATTTTCTTTTTCCTATTTGTTTTATTTATCTACGGGTTTTTTCTTGCAATCTGTCTACGGTATCCATTTTTCCTTTTCGTTCGGCTCTCTGTTTCAAGGTTTCAACACTTATATTTTTCTCAGTATTTTCGCGAACTTCAGCGCATATCCCTTTAGCACTAGTATGAGGATTCACTTTCGCCCGCTTCAAAATTTTTCTTTCTTCTCTTTCATTTTGTTCCGGCTCATCAAAACACCTTAACATTATTCAAACTTATTGTAAAAAGTAGAGTCACCCTGTACCAATGTAAACAGCTTTATATACATATAACAGCTGTAATCACTTCGGTTTTATATAACAGAATTTTGTCGGTCAAGAATTTATTGTACTTGAGTAAACGACTTTCCTAATCAGTTCTTTCTGCTAATCAGATCTAATAAATTTGTCGTTTGTAAATTGAAAGTTGTTGTTTTCCTTGGTGTTGGAACCCAGCTCATTCAATTATCTGATAATTAGTTTTGTGGCGCAGAAACTAAGTCTAAGGGGAAATGTACGAGTAGATACATAGATCAGCAAGTCGATTTATTAAAAAATCATACAGTCCACCTGGAAGGAAAATCTTCCGCACCTAGCATTGTGATTGGGGCGAACATATTCTGGTCCATCAGAGCCGGATTGCAATTGCAAATCATATCTACAATCAACACACAAACATGGATTAAATCTCGCAATATGCAGATAAGTACAATTTTCTTGTAACCAATTTTTCTAGAGATACTATATTTTATAATTGAAATAAAGTGGAAATATTAAATATGAACTATACATATATATAAAAGTTAATAAATTCAATTAAAGCATAAAAGAATAAAATAAATATTTTATTCATAACATAAAAAGAATTTATTAACTTTTAAAAAATTTTACTTATTTTCAAGGGCCAAATAAGAATAATAAAAATAAATGTACGAAGAGCTTGTTGTGAATCGAAGAAAAGATTCTTAGAGACACATCCAACCTCTAATAAAAGTACAATTGGTGACCCCGACGTGATTTTGTGACTTAAGAAATTCAAAGAGTTTACTCCGAAAACACATTTTGCGGGATTAATGTTTATACCGAATTCTTGTAATCGTGAAAATACTTTTTCTAGGTGAGATATGTGATCTTTGTAATTTTTACTTGCCACCAAAATGTCGTCTATATAAGTAAAGGTAAAGTCTAATCCTTTTAAAACTTGGTCCATAAAACGTTGGAAAGTTTGTGCCGCGTTTCTTAGTCCGAATGGCATTCTTGTAAATTCAAACAGTCCAAAAGGTGTAGTTATGGCTGTCTTGTGAATGTGGTCCTGTGCTACCGGTATATGGTGATATGCCCTAACTAAATCAATTTTAGAAAAAAATGTTGATCCGTTCAAATTCAAAGAAAAATTTTGAATATGTGGTATGGGGTATCTATCAGGTGTTGTTATTGCATTTAAACGCCTGTAGTCGCCGCAAGGTCGCCAATCAGAGGAGTTCTTCTTTGCTACCATATGTAATGGTGAAGAAACCGGTGAAGATGAAAGTCTGCATAAACCTAATTTTACCATTTGTTCGAATTCTAATTTTGCAATCTTTAATTTTTGTATATCCAATCTACGTGGTCTCGAAAAAGGAAGTTGTCCTTTTGTACATATATGATGCACTACATTATGTTTTACGGGAAGATCATAATTTGATGTCTGAATTAACGACGGAAATCTCTGCAAAATTTTACCATATTCGTTGTCAAATGCATAATGACGTGGCGAGGGAGTATTTGCATTTACCGTGATTCCGTTTACACAAAGTGAAGTTTTCCCGTCAATTAGTCTTTTATTTTTAAGGTCGACCAATAAATTAAATTTTTCTAAAAAATCAGCTCCGATAATGGGTTTATTTACGCTAGCTATAATAAAAGGGAAAGTGAGGTCTCGCCTTAATCCGAAATCTATTTTTAATAATTTAGTGCCATATGTGTTAATTGTTGATCCGTTAGCTGCTGATAATATTAAATTTGGGTCACTTTTGAATTTGCCGAAAAATGCGTTTGGTACCACTGATATATCCGCCCCAGTGTCGATTAAAAATTTAAATTTGTTTTCTTTATCAAGAAGAAAAAGTCTTTTTGAAGCTGTGGTGTGTGACTTACTACACGCTGAGGGGATATTTAGTTTTTTGGATTATTATTGTCAACGAACGAACATGGAGAAATGCATTTACTTGCCTTATCCCCGAATTTAAAATGACACCAACACAGTTTATTGTCGGTATTAAATCTCGAATGACTTCGAGAACGACTTCTTGAATGGAACCTGAAATTATTTTTGTAATCATTATTGTTATTATTACCTATAGTAAAATTTCGAAACAAATTTTCCAAGTTTTCTAACCTTTTTTCTAAAATTATCATTTTACTAGGTACATTATTATCAATGTTTAATGTCGAAATATTTTGTTGGGGTATTTGTGAATTAAAATCTTTATTAATTTCAGATACATATTGTAATTTTGATACTTCAAAAATTTTGTCTGCTAGCTCAAGTAAGTCTTTTATGTCTTGCTTACATGAGGACGTCAATGCAATGTTGATACTAGCTGGAAGTTTTCTCATCCATAACTTTTTTATTAGTTCTGAACCAAAAGTTGTAGATGTTCCAGCTAGAGTTTTCATTGCCCTGTAGAACTCTGAAGGTCTTCTGTCGCCGATTTCCGAGGTGCAGAGCAGTTGCTCTAATTTCTTCTCTTCAGAATCGCTGAATCTTTGTATAAGAACTCTTTTTAAATTGATATATTTGTCTTCTGTAGGCGGAGCTTGAAGAAAGTCCAAAACATTCATGATGATCTCCAGCGGAAGAGCTTGTACCACATGTCCATATTTTGTTTCGTCCACACGAATTCCCTTGTTATATATATATATATATAAAAAAAAATATTTATTGTTTGTCTTAAAATAGAAATTTGTTATAGACATTAAAATAAAATAAAAAATAAGAATAAAAAAATATACAAGCATAAAAGAATAAAATAAATATTTTATTCATAACATAAAAAGAATTTATTAACTTTTAAAAAATTTTACTTATTTTCAAGGGCCAAATAAGAATAATAAAAATAAATGTACGAAGAGCTTGTTGTGAATCGAAGAAAAGATTCTTAGAGGCACATCCAACCTCTAATAAAAGTACACCACACATATATACATATATGAAAGTCAACACTGAACAAAATTTCGGAATTATTAATCTTAACTTTTGAACGAAATCGAATAGTTACGCAAAAACTTTACATATTTGAATAATTTAATTTTGCTAATATCTCTGTGAAATTCGAGAAAATTTTGAAGTGAATAGTGTGACCATAGCGAAAATTGCATTTACTTATATATGTTTATGTAGTATATAGGGAGTGTACATAATAGGTGAGACAGTTAGCTCGTTCAGTTAGAAATTCATAATAAAAGAATCGTGAATTGTTATTGTTGAAAATGACCGAAGAAGTTAAAAGAACATTAACTCAAAAACGCGGGCGGGTAAAAGGAACTATTACACGTCTAAAAAATTTTGCTGAAGCGATAAGTAATGAAACCATATCTGAAGATATAGTAGCTCGATCGGTTAGTTTAGAAGATGCATGGAGAGAATTTATTAGCATTGAAGATTCATTGTTAATGTTTGAAGGGCAAACCTCAGAGATTGCAGAATATGAAAGGAAATATTTAGACACCAAATCAATATTCTTGCGTGCGTTAAATGCGCGAACGGGTCAAAGCAGACCAAACCCTCGCAATCAACCTTCAGAGGATTTAAACTCTACTATGGTTCAGTTTCAATCAATCCTTCAGAATCTTGACCGCTCTAATAATCAAGGCAACCTTACGCGTCTTCCGAAGTTAAATATACCATCATTTTCTGGAGACTATAAAGAGTGGCCTTCCTTCAACGACCTCTTTGAAGCATCAATTGATTCAAACGATTCATTAAGTGGCTCGCAAAAATTCCAATATTTAAAGGGACTCCTTAGAGGAACTGCTGCAGCCTTAATTCGGCACTTGCCTGTATGCGATGCCACCTACTCTGAAGCATGGGAAAAACTTAAGAATCGCTTTAATAAACCATTACAAATTGCTACGTCATTCATTAAAACTTTTATGGATCTGCCCAAACTGAACAGTCCATCTGCTAAAGCTCTTCGAAATTTGTCTGACAGTTGTGATGAAGTAATTCGTGGCTTAAATGCTTTGGGAAACAATTTTAATGGAAGGGATCCTTGGCTTATATATATAATAACAACAAAAATTGACTCGGAAACTATAGAAGCTTGGTCTAGGGACATATCTGAAGGAGAGCCTCCTACATTTGATACATTTTTGACATTCCTTAATAAACGCTGCGATGCCTTAGAAGCTGCAGTCGTGAGCGCAAAGAAACCGACACACACTATCAAGACTTTACACAACTCTATTTCGCAATCTCCCAAGTGTCCTAAATGTCAGGCAGAGCATTTTATATATCAATGTCCGGAATTCAGAGCAACCCCTTGCCATGTACGTAAAGCTTTTGTAATAACAAAATCACTCTGTTTTAGATGTTTGGGCGCAAATCACTCAGTCAAAAATTGCCACTCAAAATATCGGTGCCATCAGTGCAAAGGTAACCATCATGCGTTATTACATGATTCATCAATGAAAGATACAAATGCAAAGGTTGCTTCCCTGAACACATCGGTCAACGACGAACCTTCACCTTCATGCAACTCTCTGTCTTCAATCAACAAGATACCATCAATCAACCCATTACCTTCAACTTCAACCTCTTCAATCAACCCTCTCTCTACTTTTCATTCAACAAGACATGTGTCTTCTTCATCTCAACAAACTCAGCTTTCATCATTAAGCACATATGCTAATAAAACCAGCTCTTATGGAGATGATCCAATTGGCTGTTCATCCTCTATTGCACTCTTGCCCACTGCAATTTGTCACGTTAAGGATGCCAATGGAAATTTTCAATCGTGCCGTGTTCTGCTAGATTCTGGGTCACAGATATCTCTGATTTCGCAGTCACTTGCCCTACGTCTTGGATTGAAGAGGGAAAATGCACGACTTTCCATCAGTGGGCTTTCCTCCACCGCGGTTGGAACGACGAAGGGAAGGCTTTATATTGAAATCTTTTCACGTTGGAACCATCACATCGGAATAATAGTTACAGCGTTTATTATTGATGGTTTATCATCCTACGTTCCTTCCACATCAATAGATGCTATGCAAACCAATTTTGTTCAAAACGCAAGGCTAGCAGATCCACATTTCAACAAGGCCTCAGTAGTCGATGTTATAATAGGGGCAGACAGATTTTTTGAGGTCTTAGGGCAGGGAAAACTATATGACAACCGAGATCATCTTGTGGCACAAGAAACCATGTTTGGTTGGGTGATGGTAAGCGGCACTAATATGGAGCAACCGTCGGCACTCAATATGAACTTAACGGTGCTCACAGATCTGGACAAAACGCTGCAGTGCTTTTGGAAGGCGGAAGATATAAGCTCTGACACCTCCATTCTCAGCAAGGAAGAAAGTCAAGCCGAAAGGCATTTCACATCTACGTTTTTTAAAAATGAAGAGGGTCGTTATGTAGTCGCATTGCCCTTTAAAAATGATAATAAACCTCTTGGCAATTCAATGCACAGTGCAATGGTCCGATTACGCTCAGTACAACGTCGCTTTTTAAGAGATGAAAATTACAAAAGGGCATACATATCCTTTATGAAGCAGATATCTGAAAAAGATATACCAATAGAAAACGCTAACTGTTTCTATCTGCCTCATCATGCCGTTTTTAAAAATGAGCCCAATCCAAAGATACGTGTGGTTTCTGATGGCTCCTGTAAGAGTAGCTCTGGTATTTAGTTAAACGACAATCTCTTAGTTGGACCAACAATCCAAAGAGATCTAGCATCGATTCTTTTAAGCTTTCGGAAGCACGAAATAGCGTTATCCGCTGATGTGCAAAAAAATGTATAGGCAAGTCCTAGTTACCTTGAAGGACAGAGATTATCACCGCATTTTATGGCGCGAAGACCCGTCGACCCATATTAGGCATTATGTACTTAATACAGTTACTTATGGCACATCGTCTGCACCATTTTTAGCAACAAGGGTGTTGCATCAAATTGGTGAAGAACAGAAGTGCAAATATCCAAGAGCTGCCTTGGTAATTCAGAAGGATTTTTATGTAGATGACCTCCTTACAGCAGCATGTTCACTTGCAGATGCTATTGATCTTCAAAGCCAGCTAATTGAAATCTTGACTGCTAGTGGCTTTCCATTAGTCAAGTGGCGTTCAAGCGCAACTGCAATAACACAGATTAATTCAGAAGAGACGGGTGCTGAAACTTTAAAAATAGATGATAACTCGGATATTGCTAAGGTGCTAGGAATCCAATGGAATCCATCTGAAGACACATTTTCATTCAAGGTTTCTCAAATGACTTCAAATGAAATTACCAAACGGCAAGTTCTTTCCGAGTCATCACGCATTTTTGACCCTCTGGGATGGCTTGCACCAGTGACAATATCTGTTAAGATATTATTTCAAGAGCTATGGCTAATAAAATATAATTGGGATGCAGTCTTACCTGAGACTGTAAGGCAAAAATGGGAAAGAATAAAGGCTACACTACCCCTAATCACACAAATCAGTATCCCTCGTAAAATATGCTTAAATAGGGGATCAATTCAACTTCACGGATTCGCCGATGCATCCGAGGTCGCATATGCTGCAGTAGTTTACTGCCGGAGTGAAGATAGCCAAGGGAACATCACTGTTGAAATCATAGCGGCAAAAACAAGAGTAGCACCCTTAAAGCAAATGACTATACCAAAACTGGAATTATCTGCCGCTCATCTACTTGTCCGCCTCATAAAGAAAACAGTTGAAGCCCTGTCAATACCAAATATTACTACAACGGCCTGGACAGATTCAACAATCGTGTTAGCCTGGCTATCAGATCTTCCTAGGCGTTGGAAGGTTTTTGTAGCAAACTGCACATCGGATATATTAGAAATTATTCCCAGAAGCCAATGGAAACACATCGCTTCACAAGAAAATCCAGCAGATTGTGCATCCAGGGGCATTACACCAGTCGAAATAATCAATCATTCCTTGTTGTGGCATGGCCCGGCGTGGCTATCAACGCTTGAAAGTAATTGGCCTTCATATTCTCATACCCATGAGTCAGCTTCTGTACAAGACGAAGAACGAAAACTGAACATCTTATCACATCTCCAAGACATCGACAATGACACCTTTAGTGAACTTTCTACAAGATATTCATCTTATCAAAAGCTTCTGCGAGTCATTGGTTACTGTTTAAGATTCATTTCTAATGCAAGGATATCATCAAGGGATCGAATCCGGTGCCTGTTAACAGCAAGGGAGATTAATCAAGCAAAAATTCTCTGCATAAGACTAATGTAGGAGAGAGCATTTTCTAAGGAAATCAACAAGTTAAAATCAATGGAGTCTATTCATCGAAACAGTCCATTAAAAAAACTAAATCCATTTCTTGATGACAAGAATCTTCTGAGAGTTGGAGGCAGGCTTCATAATTCGAACTGCGATTACAATGTAAAGCATCCAGTAATCATACCCAAGTCACATGCCATAACGCCCTACTAATACTAGATTTGCACCGTACATACCTACATCCAGGACCATCTCTACTTATGGGCCTAATCAGGCAAAAATTTTGGATTCCAGGCATCAGGAGCCTTTGCCGTAAAATTTATCGGGGATGTGTTTAATGTTTTAAACAGAATCCCCCACCTACATCTCAATCAATGGGAAGTTTACCAAGGGCGAGAGTTACACCATCAAGGCCCTTCTCTCAAGCAGGTATAGACAATGCTGGCCCGATCATGCTGAGCTCTCGGACAGGACGAGGCTCAAAAATAATCAAGGGATATATAGCGTTGTTTATATGCTTAGCGACAAGGGCATTACATTTAGAAATAGTTAGTAGTCTAAGCAGTGAAGCATTTCTTGCCGCATTTCGTCGCTTTGTATCGCGCCGTGGTATTCCTAAAGATGTTTATACTGATAACGGCACAAATTTTGTCGGAGCAAGAAAATATTTAAATGACTTGCATAAACTAACCTTATCTTGTCAAACTGATTCACTAATTGCTCCTTTTCTCTCACAGCATAACATAACTTGGCACTTCATTCCTCCTAGTGCACCCCATTTCGGCGGACTTTGGGAGGCGGCAGTTCGTTCAGTGAAGTGGCATTTACGGCGAGTAGTTGGTGACACTCGTTTGGGTTTTGAAGAGATGACAACGTTGCTGACTCAAGTGGAAGCCATTTTAAATTCCCGCCCTTTGTGTGTCACATCTTCCGAGCATGACGACCTTACCATCATCACACCAGGCCACTTCCTTATAGGAGAAGCTCCAACCTCTCTACCAGAAAATAATTTAGACGAAGAAAGGGTGTCCTATCCTCAACGATGGCAGCTCATCCAAGCAATGAAGCAAGGATTCTGGAAGCGTTGGCGTCTTGACTACCTAACGGCGCTTCAAGAACGTCATAAATGGACAACGAAGCAACCATCCCTGCAAGAAGGCGACATAGTTATTTTGAAGGAAGCAAACGTGCCCCCAACTAGTTTCCCAATAGCTCGAGTGGTTCAAGTTTTCCCAGGTCAAGATAACTTAGTTCGTGAAGTCTCACTCCGGACAGGCCGAGGAGTATTCAAGAGAGCAATAAATCAAATTGTTAAGCTACCAGTTAGTTAGGAAACCAATTTCCTAACAGCGGGAGGATGTTCCGGCTCATCAAAACACCTTAACATTATTCAAACTTATTGTAAAAAGTAGAGTCACCCTGTACCAATGTAAACATTCATTTTCTATGTGCTTTGCTTTATATACATATAACAGCTGTAATCACTTCGGTTTTATATAACAGAATTTTGTCGGTCAAGAATTTATTGTACTTGAGTAAACGGCTTTCCTAATCAATTCTTTCTGCTACTCAGATCTAATAAATTTGTCGTTTGTAAATTGAAAGTTGTTGTTTTCCTTGGTGTTGGAACCCAGCTCATTCAATTATCTGATAATTAGTTTTGTGGCGCAAAAACTAAGTCTAAGGGGAAATGTACGAGTAGATACATAGATCAGCAAGTAGATTTATTAAAAAATCATACAGTCCACCTGGAAGGAAAATCTTCCGCACCAAGCATTGTGATTGGGGCGAACACATTTAGTATCCGCCACTTTTATATTTCTTAATAATGTCCTTTACTGTACTTCGCGGTATTCCAATCTCCTGTGAAATTTTTCGTTGCCAATACCCTTTTTCAGAAAAAGAAACAACCAATTTTCTCTCTAGGTAAACTCGTTTTATGCTTTTTTGGCATTTTAGAGATATAAATGTTTAAAAGAAAACTTACTTAAACGAAAAATACGATAAACTAATACTCGACGACGATACTCTGCATGCAAATATTTATCCAAATTTCTTCGAGATTTACTGTATTTCGTACATGATTACTTCATGGGCGGATACTTTTGTGACTTTGTTTTGTGATTTGATTCATCATTGTTGGTTTTTCTTGGAATTTATTTAGTATATATTATTTTTGAATATCAGAAGACATATTACACATGTTGGAGTTTGTAAATGCATATTTTTTAAATTATTAGCAAATAAAAAATCTTATAAATTACATGCAGTTTGTCGGGAAGATCAGATGGGTGGATGCTTTGACTAATTGTACATATACAAGTCGAAAGCGTGGCTATACAAGTGCCGATACAAATTCAGATACTTACATTTAAATGTAAACTCACCTTAACAATGATTTGACTTTTCCATTTCGAACGACTGATAATAAATCCATCAGAATTATTGTCAACTCAACATTTTTCCATTGTAATGATCACACATTCACACATTGGGTCAATTATTTTTCGTTCAAGTGCATGACCCTCTCCCAATGTCATCATAATTCACGTTGTTGTGATTGCGCTTGGTCAGCACTCAGCACAAATCATAATTTATATAATTTATCGGTTGTCACAGTACTTGACCGACGAAAATCACAACTTTCCTTTCTCACGATACAAAGTATCGTTTTTCAAGTGCGCAACGAGCACTTAAGAATTCTTTCTCAAAATTTTATCAAGAAGTAAGCAATTTCTGTTTACTTCAGCGTTGAAATATTACCGAATTTCATCCTGTCGTCGCGATAAAGCGTCAACGATATCTCGCTGACAAGGCAAAGATGCCAGCGAAATTGAAATTTTGGAAGACACGAATCGACGTGAATCGTGAAGAAAGTCGGTCGGGCTCCGTCTAGTTGAGCGAAGTCTCATGTAAAAATTATAAAGTATCATTTAAAAGTACACAAGTACACAAAATCTCACTTAAAAAGTGCATTAGTAAAAGTGTTTCAATGAATTAAAATAATAAAGTCCTAATTTGTACGCGACCGAGTGTTTTTTTATTTAATTTCTTTAACTTTAACAAAACAAATTAAGATTATTTACAGGTTATCTTATCTTAACAAAACAGAGACATTGTCCCGATCAGGATTACGCTGGACTCCGCCTGGGCGTTCTTCTCTTTAAAGAAAGCACGACGCCCCGGGTATATAACACCATTCTAAAGCCTTGGTTTCCAACAGAATGCGGCGGCGCAATTGCAATTGCGCCACATTCTCTTGAAAACCAAGTCTTTAGCATAATGCAACAACGCATTACACTGTTTACGTAGAAACAAACCCTTCAACACACCGATTCTGGCCATTATGGCTGTCCCTGACTTACCATACAGCCAGTGTATGCTTTTTTTAACCAGATACTGGCACTACATAATGTTTTTGTTTATTGGCCATACTAGCCAATAGACTGTGTTTAATTTTCTTATGCGTAGGGCAAATGTTCCATTTCGCTTGTATAAGAGAAATAGACTATTTACAATATACAATAAATCGGAAGACGTACCCAAAATTATACACTTACGTAAATTTATAAATATTCGCCCCTTTACTAAATCTTGCTGGATCACCAATTATCGAAGAAAATCGATCGATGATCCTAAGTAAAAAGCCGGTGTGTCGCCCACGGTAAGGTCTCTTGTTCCTTAATAAAGAGCAAAAAGGAAAATTAAGGAGTAACTAAACAAATGTTAAGTCATTAAGTCAAAAATAAAAGACGTAATAAGAAAAACTTAAGTTCTGAGTTTAAAAATTCAAAATGTTAGCAAAAAGATCTAAATCGAGGCTGGTGAACTTCTTTTTATACCCTTGGAAGCTGAAGCGATGGTCATGTAAAACATGCTTAAATTAAAAAATTATGAAATAAATGCTGAAAATTTGAGAAAAAATATTAAAGTAGGGTGTAAACTGTCTAAAGCGGTAATATTACTCCTAGTGAACTCCGCCGGGTGTGAGAGAATTTTTTGCTATGAGGCGGGTAAAACCGTTGCTTAGAAGCACAATGCTTCAAGAATGATTCTCTCGCATGTCACGCAAGTTACTGCACAACACAGAGAATGACATTCTTAAAAAAAAATTTACAGCTGAAAAAGTATTTAGCCGATTTGCAGAAAGAAAATAGTAAACTAATGCTTATTTTATTGGTTTTTGGCGATTTCTGTTATGATTATGACGGTATTAATTTAGAAGGTAGTGATGGATGGTGACGAATTCAAATTAAACGATAATGTACTGAGAGAAATTTTCACTGAGAATAAGCTCTGTTCCATGTGTATCAAGGAAAGTTAGGTGCGATTTTGAGCTTAGCAGACATATATTTTTCTCAATTATCTCCGATTGTGATAATAACTGAAAATTTTATTACAGAATATGAGAAAAGGTTATATATCCTAAGAATAGAATTGCTTAAATGTAGTCTACTTTTCGTTATTCTAGAAAAAGATTTATTTTAAATGTTCCAACTTAATTTTTAGTAGGTATATATTATGTTTACTTCATGTAAAAAGTTCTTTGTTTTAGCAAATCAGTTTCGTTGAATAAGCGATAATTTTCTTATAATAAGAAGAATTTTTCTCGTGTTTCTGCGCATATTAATTAAAATGGGTTTCTATTAGATCTACGGTTTTATTGCCGTTAAAAGGAGTTTTCTTCTGTCTATGAAAGTTTTCTTAGAAATCGTAATGCTAGTAGAGTTGAAAAAAAAAACAAATCATTTGTATGTTGTATTCGATCTAAAAAACAACGGTAATCAATAAAATAGTTTGCTCGATGTAAGGAAACTTGATGTTAATACTGATTACCGTCTTAGAAACTTTTACACATATTTGAAAAACAATACTTGATTGAAGAATATTCTTTTTCAATTTTTGTGTCAAACTGGCCCCTACTAGGCCCACTCCAGAGCAAAACCATGTTGGTGAAGTATTAAAATACTCACACTATCTAACCTAACGAAAGTTAATTGCATTTATACATAGCTTCTTTTACAATTCCATACTTCGATTATAAGAGAGGGACAGAAAATGAAGGTTATTGTCACATTGTCACCTACTCTCCTAAAAGTTTTTTAACTTTTGGAAGAGGAGAAGGCAATATGACGATTACCATATTGACGGCATCTTTTCATTGGTTCATGAAATGCATGGTCACCAACCCACGCTACTTCATTTAACAAACTCAACGAATATTTCGGTCATGCACAGTAGAATAAAATTTTAATTTTTGTGATCTGAAATTTGCTGATCGCCTGGTATTTGCTGTTTCTTTAAAATACACAAGAACGAATGGGACAGACAATATTATAAATTCAATATGCAGCACATTTGGTCTATATGGTTTCTGTTTTCTAAGCTAGTGATACCTCTGTCAACAGATGGCTCCGGGGGTATCGAGATGAGAAATTTCTCAATTTGATGAAATCAAGTTTTTTGTAATTTTGTAGCTTGAAGAGTTTTTCAATTTCTTGGTGTAATTTATATATAACTTAATTTTTAAGTTTTGCGTCTGCATGGAAATAACAATGAAAAGAAATTTACTCAAATAAGAAATTTTTAAATGTTCGTTTCACGATTGCACGCGATGAAAACGCCTTTGTATTTAAAGATAAAAATTTCAATTAGAAATTTCATAAAAACCACAAATTTTTAAAGATTTTCAAATGGAAAATTACTGCTGCTGCTACTGGAATACTTTTTACATACTGCTTATATTATTGAAAGAAGACCAAAGGTGTGCAAGTTAATCTTGAACTTAAAATCTGCGCGACTGTTTATAGTTACCTTTTCTGTCGATATTCTTTGCTCTTCTTTTAAATGCTGTCGAAATCATAACCGTCGTCTTATCTGAATTTTTTTCATGCCCTATATTGCTAGTGTTTATTAAGGAGCTTTTTTACCAAATTGCTCTATTAGTGTTATTGTTTTAAACATTCACATGTACCCACCTACATACTTTCATAGCAATCATCAATACGAGCTTAATGTACCTACCGAGTTACCGAGGTACCTACCTACAAATTACACTTTCCTATGTTGCTGTGAAGGGATAAATCCTTAGTCGATGATCGAGTTGATCGCAACTCAATTAGAATCCGGATTAGGATTACGCCAACACAAATTTTACTTAAGGCCCGAAATATTTCATTTAATTTGTTGGAAAGCGTAATTCTTAAGTAATTTCGGAAATTTAACTGATCGACGTTCTTATGCCGCTTCCCTTCCTTCTCTAATTATTACATATTTTCATTGTTTTTTTGGAGAGTTGAGGATTTTAATCTTCCGTAGTATCTCATAGCGTCTGTGGTCGGGATGAATTTGCATCGGCATCCTTTTTCAGCCGTTCCATTTACGTAATATAAGTTGTTTTTAAATACTCTGACCAAATCTTAAAAACCTTCTTTCGCTAATGCGGCTGTTTGGTTTTACAATTTATTCCCAAACTAATTTTCTTTTTGTTTGTTGATGAGATTGATTCAGCTCATTAGGAAAAATGTTTCAATTCAAGTTCGTTACTTGCAAATCCTATATATCTTGCAAGCTCCCAAATTTACCTCAAGCTGACGGTTATTCTATTTTCCACAGTTGTAAAATTAAAATGCATCGAATTCATCCGAGGTCTATTAGAGATTATTCCATAATCATCATACTGCTCCTCTGACTCCTTTTGGTTGCAATAAAATTCATTTTCACACTAAATTTTTCCCATTGTCGGCGGTCCACTCGATAACAGCCATATGAAGACGCAACTCAGTTCACCATTCACGGCACCCGCACTACAAAAGTTCAATTTCTGGGTTTTAAAGTGCATTTCAGTAGTTAAGCTATGCCGATTCTGGCGCACTGTTTTAGCTTCCAGGATTTCCCCACAGATGGCGCCACCGTCGCTAGGTGGTGTAAATCCATACTAAATGTGGGTTTGTGTCTTGGATGTCCTGATTTATGTCTTGGATGTTGGGGATACGAGACCACTTTGGGGGATACGAGACCACTTTTAGCACTCTCCAGCATAGGGAAATAGCATAGGATTTCGATTTTGTTTCTGAAGTTCGCTTATTTTTCATCTCGAATCTTGGGGATACGAGACCACTTTGGGGATACGAGACCACTTTTAGCTCTCTCCAGCATAGGGAAATAGCATAGGTTTTCGATTTTGTTTCTGGAGTTCGCTTATTTTTCATCTCAGACTCGTAGCCTCAAAGTTTTTCATCTCGGGTTTTGGGGGTACGAGATCACTTTCAGTTCTATATATTTGTGAAGGGGGTGGGAAGCTTTATTGATGAATTTGGTCTTGACTGCGCCCTAGCGGCATTAGCCGGTACTACCAGTATGTTCCGGTACTACGGTTTTCTTGGATAGATATGTGGTGCGCCTAAATGTAGGCTTTTGGTTTTGAACTAATATTAGTAATAATTAAAGTTAACGGTAGGAAATTTTTGTTCATGCCAATGGATTCTAGATGGGTGGTTTGTGAGGGGGTATTATAGTATAGGATAGGGAGGGGGGGTAATGAAATTTTCATCAGAAATCCCCTACGGGCTCTGGTTTTCGAGATATTAGCGTATAAGTTATTTTTGTTCATGCCAATGGATTCTAGGTGGTGTAGGGTGGGAGGGGGGGACGAAATTCTCATCAGAAATCCTCTACGGGCATGCCATTTCTTGAGTAAGGTTACCTAGCGGCATTAGCCGGAACTACTAGCATGCCTTGGTTTTGCTGTTTTCTGTTATTAGCGGGGAAGTTCTAGATATCAGCATGACGTCATCTTGGTTTTGTTGTTTTCAAGTGCTGTTGTAGATATCAGCATCATTCGAATTTCGCAACATGATATCACCTTGGCTTGATGTTTTCTTATTATTATTGGGTCCTGGGGGTGCGTGTATTGAAAAGTAAGTAAGTCGGTACTTACATATGTTGTTCATCTCGGGCTTGGGGATACGAGATTACTTTCAGCACTCTCCAGCCCTAGGATATTTTTTGTCCACGCCAATAGTATTAGTACTAGGGGGTAAAATTTTCATCAGAAATCCTCTACGGGCTATGGTTCGAGATATTAGCTACCGTACCTTCTCAGGTGTAATTAATATTAGTAGCTCAAAAACAAAAAAAAGACAAGAACAACTATAACCTACGTTATGGATTAAAGATTTGATGATATTAAACTGTAGGTATGTTTTATAAACAAGATTGAACCATATGATCATATATCTAAAAACACATCAGGCGAAGCTGATTGGGGCGAATGTAGGTAGATATGTTCACTTAGATAAGTAATGGAAATTAGTAAATGTGTAATTTTGCTCTTCAGGTGGAATGCTTCCAATTTTATTCCTTGCATAAACAAATTCACACAGTCCAGTAAATTAAACAAACTCGCAGTTGAATAATGTAAACAAATTCGCACAGCAGCCGAGTAAAGTAAACAAATTGAGCGATTTATGTAAGATTCCCAATTTTTTTAACTGAAAACAACAACAACCGATATTAATCTGTGGGATATGATGTCTTAGATGAGTAGTGGAAGATATACTTGAAAATTTCTTTTGCTGAAAAAAACAACAACAACAACTCTTACGTAAGTTGTAGTCTGTAGGTGTCTTTTATAAACAAGAGTGATCATGTTATGATATTCGATGTGTAAAAATTGATCACGGCTGCTTGGGATGGCAAGACACATGAAATCATTAGAAGTAATGGAAATTAAAGCATTAGAAAAGGTGGCCAGGTCGCTGGTAATTTGATATCTTGCGTAAACAAATATAGCCAAGTAAAGCAGGCAAATTGAGCGATTAATGTTTATTTTTCGTATCTAGGACTTTGTATTGAAAAGTCTTTATGACGAATTGTTTTTTATTTTCAATAAAATTTCTCAATCAGTCACACTGTTATGAGATTTGATTGATTCCCCGATATCGTAGTTCACATGAAGCTGATATGAATATGATAATTTTATCTTCGTACTATTGGGGGGCAGGTACATTGTTTACTTACCATTAAGTTGAGAGTGGGTTAAATTAAAAGCTTTAATAGACGAACGCTGTGTTATGATATTAATGTGGTATGATATGTTGTCTGAGGTGAATAGTGGAAGTTGTATGGGAGCTATGAATAAGCAGTAAAATCCTAATCAGCAATCTCGCTGGATATGTGATAATTCTCCATGTCCATAGTGAAGATCGTGGTGGTGGTGGGTTGAGAGTAGGTACTGTAAGTTATGTATTAAGTTAAAAGTTTTGCTGGATGGTATTTGGCATTTGTCTCCTCGAAATGGTGTTGTATGAGGAAAGTATGTTCATCTGCAAACAACAAATTTGGCTGAAAGCGACACACGGTGTGAGCAATAATCATTTTTTTGCTTCAATTATCACTATTAAGCGACATTTGTCGCAGAAAATATATTAAGTCTAGTCTAGTCTAAAATATGTATTGTAAATAAAAATTGTATTATGGTTATAATGCCATTTATTGAAATAATTTTTTTAATTACATTATAGCTTAAGTCTAAGGTCTTTTTTCTTTAGCTTAGGAAAGCCAGGATTTCATAGATATAGACTGATCCTTATAATGAATATTCCTTATGCCTTTAGACCAACATGACTTTAGAAGGTTCCTTGTGCACCATTTTCACAAATAACATCTCTCCGTCTTTACTTTTTGCAATCTTTGTTGGAATATCCTGATTTTTCGACCTGTTGGTAGGGGACAGTCGACTCGTTTTTGGATGAATAACTTTCTTCTTTATTTCTGGAAAGCATCGATTTCATAGATGTAGACTTAGCTTTATATGAATATTCTTTACTCCTTTCTTCCGTAGGCTTTAGAAGGTTTGTAGTGTCCTTAGAACTCATGTTGAAATTATTGCGTAATTAGCTTGCCAAGAAACAGTGATCTGTTTGGGTAAAGAGCAAAATATTAACTGAAAAAACAAGTTATGAAACTACTATTTATATGTATTTGACACATGGGCTTGAAGGCAACAATTTGTCCTTGACCTCTGGCGTCACCTTAACCTTTGAAACCGAAAGTGTCTTCTCTTGGGTTCACTTGGATGATGATGAGTAGTGCAAGTTGTATGGGAGTTTATAATTAGCTGTGCTTCAAGTTCAATAGTGAAGACCGCGATGTGGAGAGTGGGTATTTGGAATGATATAAGTCTATTAGGATATGGAAGCATTATTTATTCATCTTTAAATCTTACCATGAAAGTATTAGGTTGGGAGTGGATTAAATTAAATGTTTTGACGAAAGAAGATGGAGTTATTATATTAATATAGTATAATATGTTATCTTAGATGAGTATATTGAGAGCTGTGAGTAATATGTGGAATATGTTGTAGATGAGTAGTGAAAGCTGAAAATGTAAGATTCCCAATTCCTTTACTGAAAAACAACAACAACAACTATAGCAAATCAATTTTTTTCACAAAATATTTATTCACATCAAATTCATTATTTATTTTTATATCTTAAGTTACAAACTTTTTTCTCTGTGTTTCACATCCAAAAAGCGATCCAGAGCAAATGTCTCCCATGATCCTTTTCTGTGTTAGGCTATGAGAGTTCGGCAGCAAAATTCCATATTATTTCTTATCATCTGTTTTGCTCTAACACATTAGGAAGCTTTAGTGAACACCACAATTTGAAACCATCTCACTCGGGATTTGGTCATATACTTGGTCATATACTTGTGGATATGTATGTATGCAACACTGAAATGAATTAATGTAATATGTTGTGTAGTGTAAAAGAAAAACTTTCATGGGCGATATGGGGATTGAATCGATGTATGTTATGCACTAGATTGGTGGTATATGTGCTTATTTGATTGAAGTAAAATAGTTTCACGGCTTCCTTACCAAGACTTAAATATATTCATAAAAACGTTGAATCGATGTCAAGAACATGTTAATACTATGAGCAAAGGAAATGGCGATCATTGCAGCATGTTATGAAATTCGATATCTAAAAATAGACCACATGAAGGTTATTGGGGTGGTAAAAAAACATGAAAGCATTAGGTTGAGAATGGCTTCAATTTAAAGCTTTGGTGAAAGAAGGCGGCATCAGTCAGTTTTGGTGAGCCTCAGCGATAGGTCAAATAAAACAAAAATGTCAACCGCGCTAATAAATGAAAGTTTTTCCAGTAAAAAGAGTGGTACAAAACGGCATATGGGGAGCTGTATTGGACAGACTAAATCACCGAGATTGTTATTGAAAGCCACCAGTCGAGGTGGAGAAATTACTCAGCGTGTAAGAAAAAGTGATTTTGTAAAGTGGGAGGAAATGAGTTCAGTATTCACAGACAGAATTAGAGCTGGAATTATTGTAAATATGAACCATACAGATCCTAAGCTATTTATACATGATGCTGCTCATTTATTTATACGCCGTATTAAGAATATTTTAAAACGCAATCTCAATATTAAAGTTAATACAAAGTTGTGTGCTGATTTTGTTAAGAATATCGGTGACAATGAGGTTATAAACAATCAATGTGGACGATAATTTAAATGAGTGGTATAAAGTTAACATTTTGGATTCAATACTCACTCAGCTGGATGAGTTTCAGAAAAAGGATAGTGGCTGGACATTGGAGTCCATTATACATTTAGCAGTACATATCAACAAATTTGAACAGCACCGAGGATCTTCGTATATACCTCTACCGAAGGAGATTGTTTTAAAGCAAGCTTGCATCAATGTAAAAAATAGTGATGAAGCATGCTTCGCTTGGGCCGTAACATCAGCGCTATATCCTGCAAATGTTCACTCCGATAGGACCTCATCATATTCACATTATTCTACTGTGCTAAATTTAACTGGAATAACATTTCCTATAACGCTTAAGCAAATTAAACAATTTGAAGACCAGAACGATATGTCAATAAACGTATTCATCCTAAAGAAAGAGCGTTCCTTCACCACTGTTCTAGTTAGACCAACGAAACATAATATGAAGCGACATGTGAATCTATTAATGATACAAAATAACTATGAGCGGGATGATGATGATGATGATGATGATGATGCTGCTGCTGATGATGATTATGATGATAATGAAGATGACAGTACCAGGTTTCATTTCTGCTGGATTAAATATCATTCACGGCTTGCATGGAAACAAGCTTCAAAACATAAGGCTAGATTGTATATATGCGATAGATGTTTGTTCTATTTTTATTCGGCTAAAGCATTAGCATCACATATTCCTGAATGTGAGAAACAAAAAATTTATCTTGAACTAAGGAAGCCCAACCGTAAAATTAAATGTTAGTAGCACAACGGATACTCTACCATTGACCAACATTACTGAATTCCATCAGAGCAACAAGGAGCAGCCGCAGAAAACATATGACCTAATTCTAGTGTATTGTAAATAAAAAAAAATGTATTACATATAGTTATAGTTCCATTTATTTAAGTAATTTGTTTTAATTGTATTATAGTCTAAGATATACATTATTGGAAAATAAAGAATATATTATAGTTATAGGTGTATTCAAATAAGGAAGCCCAACAATAGAATGACACACTAAGAATTAAATGTTAATATTTTTTTAATTTATAATAAATCGATAATGATATTTTATATATGTTATTCTTTTTATTCAATTTCCCTACTAAGTCCAGAACTCCTGAAAGTATTCTTTAATAATATTTGTCTACTACAGAGGGCTCTTAATCGGGCGGTTGAACCTTTTACCCAGAATGCTAGGTTGAGCGTGAGCGTGAGAAAACACGTTGACACGTGGGCTTGACCTTGGCCTCTGGCATCACCTTTGAAACCGGAAGGGTATTTTGTCCTTGACCTTGATCCAGAAGTGTGTGTCTTAGCGGCTATAACCTTAATCAATTACGTCACAGGGGACTCTATACAGCTTTTCAAAACAAATTTGATAACAGATAAACAGCTTTCAAACAGCTCTGATAACAGGTAAACAGCTTTTAAACAGGTCTGATAACAGCTCTGATAACAGCTTAACAGCTTTTCAAACAGCTCTGATAACAGCTTAATAGCTTTTCAAACAGCTCTGATAACAGGTAAACAGCTTTTAAACAGGTCTGATAACAGCTTAACAGCTCTGATAACAGCTTAACAGCTTTTCAAACAGCTCTGATAACAGCTTAACAGCTTTTCAAACAGCTCTGATAACAGGTAAACAGCTTTTAAACAGGTCTGATAACAGCTTAACAGCTCTGATAACAGCTCTGATAACAGCTTAACAGCTTTTTAAACAGGTCTGATAACAGCTTAACAGCTTTTCAAACAGCTCTGATAACAGCTTAACAGCTTTTAAATAGGTCAAATAATAGCTAAACAGCTTTTTATACAGGTCTGATAACAGCTTAACAGCTTTTCAAACAGCTCTGATAACAGCTTAACAGCTCAATGCTGGGTGTTTCTCAGAAAAGGCGAGGTCCGAGTTCTGTAAGCGACCTCCAACTCTTAATAAATCCTCATTATCGAGTCTCGGTTGAAGATTTAGAATTGTGCTTTTTGGATGAACTGAGTTTTGGCTCTTCAATGCAATGATTTCTTTTCCATATAATAGATACTGTTGAGATTTTATCCAATATTTTAGTGCGCCATCAATTTCATTGACAGTTAAAGGTCCAAGTAGACGGTTTGCGCGATCCTTTAAGGAGTTGTAGGGAAAACGCATGATGTAAGCAGTGACACGTAGAAGTTTTCTCAAAGTAGAGTAACGCTCAAGAAGATCCCATTGCTCCATCGTTGTTGATGTGTGATGTGCTTTCACATTCCTTTCTTCTTTCAGAATTGGCTCCTTGTTATGTAGACTATAATCTGCAGGCCACTTTGTTGAAGGTGCAGATAACCAAGCAGGTCCTTGCCACCATAGATCAGAATTGTCAAGCAAATTGGACGCTGTTAATCCCCTTGTCGCGAGATCAGCAGGATTCTGATTAGTGGGGACATAACGCCATGAGTTTCCTTTCAATAGTGTCTGAATCTCAGATACGCGATTCGCAACAAAGCTTTTCCAGCGATGAGGATGTGATCTGATCCACGCGAGGACAGTTGTAGAATCAGTCCATGTATAAGCGGGAATGTCGTTGAGTGTCAACGCCTTGCGAGCATAGTCAATAAGTCTAGCCAGTAAGACAGCTACACGTGATTTTGCTGTAAGTAAGGACACTTGTATGTTTCCAAAATTATGTCCTACTCGAACATAAACTGCTGCAGCATATGCAGATTCCGAAGAATCGGAGAAACCGTGAAGTTCAAGGAAAAGTGTATTTGAATGCAGTCCTATCCACCGGCTAATCCTAATGCTTTCGATGTAACGTAATTCCAAGCAGAACTTTTGCCAGTCAGCTGCTAAGTTATCTGGCAAGGAAGTATCCCATTCTAGGCCGGCTACCCACAGTTTTTGTAAGAAGATTTTGGCTGCGACCGTTACCGGAGACAGCCAGCCAATGGGATCATATAATCGAGCGATTGTAGATAGAACGCCGCGCTTGGACATGATCTGCTCGTCAGGGTTCAGATTCAGCTGAAAGGCGAATTCATCGCTTGATGGATGCCATTTTAATCCCAGAGTCTTAACTCCTTTATCTAGAGATAGTTCCAACGGATCATGTAGCCTCATGTTGTCTTCTAGATTCTCTAAGATTTCAGATTTGTTGGCAGCCCATTTCCGCAAGTTGAACCCAGCTGTCTTTAGAAGCCCAATTAGTTGACGTTGGGGTTCCAAAGCCTTAGGAACATCTTCAGCACCTGAGAGGACGTCATCGACATAGGTGTCATTTTCAATGATAGCAGCGCCAAGAGGAAACTGTTCCCTTTCGTCTTCTGCTAGTCGATGAAGGGTGTTGATGGCTAGATATGGAGCACAACTAATACCATATGTCACAGTAGTTAATCGAAAATCCTTTGGAGTTTGATCTGCGTTTTCTCGCCAGACTATGCGCTGCATATCTTGGTCGTCTTCATGCACTAAAATTTGGCGATACATTTTCTCGATGTCTCCCGAAAATGCGATCATGTGCTTTCTCCACCTGAGCATGATAAAAAGCACATCTGACTGCAATTTAGGACCTACGTGCAGGATATCATTTAAAGCCCGACCATTTGATGTCTTAAAGGAGGCGTTGAAAACTACCCGGAGCTTGGTAGTTATGCTTTCATCTCGTACAACCGCGTGATGTGGAAGATAGCAAATGAGGCTAGCTGTTTTGGTTTTCTGAGGAAGAACTTCTGTCATATGTTTGAGCTCTCGGTACTCAGTCATAAATTCGATGTAACTTTTACACAGAGCGGGATTTTGAAGAAAACGGCTCTCTATTCGTTGTAGGGATTTTAGAGCACCCCTTCGTGAATCTCCAAGACAAGATTCCGAAGACAATAATGGCAACCGTACAATGTATCTTCCGGAGGGGTCTCTAGTTGTAGTATCATTGAAGTACCGCATGCATTCCTCCTCTTCCGGGGTTATTAGTTTAGAGCATGGCACCTCTTCAATTTCCCAAAACTTGGCTAGTTGATCATTAAGGTCTTGACTTGAGAGCGTGTGCAGGCAGGCAGGAATTTTCTGAGCAGGCTTATAGGTTGCATTATTTTCTCCATGAATGGGACCAGATAGAATCCATCCAATGGCCGTTCGTTGGGCAGTAGGAGTGCCAAGAGCACCGTGACGGACTTCATTTCTAAGTAGCAGGGCGTAGACATCAGCTCCTAGGATGATATCTATGCTCCCTGGATTTTGGAAATCTGGATCTGCAAGCCGCAGGTTTTTAATGTGCAACCAATCTGATGATTTTACTGTCTGCAGGGGAATGTCACTTGTTAGTTTGGGGAGGACAAGAGCTTTAAAAGGAAGAACAAAGTTAGGCTCTACATCTGACAGAAGCTCAAGCGAAACTATGCGTCGAGCAACGCCTGCTGAAGTGGATCCGACACCAGCTATGGGGATCTTTATTTTTTGTCCGATGAGATTAAACTTGTATAACAACGAAGCTGACATTAGTGTAACTTCTGATCCTTGATCCAACAGGGCTCTAGCTCGAAGAGTTTTTCCATTGTAGCTGCGTAGGGTAATGATGGAAGACCGACTCGCCGTGTGTGATGATACCGTCGAAAATTCCGAAGGTTGACCGCTGATTATAGCGGGTTTGGAGGAAGCAGCCGCTGAGCTTGACGACTCGGATCTGACAGACAAATCTTTGTGAAGCATAGTATGATGCTTACTATGACATATTTGACATCGTTTGGAGTTAGAGCACGCGGTGCTTAGATGCTCGGTTGAAAGGCAGTTGAAGCAAATTTTATGTTTAGAAACTAAATTACGCCTTTCATCCACCGTTTCTTTTCGAAATTTAGGACAGAAGGGTAAGAGGTGTGGTGTTGAGCAAAGGGGACATTTGCGCTTAGAAGTGGTGACATGAGCCTTGCGTTCTTGTTTGAAAATTCCAGAATTCAACTTTACTGGACGAACTTTTGTGCTGGTTAAATGATCTGATAACACGGCAACCGATTCAAGCGCTCTGATTCGGCTTGCTAGAAATGTTTTGAGTAAGTTAAATGATATTTGGTTGAATTCCTTTTCCGATATGGAGTTCTCCCACTGAAGACGTGTTTTGCTGTCTAGCTTCTGCACTGTCAGGTAGATGACCCAGTCATCCCATTCTTTAACGGGTCTGCCTAGATTTTCAAGAGCTTTTAAAGTGTCTATAGTCCCATCTAAAAGGCTTTTAAGATCTGAACTGGAATCTGAGCAGGCGGAAGGTAGAGACATTAGAGATTTGAGTAGAACATTAACAAGGATTCTTTTATTTTCGAATCGCTCTTCAAGAATCTTCCATGCGCAATCATAATTCGCTTCCGTTATAGATATGTTTTTTAAAAGCTTTTCCGCGTCCCCGCCTAAGTTTGACTTTAGATACTGTAATCGTTGAACATCCGTTAGATTATTATTTGTGCCGATGAGCGAAGTGAACATATCTTTGAAGGATGGCCATTCAACATAGTTACCCGTAAAGCGCGGAAGATTGATAGTGGGAAGATTTGATTGATTTATAACGACCGATGTTGTGGACGGAGGAATTGTAAGATTATTAAGGTTATCAGCATTACTAGACTGGAGTAGCGGGGTTGAGGAAGTTGATTTGGATGTAATACAATCATTCAAAAATCCCAATTTCTCACAATATGAAGTTTCCACATCCGAATAAACATCATTCGCGAAGTAATCTTGCTGGAGTATAGAGTCATCAGCAATTTCAAGAATTTGATTATGTAATTCGGTATATTTTGACCAATAGCTATTTAATAGATCTTTGCGTCCTTGAGCGAAGCCTAATGTATGATTTTGCTTTCCCGTTTTATTGAAATTCTTTATAAAATTTGATATATGCTTTCTGACTACTTGGATTTTACGTAATAGGTCGTTAACTAGCTGCTCTGTATCTGGTGCTTCTTCCAGAGAAGAGTCATCTCCCATTTCCTTCTCGTTAGACATTTTAAATAAAATAAATGGAACAAACTCACCGAGATTTATTGTAACGCTGTGTGAAAAATATCCAAATCAATTCTGTCGATCTATACGTAACACCGCTTCACATGAAACAAGAAACACCAATCGATAGTCAACTGTTTATTCGTATTTGTCACTATACCGTTTATTTCGCACTGTGAAGAGTTTCAAAGAGTATTGTTATACTTAGATGTACATATATGTATGTAGTATAACGATTACATTACCCTTTTGTGTTACCGCACTGAACACAGTTATCATGCATTTATTGATTAATTTGGGTTTTAGAACTCAATTTGTAAGTATCCCGTATGATGAGGCACAAGGTTTCATCTATGGATGAAATCAATACGAATTTCACTAAGTATTGAACGCAAGTCGCGTTTTGCAAAAAATTCCTTTTTTTTCAGATTTTTGTTGTTGTGCCTAATCATCAAGCAATGATTAGGTTAATCGTTGGGCACTGATGCTTATCACAATTCACAAAAAATGCTGCAGTGTTAATTGTATTGATATGAACACGTGCAATTTAGTTTAACCTTGGATCACAATAGGTCTTATTCTATGCAGCAAGCACTGATTAATTATTAGCAATAATTTACGGTGTCTGAGGCAAGCACCTCTTAACACAGTAAGGCGAGCGCCTTTTCCACAATCTAGCACTTCACAAACCCACAAATTGTAGCGAAGCGAGTACTTTGCGCTATGCTACGTATAAGAGTACGTAGAGCTCAGTTCCGTTTTGCGCGGAAAATTAAGCGGGTATTCGCGTACACGTTTCCTATAGCAAGTAATATCGTTGTCACGCGATAATTCCCGGCCGATGCACCAAAAAATGTTTGCGCGTTTGTAAAGGATGTGGAATGTGGATCGAATTTTAATTGAAAAAACTCTTGCCTATTACTCAATTATAACTTTATTTTCGGATTTACACAATGATATCGATTCCGGCGAGACTGAAACTAGACTGATTCGATTTTGCTGTACTTGAGTAGCAGTGGCTGGTTTAACTGTCCCGTTTAATTTACTGGGATGAGTGTGTTGATGTAGTTGTTGCTTTTGTTGAAAAAAGATAATACACTCTGGCTGCACCAACTCGTGTTCTTCTCATGAGTGCACTTTTTTCAAGATGAGTCCATGTGATAAGCATTGCTTCAAATTTCGGTAGTGTATAATATATTTAGTTTTTGGATGTAATGTTGTCAAAAGCTTTTCTAATCTTGCTCCAGGTGGTGCTGCATGCTCAGAACAAAACGGTAAGTCCTTATGCTTATCATGTAGATGTTGAGGATAATCCAAGTCGACTTCGAATATGTATCCAGTTGGAGAATCATCAGGAATTTCGGAAACGTTAATATTGGGAACATCAACCCATTTGAATCCTCCGGTTGGTAAATCCTGTGACATGGCCCATCCATAAAGGTTATTCACATCATAATACATCAAGTATTTTTCTTTCTCCTCAGGCTTAAAATCATCCATATATTTATTATTTGCTTTACTATATCTGTTCGAACATTGACTTATACCACCTCGAATGCCTCTCTCTATGAATAGCAGTATATCTACGTCGGTTATCAGCTCTAATTTCACATTAGTGTATTTCAGCATAGCATCCCATGTTAGGCCTGGCATGGTGTAATAATGTGCTGGATACAAATTGTACGTCTTCATGCACACTTCTCGAAAGTTCTCAAACACATCGACCAATAGGAGAACATCAGTCTTAAGGTATCGATATGAATATTCACCAAGTGTTTGTATTTCAAATTTTTGCCAGACTTCTTCAGCATGATTGTAATCCTCAGGAGATATAGCACTCTCAGTTAGTTTATTGTAGAACGCTTCCTGTGTTGGCAAGTTCTGGAAATCCAATTTATCCCAGTCATCAATAAAATCATATGGGAAGACACCTTTGCGCGTAATAAGTTTGATAGTGTCGTCATCCAATCCCTGCCATACTGATCTTGTAGTGTTTAATTTATCCATTGGCAGCAATGATGATAGCTTATTTAAAGATTCTGCCATAAAACGGAAGGAATCGATGAATCTGAATTTTATATGGCTGCCTTCCATGTGCTTGGTGAACGAGATATATCTTTCCTTGTTTATTGGTAAGAGATCAACTTTTCCTGGGAAAGATGTAGCTATATCCTTAATAATGAAGTGAGCATCATATCCAGATAAATTGTGAAAAATGACTGGAACTATGGAGCAATCTTGATACATCAGATTGCATGCATTGTGCGCTGGCCCTCGGTATTTTCCTGTTAAAAGAATTTATGAAAAGAAATGAATTGAATTATGCTTCTCAGTATTTACCTGTTAAGTGGCAATGGTCCCGGACTCGTTCCTCATCGGCTGCAAACGTTTTTTCACATATATGACAGCAAGCATTTTCCATATGTGAACGTCGTTCCTCTTTAGTCAGTGGTTGCATTGGCCTGATGTTCAGCTTTTCCTGTACCGCTATGGATGCCATTTTTTGCAATTGTAATGCAAACCATTGTCGGCAATTCTTTCCTCGATTTGCTCTGTAATATGAGAGCTTAGGATCATGTTTTCAGTGGAAATAGAACCCTATGCTGAGAACTTCATGTTCCTGGATTGGCTGTGTATTTTGATCGTATCCCTGAATCGGCTTCAATATTGATTCAAGATCAGCATACATACAAAACGGGACTGGATTCTTATATTCCAACCATTTCTTTTCCTCTGAGGGAAACATAATTCTGCAATCGTTTTGATTCTCGCATTCAGGAGTGTGTGATGTTAATTTTTCTTCAGAGTAAAAGTAGAGCAAACATCTGTCGCATATATACCGTCTACCATCATGTTTCGAAGTTTGTTTCGATACAAGGCGTGAAAGATCTTTAATCCAACAGAAATGATATCTGTCGACATCATCATCATCATCCATATGATCATCAGCCTGGTCATAGTCATCTTGTAGCATTAAGAGATTTACATGTCGCTCCATTCTGTGTTTCGTAAGTCTAACTGGAACTGTGGTGAGGAAATGCTCTTTCTCCAGGATGAACACCTTTATTGATAAATCGTTCTGGTCCTCAAATTGTGTAATTTGCATAAATGTCATGGGAAATGTTATCCCAGTTAAATTAAGTACTGCAGAGTAATGTGGATATGATGAGGTACTATCGGAGCTGGCAGTTGCAGGGTATAGCGCTGATGTTACTGCCCACGCGAAGCATGCTTCATCATTATTTTTCACATTAATGCATGCTTTCTTTGATGCAATTTCCTTTGGTAAGGGCATATACGAAGATCCTCGGAGTTGTTCAAACTTGTTGATGTGTACTGCTAGATGTATTATAGAGTGCAGTGCCCAGCCACTGTCTTTTTCCTGGAATTCTTCCAGCTGAGTGTTTATTACATCCAAAATGTTTGATTTAAACAACTCCTCTAAATTATCATCTGCACTAATTGCAGCAGTTCTCGCTTGGAAATATTTAATGTCTTTTATAATTTCATTGTCACCAGTTTCCTTAACAAATTCACCGCAAAACGTTGTAGAAACTTTAATATTAAAATAATGTTTTAATGTATTCTTAGTGCGGCGCGTAAATAATTTGGCAGCGTCTTGCATAAATAGCTTCGGATCGATATGTTTTAAATTTGCAATAACACCTTGTCGAACTCTGTCTGCGAACGCTGTCTTTATTTCCTCCCACTTTACAAAATCACTTCTTCTTACACGAGTAATTCCTCCACCTCGACGGGGAGTTCTCAATAGTGCTCTTAATGCTTTAATTTGCTCGAGACAGCTCCCGAAATGTCGTTTCCTAGCACTCTTATTGCACTTCCGAAATGCAACTTGAAATATATGTAAGTTTCTGTTGCACTTTTTAACAATATAGACTTTATTATCTGAATTTGTTAAACACTTCAACACATCTTTTCGCAAATTTTCAATTACTGAAAAACTTTTATTTACTAGCGCGGTTGTCATTTTTATTTTATTTTTATGTTTTTAAACTATCACTGAGACTCACTAAAACTGACTGGTGCTCCTCAAGAGTTTGCTTGGGTTTTTATAGCAACGGTTTGCAAACTTTTATTTCAGCTAAGATAGAGCTTGAGACGCCAATGTCATGAGCAAGGACTTGTGAGTTGTGACGTAATACCTCAAATTGTATCGTGTGCATGTGTGTGGGTGTGTGTGTGTATGTGTGAAGGTCAATGACATTAGGGTCAGGGTCAAGGGTCAAAGGTCAAAGGTCAAGGGTCAAAGGTCAATGACCTCAGGGTCGGTGACGTCACATCTGTCTGGCCAAACTGACCCTATACAAAATCCAACATTATTTTATATAAAAAATCAGCTATGACAGAGCTTAATCAGCTGACGGGGATCAGCCAACCAGATGACGTCATACCCTGGTCAGTCAGACGGTAGGAAAGGAATTCGCCAGGTAGGCCCTGTGATGTAGAACTGTGCGAAGAGGCGATATCAAATTACCAGCCAACTGGCCCCTGGTGTGTGTGTGTGTGTGTGTGTGTAAATATCGCTCAATTTGTTTACTTTACTCGGCTGCGATTTTGTTTACATTATTCAGAATTTGATTATCGGACATATCCAAGTCAACATACCTACATTGGTTGTTGTTGTTGGCATAAGTATCCTCCTAAAAGAAAACTTGAAGATAATGTCAAAATTGCAGTACAAAAGCCCCCTTACCCCCTCTCCTCCCCCTCCCGGAACCCTCAATGATCCAGAAGGAATTCCCCAGGCAGGCCCTGTGACGTAGACCACTAGACGGATTCCCCCAATGGCCCAGAACCCCGGTCCAGAACCACCAAAATAGTTGGAATTTTCCGGACACTTTTTGTATGGAAAAAGTGCGCCAGAACTGTCATAGCTACACTACTCAGAAAAAAACATACCGGAAAAAAACTATCATCACTTATCACTTAAGGTTTAGATAGAAGATCCTGTTCCAAAATTCCAAAAGCGAAACTTATTCAACGGGAATAAAAATGCCGACTTTAATTTAGGTGGGGGGGGGGGGGATTCAAAGGACGAATCAAGACGTTTTATAATTTTCGATGGAAAAGACTAATCAACTGATTGATAATGGACTATTGACTCGTAATAATTCTAGAACGTTTGCAACTTAAAAGAAAACAGTTTATTTTCATTTTCAATTTTTCATTCAAAATTCTTAAAGTTTTAAGCCAATAATTTCCCATTATGAAAACAATAGTATGAAGTCTCACATACTTTTCAAAAGACTTCAATCATCATCAACCTATCCCTCAACATCTCTACCAAATTTAGGGCAATAAGGGAAAGGCTTTTTGTTATTTATAGGTTCGGCTAAGTTGCTCTTCCACTCATTAAGAGGCAGAAAATCTGCTTAAAATACTTTTCAATTTCCTTTGGCGTTAATTATAATTATAATCCTTGACAACTCTTGCAGAAATACTCGCTCGAATTTTTATGAACCAAGGCCACGTTAAATGCATTCGAAATGCACTTTAAAACCCAGAAATTGAACTTTTGTAGTGCGGGTGCCGTGAATGGTGAACTGAGTTGCGTCTTCATATGGCTGTAATCGAGTGGACTGCCGACAATGGGAAAAATTTAGTGTGAAAATAAATTTTATTGCAACCAAAAGGAGTCAGAGGAGCAGTATGATGATTATGGAATAATCTCTAATAGACCTCGGATGAATTCGATGCATTTTAATTTTACAACTGTGGAAAATAGAATAACCGTCAGCTTGAAGTAAATTTGGGAGCTTACAAGATATATAGGATTTGCAAGTAACGAACTTGAATTGAAACATTTTTCCTAATGAGCTGAATCAATCTCATCAACAAACAAAAAGAAAAATAGTTTGGGAATAAATTGTAAAACCAAACAGCCGCATTAGCGAAAGAAGGTTTTTAAGATTTGGTCAGAGTATTTAAAAACAACTTATATTACGTAAATGGAACGGCTGAAAAAGGATGCCGATGCAAATTCATCCCGACCACAGACGCTATGAGATACTACGGAAGATTAAAACCCTCAACTCTCCAAAAAAACAATGAAAATATGTAATAATTAGAGAAGGAAGGGAAGCGGCATAAGAACGTCGATCAGTTAAATTTCCGAAATTACTAAAGAATTACGCTTTCCAACAAATTAAATGAAATATTTCGGGCCTTAAGTAAAATTTGTGTTGGCGTAATCCTAATCCAGATTCTAATTGAGTTGCGATCAACTCGATCATCGACTAAGGATTTATCCCTTCACAGCAACATAGGAAAGTGTAATTTGTAGGTAGGTACCTCGGTAACTCGGTAGGTACATTAAGCTCGTATTGATGATTGCTATGAAAGTATGTAGGTGGGTACATGTGAATGTTTAAAACAATAACACTAATAGAGCAATTTGGTAAAAAAGCTCCTTAATAAACACTAGCAATATAGGGCATGAAAAAAATTCAGATAAGACGACGGTTATGATTTCGACAGCATTTAAAAGAAGAGCAAAGAATATCGACAGAAAAGGTAACTATAAACAGTCGCGCAGATTTTAAGTTCAAGATTAACTTGCACACCTTTGGTCTTCTTTCAATAATATAAGCAGTATGTAAATAGTATTCCAGTAGCAGCAGCAGTAATTTTCCATTTGAAAATCTTTAAAAATTTGTGGTTTTTATGAAATTTCTAATTGAAATTTTTATCTTTAAATACAAAGGCGTTTTCATCGCGTGCAATTGTGAAACGAACATTTAAAAATTTCTTATTTGAGTAAATTTCTTTTCATTGTTATTTCCATGCAGACGCAAAACTTAAAAATTAAGTTATATATAAATTACACAAAGAAATTGAAAAACTCTTCAAGCTACAAAATTACAAAAAACTTGATTTTATCAAATTGAGAAATTTCTCATTTCGATACCCCCGGAGCCATCTGTTGACAGAGGTATCACTAGCTTAGAAAAAAGAAACCATATAGACCAAATGTGCTGCATATTGAATTTATAATATTGTCTGTCCCATTCGTTCTTGTGTATTTTAAAGAAACAGCAAATACCAGGCGATCAGCAAATTTCAGATCACAAAAATTAAAATTTTATTCTACTGTGCATGACCGAAATATTCGTTGAGTTTGTTAAATGAAGTAGCGTGGGTTGGTGACCATGCATTTCATGAACCAATGAAAAGAAGCCGTCAATATGGTAATCGTCATATTGCCTTCTCCTCTTCCAAAAGTTAAAAAACTTTTAGGAGAGTAGGTGACAATGTGACAATAACCTTCATTTTCTGTCCCTCTCTTATAATCGAAGTATGGAATTGTAAAAGAGGCTAAGTATAAATGCAATTAACTTTCGTTAGGTTAGATAGTGTGAGTATTTTAATACTTCACCAACATGGTTTTGCTCTGGAGTGGGCCTAGTAGGGGCCAGTTTGACACAAAAATTGAAAAAGAATATTCTTCAATCAAGTATTGTTTTTCAAATATGTGTAAAAGTTTCTAAGACGGTAATCAGTATTAACATCAAGTTTCCTTACATCGAGCAAACTATTTTATTGATTACCGTTGTTTTTTAGATCGAATACAACATACAAATGATTTGTTTTTTTTTTCAACTCTACTAGCATTACGATTTCTAAGAAAACTTTCATAGGCAGAATAAAACTCCTTTTAACGGCAATAAAACCGTAGATCTAATAGAAACCCATTTTAATTAATATGCGTAGAAACACGAGAAAAATTCTTCTTATTATAAGAAAATTATCGCTTATTCAACGAAACTGATTTGCTAAAACAAAGAACTTTTTACATGAAGTAAACATGATATATACCTACTAAAAATTAAGTTGGAACATTTAAAATAAATCTTTTTCTAGAATAACGAAAAGTAGACTACATTTAAGCAATTCTATTCTTCTTTTCTCATATTCTGTAATAAAATTTTCAGTTATTATCACAATCGGAGATAATTGAGAAAATATATGTCTGCTAAGCTCAAAATCGCACCTAACTTTCCTTGATACACATGGAACAGAGCTTATTCTCAGTGAAAATTTCTCTCAGTACATTATCGTTTAATTTGAATTCGTCACCATCCATCACTACCTTCTAAATTAATACCGTCATAATCATAACAGAAATCGCCAAAAACCGATAAAATAAGCATTAGTTTACTATTTTCTTTCTGCAAATCGGCTAAATACTTTTTCAGCTGTAAATTTTTTTTAAGAATGTCATTCTCTGTGTTGTGCAGTAACTTGCGTGACATGCGAGAGAATCATTCTTGAAGCATTGTGCTTCTAAGCAACGTTTTTACCCGCCTCATAGCAAAAAATTCTCTCACACCCGGCGGAGTTCACTAGGAGTAATATTACCGCTTTAGACAGTTTACACCCTACTTTAATATTTTTTCTCAAATTTTCAGCATTTATTTCATAATTTTTTAATTTAAGCATATTTTACATGACCATCGCTTCAGCTTCCAAGGGTATAAAAAGAAGTTCACCAGCCTCGATTTAGATCTTTTTGCTAACATTTTAACTTTTTAAACTCAGAACTTAAGTTTTTCTTATTACGTCTTTTATTTTTGACTTAATGACTTAACATTTGTTTAGTTACTCCTTAATTTTCCTTTTTGCTCTTTATTAAGGAACAAGAGACCTTACCGTGGGCGACACACCGGCTTTTTACTTAGGATCATCGATCGATTTTCTTCGATAATTGGTGATCCAGCAAGATTTAGTAAAGGGGCGAATATTTATAAATTAACGTAAGTGTATAATTTTGGGTACGTCTTCCGATTTATTGTATATTGTAAATAGTCTATTTCGCTTATACAAGCGAAATGGAACATTTCCCCTACGCATAAGAAAATTAAACGCAGTCTATTGGCTAGTATGGCCAATAAACAAAAACATTATGTAGTGCCAGTATGTGGGTCAAGCATCAAACATATTGGGTATAGTATTTTCTATATAAGAGCAAAGCGACCGAAAATAGAAAAGAACCAAAAACAATATACAGAGCCCAATTTATAGGTCAAACATTAGGCACATTGCGCATATTTCTTCACATCTGGTTAAAAAAAGCATACACTGGCTGTATGGTAAGTCAGGGACAGCCATAATGGCCAGAATCGGTGTGTTGAAGGGTTTGTTTCTACGTAAACAGTGTAATGCGTTGTTGCATTATGCTAAAGACTTGGTTTTCAAGAGAATGTGGCGCAATTAAAATTGCGCCGCCGCATTCTGTTGGAAACCAAGGCTTTAGAATGGTGTTATATACCCGGGGCGTCGTGCTTTCTTTAAAGAGAGAACGCCCAGGCGGAGTCCAGCGTAATCCTTATCGGGACAATGTCTCTGTTTTGTTAAGATAAGATAACCTGTAAATAATCTTAATTTGTTTTGTTAAAGTTAAAGAAATTAAATAAAAAAACACTCGGTCGCGTACAAATTAGGACTTTATTATTTTAATTCATTGAAACACTTTTACTAATGCACTTTTTAAGTGAGATTTTGTGTACTTGTGTACTTTTAAATGATACTTTATAATTTTTACATGAGACTTCGCTCAACTAGACGGAGCCCGACCGACTTTCTTCACGATTCACGTCGATTCGTGTCTTCCAAAATTTCAATTTCGCTGGCATCTTTGCCTTGTCAGCGAGATATCGTTGACGCTTTATCGCGACGACAGGATGAAATTCGGTAATATTTCAACGCTGAAGTAAACAGAAATTGCTTACTTCTTGATAAAATTTTGAGAAAGAATTCTTAAGTGCTCGTTGCGCACTTGAAAAACGATACTTTGTATCGTGAGAAAGGAAAGTTGTGATTTTCGTCGGTCAAGTACTGTGACAACCGATAAATTATATAAATTATGATTTGTGCTGAGTGCTGACCAAGCGCAATCACAACAACGTGAATTATGATGACATTGGGAGAGGGTCATGCACTTGAACGAAAAATAATTGACCCAATGTGTGAATGTGTGATCATTACAATGGAAAAATGTTGAGTTGACAATAATTCTGATGGATTTATTATCAGTCGTTCGAAATGGAAAAGTCAAATCATTGTTAAGGTGAGTTTACATTTAAATGTAAGTATCTGAATTTGTATCGGCACTTGTATAGCCACGCTTTCGACTTGTATATGTACAATTAGTCAAAGCATCCACCCATCTGATCTTCCCGACAAACTGCATGTAATTTATAAGATTTTTTATTTGCTAATAATTTAAAAAATATGCATTTACAAACTCCAACATGTGTAATATGTCTTCTGATATTCAAAAATAATATATACTAAATAAATTCCAAGAAAAACCAACAATGATGAATCAAATCACAAAACAAAGTCACAAAAGTATCCGCCCATGAAGTAATCATGTACGAAATACAGTAAATCTCGAAGAAATTTGGATAAATATTTGCATGCAGAGTATCGTCGTCGAGTATTAGTTTATCGTATTTTTCGTTTAAGTAAGTTTTCTTTTAAACATTTATATCTCTAAAATGCCAAAAAAGCATAAAACGAGTTTACCTAGAGAGAAAATTGGTTGTTTCTTTTTCTGAAAAAGGGTATTGGCAACGAAAAATTTCACAGGAGATTGGAATACCGCGAAGTACAGTAAAGGACATTATTAAGAAATATAAAAGTGGCGGATACTAAATGTGTTCGCCCCAATCACAATGCTTGGTGCGGAAGATTTTCCTTCCAGGTGGACTGTATGATTTTTTAATAAATCTACTTGCTGATCTATGTATCTACTCGTACATTTCCCCTTAGACTTAGTTTTTGCGCCACAAAACTAATTATCAGATAATTGAATGAGCTGGGTTCCAACACCAAGGAAAACAACAACTTTCAATTTACAAACGACAAATTTATTAGATCTGAGTAGCAGAAAGAATTGATTAGGAAAGCCGTTTACTCAAGTACAATAAATTCTTGACCGACAAAATTCTGTTATATAAAACCGAAGTGATTACAGCTGTTATATGTATATAAAGCAAAGCACATAGAAAATGAATGTTTACATTGGTACAGGGTGACTCTACTTTTTACAATAAGTTTGAATAATGTTAAGGTGTTTTGATGAGCCGGAACATCCTCCCGCTGTTAGGAAATTGGTTTCCTAACTAACTGGTAGCTTAACAATTTGATTTATTGCTCTCTTGAATACTCCTCGGCCTGTCCGGAGTGAGACTTCACGAACTAAGTTATCTTGACCTGGGAAAACTTGAACCACTCGAGCTATTGGGAAACTAGTTGGGGGCACGTTTGCTTCCTTCAAAATAACTATGTCGCCTTCTTGCAGGGATGGTTGCTTCGTTGTCCATTTATGACGTTCTTGAAGCGCCGTTAGGTAGTCAAGACGCCAACGCTTCCAGAATCCTTGCTTCATTGCTTGGATGAGCTGCCATCGTTGAGGATAGGACACCCTTTCTTCGTCTAAATTATTTTCTGGTAGAGAGGTTGGAGCTTCTCCTATAAGGAAGTGGCCTGGTGTGATGATGGTAAGGTCGTCATGCTCGGAAGATGTGACACACAAAGGGCGGGAATTTAAAATGGCTTCCACTTGAGTCAGCAACGTTGTCATCTCTTCAAAACCCAAACGAGTGTCACCAACTACTCGCCGTAAATGCCACTTCACTGAACGAACTGCCGCCTCCCAAAGTCCGCCGAAATGGGGTGCACTAGGAGGAATGAAGTGCCAAGTTATGTTATGCTGTGAGAGAAAAGGAGCAATTAGTGAATCAGTTTGACAAGATAAGGTTAGTTTATGCAAGTCATTTAAATAATTTCTTGCTCCGACAAAATTTGTGCCGTTATCAGTATAAACATCTTTAGGAATACCACGGCGCGATACAAAGCGACGAAATGCGGCAAGAAATGCTTCACTGCTTAGACTACTAACTATTTCTAAATGTAATGCCCTTGTCGCTAAGCATATAAACAACGCTATATATCCCTTGATTATTTTTGAGCCTCGTCCTGTCCGAGAGCTCAGCATGATCGGGCCAGCATTGTCTATACCTGCTTGAGAGAAGGGCCTTGATGGTGTAACTCTCGCCCTTGGTAAACTTCCCATTGATTGAGATGTAGGTGGGGGATTCTGTTTAAAACATTAAACACATCCCCGATAAATTTTACGGCAAAGGCTCCTGATGCCTGGAATCCAAAATTTTTGCCTGATTAGGCCCATAAGTAGAGATGGTCCTGGATGTAGGTATGTACGGTGCAAATCTAGTATTAGTAGGGCGTTATGGCATGTGACTTGGGTATGATTACTGGATGCTTTACATTGTAATCGCAGTTCGAATTATGAAGCCTGCCTCCAACTCTCAGAAGATTCTTGTCATCAAGAAATGGATTTAGTTTTTTTAATGGACTGTTTCGATGAATAGACTCCATTGATTTTAACTTGTTGATTTCCTTAGAAAATGCTCTCTCCTACATTAGTCTTATGCAGAGAATTTTTGCTTGATTAATCTCCCTTGCTGTTAACAGGCACCGGATTCGATCCCTTGATGATATCCTTGCATTAGAAATGAATCTTAAACAGTAACCAATGACTCGCAGAAGCTTTTGATAAGATGAATATCTTGTAGAAAGTTCACTAAAGGTGTCATTGTCGATGTCTTGGAGATGTGATAAGATGTTCAGTTTTCGTTCTTCGTCTTGTACAGAAGCTGACTCATGGGTATGAGAATATGAAGGCCAATTACTTTCAAGCGTTGATAGCCACGCCGGGCCATGCCACAACAAGGAATGATTGATTATTTCGACTGGTGTAATGCCCCTGGATGCACAATCTGCTGGATTTTCTTGTGAAGCGATGTGTTTCCATTGGCTTCTGGGAATAATTTCTAATATATCCGATGTGCAGTTTGCTACAAAAACCTTCCAACGCCTAGGAAGATCTGATAGCCAGGCTAACACGATTGTTGAATCTGTCCAGGCCGTTGTAGTAATATTTGGTATTGACAGGGCTTCAACTGTTTTCTTTATGAGGCGGACAAGTAGATGAGCGGCAGATAATTCCAGTTTTGGTATAGTCATTTGCTTTAAGGGTGCTACTCTTGTTTTTGCCGCTATGATTTCAACAGTGATGTTCCCTTGGCTATCTTCACTCCGGCAGTAAACTACTGCAGCATATGCGACCTCGGATGCATCGGCGAATCCGTGAAGTTGAATTGATCCCCTATTTAAGCATATTTTACGAGGGATACTGATTTGTGTGATTAGGGGTAGTGTAGCCTTTATTCTTTCCCATTTTTGCCTTACAGTCTCAGGTAAGACTGCATCCCAATTATATTTTATTAGCCATAGCTCTTGAAATAATATCTTAACAGATATTGTCACTGGTGCAAGCCATCCCAGAGGGTCAAAAATGCGTGATGACTCGGAAAGAACTTGCCGTTTGGTAATTTCATTTGAAGTCATTTGAGAAACCTTGAATGAAAATGTGTCTTCAGATGGATTCCATTGGATTCCTAGCACCTTAGCAATATCCGAGTTATCATCTATTTTTAAAGTTTCAGCACCCGTCTCTTCTGAATTAATCTGTGTTATTGCAGTTGCGCTTGAACGCCACTTGACTAATGGAAAGCCACTAGCAGTCAAGATTTCAATTAGCTGGCTTTGAAGATCAATAGCATCTGCAAGTGAACATGCTGCTGTAAGGAGGTCATCTACATAAAAATCCTTCTGAATTACCAAGGCAGCTCTTGGATATTTGCACTTCTGTTCTTCACCAATTTGATGCAACACCCTTGTTGCTAAAAATGGTGCAGACGATGTGCCATAAGTAACTGTATTAAGTACATAATGCCTAATATGGGTCGACGGGTCTTCGCGCCATAAAATGCGGTGATAATCTCTGTCCTTCAAGGTAACTAGGACTTGCCTATACATTTTTTGCACATCAGCGGATAACGCTATTTCGTGCTTCCGAAAGCTTAAAAGAATCGATGCTAGATCTCTTTGGATTGTTGGTCCAACTAAGAGATTGTCGTTTAACGAAATACCAGAGCTACTCTTACAGGAGCCATCAGAAACCACACGTATCTTTGGATTGGGCTCATTTTTAAAAACGGCATGATGAGGCAGATAGAAACAGTTAGCGTTTTCTATTGGTATATCTTTTTCAGATATCTGCTTCATAAAGGATATGTATGCCCTTTTGTAATTTTCATCTCTTAAAAAGCGACGTTGTACTGAGCGTAATCGGACCATTGCGCTGTGCATTGAATTGCCAAGAGGTTTATTATCATTTTTAAAGGGCAATGCGACTACATAACGACCCTCTTCATTTTTAAAAAACGTAGATGTGAAATGCCTTTCGGCTTGACTTTCTTCCTTGCTGAGAATGGAGGTGTCAGAGCTTATATCTTCCGCCTTCCAAAAGCACTGCAGCGTTTTGTCCAGATCTGTGAGCACCGTTAAGTTCATATTGAGTGCCGACGGTTGCTCCATATTAGTGCCGCTTACCATCACCCAACCAAACATGGTTTCTTGTGCCACAAGATGATCTCGGTTGTCATATAGTTTTCCCTGCCCTAAGACCTCAAAAAATCTGTCTGCCCCTATTATAACATCGACTACTGAGGCCTTGTTGAAATGTGGATCTGCTAGCCTTGCGTTTTGAACAAAATTGGTTTGCATAGCATCTATTGATGTGGAAGGAACGTAGGATGATAAACCATCAATAATAAACGCTGTAACTATTATTCCGATGTGATGGTTCCAACGTGAAAAGATTTCAATATAAAGCCTTCCCTTCGTCGTTCCAACCGCGGTGGAGGAAAGCCCACTGATGGAAAGTCGTGCATTTTCCCTCTTCAATCAAAGACGTAGGGCAAGTGACTGAGAAATCAGAGATATATGTGACCCGGAATCTAGCAGAACACGGCACGATTGAAAATTTCCATTGGCATCCTTAACGTGACAAATTGCAGTGGGCAAGAGTGCAATAGAGGATGAACAGCCAATTGGATCATCTCCATAAGAGCTGGTTTTATTAGCATATGTGCTTAATGATGAAAGTTTGTTGAGATGAAGAAGACACATGTCTTGTTGAATGAAAAGTAGAGAGAGGGTTGATTGAAGAGGTTGAAGTTGAAGGTAATGGGTTGATTGATGGTATCTTGTTGATTGAAGACAGAGAGTTGCATGAAGGTGAAGATTCGTCGTTGACCGATGTGTTCAGGGAAGCAACCTTTGCATTTGTATCTTTCATTGATGAATCATGTAATAACGCATGATGGTTACCTTTGCACTGATGGCACCGATATTTTGAGTGGCAATTTTTGACTGAGTGATTTGCGCCCAAACATCTCAAACAGAGTGATTTTGTTATTACAAAAGCTTTACGTACATGGCAAGGGGTTGCTCTGAATTCCGGACATTGATATATAAAATGCTCTGCCTGACATTTAGGACACTTGGGAGATTGCGAAATAGAGTTGTGTAAAGTCTTGATAGTGTGTGTCGGTTTCTTTGCGCTCACGACTGCAGCTTCTAAGGCATCGCAGCGTTTATTAAGGAATGTCAAAAATGTATCAAATGTAGGAGGCTCTCCTTCAGATATGTCCCTAGACCAAGCTTCTATAGTTTCCGAGTCAATTTTTGTTGTTATTATATATATAAGCCAAGGATCCCTTCCATTAAAATTGTTTCCCAAAGCATTTAAGCCACGTATTACTTCATCACAACTGTCAGACAAATTTCGAAGAGCTTTAGCAGATGGACTGTTCAGTTTGGGCAGATCCATAAAAGTTTTAATGAATGACGTAGCAATTTGTAATGGTTTATTAAAGCGATTCTTAAGTTTTTCCCATGCTTCAGAGTAGGTGGCATCGCATACAGGCAAGTGCCGAATTAAGGCTGCAGCAGTTCCTCTAAGGAGTCCCTTTAAATATTGGAATTTTTGCGAGCCACTTAATGAATCGTTTGAATCAATTGATGCTTCAAAGAGGTCGTTGAAGGAAGGCCACTCTTTATAGTCTCCAGAAAATGATGGTATATTTAACTTCGGAAGACGCGTAAGGTTGCCTTGATTATTAGAGCGGTCAAGATTCTGAAGGATTGATTGAAACTGAACCATAGTAGAGTTTAAATCCTCTGAAGGTTGATTGCGAGGGTTTGGTCTGCTTTGACCCGTTCGCGCATTTAACGCACGCAAGAATATTGATTTGGTGTCTAAATATTTCCTTTCATATTCTTCAATCTCTGAGGTTTGCCCTTCAAACATTAACAATGAATCTTCAATGCTAATAAATTCTCTCCATGCATCTTCTAAACTAACCGATCGAGCTACTATATCTTCAGATATGGTTTCATTACTTATCGCTTCAGCAAAATTTTTTAGACGTGTAATAGTTCCTTTTACCCGCCCGCGTTTTTGGGTTAATGTTCTTTTAACTTCTTCGGTCATTTTCAACAATAACAATTCACGATTCTTTTATTATGAATTTCTAACTGAACGAGCTTCTCACCTATTATGTACACTCCCTATATACTACATAAACATATATAAGTAAATGCAATTTTCGCTATGGTCACACTATTCACTTCAAAATTTTCTCGAATTTCACAGAGATATTAGCAAAATTAAATTATTCAAATATGTAAAGTTTTTGCGTAACTATTCGATTTCGTTCAAAAGTTAAGATTAATAATTCCGAAATTTTGTTCAGTGTTCACTTTCATACATGTATATATGTATGGTTCAGATATATATGTATAGTTCATATTTAATATTTCCACTTTATTTCAATTATAAAATATAGTATCTCTAGAAAAATTGGTTACAAGAAAATTGTACTTATCTGCATATTGCGAGATTTAATCCATGTTTGTGTGTTGATTGTAGATATGATTTGCAATTGTACTCCGGCTCTGATGGACCAGAATATGTTCGCCCCAATCACAATGCTAGGTGCGGAAGATTTTCCTTCCAGGTGGACTGTATGATTTTTTAATAAATCGACTTGCTGATCTATGTATCTACTCGTACATTTCCCCTTAGACTTAGTTTCTGCGCCACAAAACTAATTATCAGATAATTGAATGAGCTGGGTTCCAACACCAAGGAAAACAACAACTTTCAATTTACAAACTACAAATTTATTAGATCTGATTAGCAGAAAGAACTGATTAGGAAAGTCGTTTACTCAAGTACAATAAATTCTTGACCGACAAAATTCTGTTATATAAAACCGAAGTGATTACAGCTGTTATATGTATATAAAGCTGTTTACATTGGTACAGGGTGACTCTACTTTTTACAATAAGTTTGAATAATGTTAAGGTGTTTTGATGAGCCGGAACAAAATGAAAGAGAAGAAAGAAAAATTTTGAAGCGGGCGAAAGTGAATCCTCATACTAGTGCTAAAGGGATATGCGCTGAAGTTCGCGAAAATACTGAGAAAAATATAAGTGTTGAAACCTTGAAACAGTGAGCCGAACGAAAAGGAAAAATGGATACCGTAGACAGATTGCAAGAAAAAACCCGTAGATAAATAAAACAAATAGGAAAAAGAAAATCGAGTTCGCTAAAAAAATAAATGTTTGATGAGTCTCAAGGCTTTTGGGATAGTGTCACTTTTAGCGGTGAGTGAAAATCTGAAATATTTAACTCATCTCGGAAACAATTTGTCTGGAGAAAGCCAGGAACTGAGTTCAACAAAGAAAACCTGCAACCAACCCTTAAACATGGATGTGGTGCTATTATGCCTTGGGGTTGTATGTCGGCGGCTGGGGTTGGAAGTCTTCATTTCATTGATGGAATGATGGATCAATATGCTTATATCAATATTTTAAAGCATAATTTAAAATCTACTGCTGCAGAAAAGTTAGGATTAGGAAATAATTTTGTCTTCCAACAAGACAACGATCCTAAACATTGTGCCAGAAAAACGAAAGAATGGCTACTTTATAAGATACGTGAACAGCTGGAAACACCTTCTCGGTCGCCGGACATGAATCCCATAGAGAATTTATGAGCAGAATGGAAAAGTTCCTTAACTCAATATAACATTTCCAGCAAAAGTATATTAAAACAACATCTTCTTCAAGAAGAGTGGAACAAAATAGTCCCTACTTAACAAAAAAACTTTTGCAATCAATGCTTAATAGACTGAAAAGTGTATCAAAATCTAACGGTTATCCAACCAAATATTAAAATTTAATTTATAGTGTTGTACAACTCCGGATATGTATATAATTCGAAATCTTTATTTTTTTTAAATTTTTGAATTGTTCTTTTTTTTTTATTGGATATACAAATAAATCTAATAAATATGATTTCTTAAAATCTGTTCTAAGCTGTAAATATTTTATTCTACCTAAAGTTGGGGGGGGGGCACCACTGCCGTTTCGGGTTCACTGGTGTGGGCCGTGATTATTTGCCTTGAATGGCAAAGTTTTACACGGTTTCATTTTTCGCGCTGAAAGGTATCACCTGATTTTATCGTCAGACATGAAGACTCACTTTAGATAGGAATTTTGTCATGAAAACATGAAAAAATCAATCTCTTTAGCGAGGATTTTTCAAAGCTGGTCAAGACGACTTTTCGCAATGAACTTCGAAGTGCACGCGTATTTTCAATGTGTTTTGCACACTTTCAGAACTAGCGAAGAATTCACGAACAAATTTAAATGCTTCTAAGAAGTTTTACAACGTTTATATTTTTCTAAAAATTCTCAAAGTAGATATAACCTAGTTAAGAAAGAATTTATGCGCCATAAATAAGCCTTGGGTTGGGTACTTTGAAAAAACCTCGATTTGATGAGATGAGCATCAAAATCTAGATTGACAATAAATCCGCAGATTATGACAGCAATAATGCACGCGTTTTTAAAAAATACCTGTACTCGTAAGAAATGTAATTATTCAAACTTTTATTTTAGTCATAATCATAAGGAAGGGGTTTTGCTGAAATTTCGTATAGGAATAAATTTTTTAATTTTTTTGTTGGAGATCATTAATGTGGAAATATTTAGGCCGTCAAGCTATGTAGGTACTTAGTTTTCCTGGTGTTTTACTTCTCGCGCGATAGTTTTCAATGAAGTATTCTTTAAGTCATTACTCTACCAGTATACATAGCTTGATAATTGCAAAATAGGTATATTGTGTATATCGACTCAACGTCTAATTTTCATATTTTTTATTATTTGATATCTTACTACTCGTGTGGATGTGTCATTTGGTCTTGACTGCACCCTAATGGCATTGACTGTATTGGTTTATATATTGGATGCGCCATTGTGCCTTGGATGGTTTATGTCTTGGATGCACCATTGAGTCTTGACTGGCTTATGTCTTGGATACGCCACTGAGCCTTGACTGGCTTATGTCTTGGATGTATCATTTGGTCTTGACTGCGCCCTAGCGGCATTAGCCGGTACTACCAGCATGCTCCGTTGGGGATACGAGATCACTTTGGGGATACGAAATCAGTTTTAGCACTCTCCAGCACAGGCAAATAGCATAGGATTTCGATTTTGTTTCTGGAGTTCGCTTATTTTTCATCTCGAGTTTTGGGAATACGAGATCACTTTGGGGATACGAGGTCAATTTTAGCACTCTCCAGCATAGGGAAATAGCATAGGCTTTCGATTTTGTTTCAGGAGTTCGCTGAATTTTCATCTCAGACTCGTAGCCTCTAAGTTGACATCAACATTTTTCTTCCCGAGTTTTGGGGATACGAGATCACTTTCAGCACTCTCCAGCATAGGGAAATACCATAGGTTTTCGATTTTGTTTCTGGAGTTCACTTATTTTTCATCTCGGAGATCGTAGCTCTAAATATTTGTGAAGGGGTGGGAAGCTTTATTGGTGGAGGTTGCTGGTTAAGTTGTATCTGGTCTTGGAGGCTACAATTTGACCTTGAGGTGCCTCCTCCTGTGTCTGGGTACTGGAGCTTGGCTGAGAGCTTTAGTGGCAATATCTGATACTAGGACTAGGATTGTCTGGGCTGTGTTGAATTGGGCTACCTTATCTGTACCAAGGCTTGGGTAGAATTTGTGCGGCTTTTGTGTATTAAGTAATGATGTGAAATACTCTAAGCGAATTTATATCGGGACTGTATACCTGCCAGCTTGAGTTTGGTTTCAGTTGTTTACTTTAGTATGAGTGCCTGTGGTATGTTGGGTTGGGCTACTTAGTGGTTGAGAAAACGTTACCTAAGGCGTGGGTAGATGTGTGCAGCTGTGTATTTATGTGGATAAGAAATTTGTGAAATTCCCTAAGTGAATTAGTGTAATTAGTATTAGTATTATTTAACCCTAGAATATTTTTCTTCATGCCAATAGATTCTAGAAGGTGTCGGTGTGGAGTCTTAGTTGTAGGGGCGGACAAAATTTTCACCAGAAATCTTCCACGAGCTATGGTTTTAGAGATATGAGCGATCTTACCCTTTCAAGTATAATTAATATTAATAATAATTCAAGTTAACCCTAGGATATTTTCTGTTCATGCCAATAGTATTAGTACTAGGAGGGTAAAATTTTCATCAGAAATCCTCTACGGGCTGTGGTTCGAGATATTAGCGATCTTAGCTTCTCAGGGGTAATTAATATTATTAGCTAAAAAACAAAAAAACAACACAAACTATAAGCTAAGTTGTGGATTAAAGATTTGATGATATTAACAAGATTACACCATTTGATCATATATCTAAAAACAGATCAGGCGAAACTGATTGGGGCGAATGTAGGTAGATATGTTCACTTAGATAAGTAATGGAAATTAGTAAATGCCTAATTTTGCTCTTCAGGTGGAATGCTTATAATTTGATTCCTTGCATAAACAAATTCGCACAGTCCAGTAAAAATAAATAAATTCGCAGTTATATAATGTAAACAAATTCACACTGCAGCCGAGTAAAGTAAACAAATTGAGCGATTTATTAAAGATTCCCAATTTCTTTAGCTGAAAACAACAACTGATATTAATCATATCCTGATGTCTTGGATGAGTAGTCGAAGTTATAATTGAAAATTTCTTTTGCTGAAAAAAAAAACAACAACAACAACTATAACGTAAGTTGTGGTCTGTAGGTGTCTTTTATAAACAAGAGTGATCATGTTATGATATTCGATGTGTAAAAATAGATCACGGCTACTTGGGGTGGTAAGATACATGAAATAATTATAAGTAATGGAAATTAAAGCATTAGAAAAGGCGGTAATTTGATATCTTGCGTAAACAAATACGTCCGAATAAAGCAGACAAATTGAGCGATTAATGTTTTTTGTATCTAGGAGATTGTATTGAAAAGTCTTACATTTTATGACGAATTGTTTTTTATTTTCAATAAAATTTCTCAACCAGTCAAGCTGTTATGAGATTTGATTGATCCCCGATATCATAGTTAGCTGATAAGAATATGATAATTTTATCTTCATACTATTGTGGTGATCACATAATTTTCTTACCATTAGTTTGAGAGTGGGTTTAATTATTTGTTTTGATGAAAGAAGGTGGTGTTCTGATATTAATGTAGTATGGTATGTTGTCTTATAGATGAGTAGTGGAAGTTATCAGCAATATCGCTTCATATTTATCTCTCTAAAGCATCATCCGAACGCTGTTATGAGATTTTATTGACTCCTATATTTAAAAAAAATAGTTCACATGAAGCTGATATACTATTGGGGGCAGGTACATTGATTACTTACCATTAAGTTGAGAGTGGGTTAAATTAAAAGCTTTGATATAAGAACGCTTTGTTATGATATTAATGTAGTATGATATGTTGTCTGAGGTGAGTAGTGGAAGTTGTATGGGAGCTATGAATAATCAGTAAAATCCTAATCAGCAATCTCGCTTGATATTTATCTCCTCTAAAGTATTGATAATTCTCCAAGTTCATAGTGAAGACCGTGGTGGAGGGTTTAGAGTTGGTACTGTAAGTTATGTATTAAGTTAAAAGTTTTGATGGATAGTATTTGGTAATTATCTCCTCGAAATGGTGTTGTATGAGTATCAGCAAGGTCGGAAAAAGTTGATAATGCTTCAAGTTCAGTAGTGAAGACCGCGATGTTGAAAGTGGGTATTTGGAATGATGTAATTCTAGTAGGATATGGAAGTATTATTTATTCATCTTTAAATCTTACCATGAAAGTAGGTTGGGAGTTGATTATGTTAAAAGTTTTGATGAAAGAAGGTTGAGTTATTATATTAATATAGTATAATATGTTTCCTTAGATGAATGCTTGAGAGATGTGATTAATATATGGAATATGTTGTAGATGAGTAGAGAAAGTTGAAAATGTAAGATTCCCAATTCCTTTACTGAAAAATAACAACAATTGTAAATAATATATAGCAAATCAATTTTTTTCACACAATATTTATCCACATCAAATTCATTATTTGTTTTTATATATTAAGTTATAAACTTTCTTCTCTTAGTTTCACATCCAAAAAAACGATCCAGAGCAAATGTCTTTCATGATCCTTTTCTTCGTTAGGCTATGAGAGTTTGGCAGCAAAATCACATGTTATTTCTTATCATCTGTCTTGCTCTAACACATTAGGAAGCTTTAGTTAATACCATAGTTTGAAACCATCTCACTCGGGACTTGGTGATATACTTGTCAGCTGTGGATATGATGTATGCAACACTGAGGTGAATTAAATGTAATGTTGTGTAGTGTAACAGAAAAACTTTCATGGGTGATATGGAGATTGAATCGATGTGTGTTACGCACTAGATTGATGGTATATGTGCTTATTTGATTGCACGGAAAAAAGGAAATTGTAGCAGTTAACAACGACGATGGTTTTCGCAAACACTTGTATGGTTAAATATCAACTAACCATCATTTTCTGTACTATACACATTTTTCGTAGTATTTATCGGAATGTTCCATGAACACTGTAATAGTTCTGAATATAATATTTTCGGTAAATATTACCTTACGGTAATATGTTAATTTTACATGATCGTTGTATTTATTACATTTATGAAGTAACTCATCGTAAACAAGCATATGTTACTGCTACATATTAGTTGTTGATAAAACATTTTGTTGTTTGCATAAAAATGTAAGATCCACATTTGCGGAGTAATATTTGCAATTTTTGAGTTATATTCACAAATAACCTCTTCTGAAATTGTTGCCTGCTTTTACGATCTATCAAAAAATATTATTTTTTTTTTTATTTTAAATTAAAAAAAAAATGTTTGAGTTTTACAAAAACTTTATTGATCATTACAATAGTATCATACTAATTACTAGCGCATATGTTACAAGATACATATATTTTTGTTTGTACATTGAACAAATAAGTAAAAAAGCTAGAATAGGTCTAAGACCAATTCTTACGATACCCTAGATGAATGCCCGTATTAAATTTCGTATGGTCACCGATCTATCCAAGTTTGATTTTGAAGTGGTTTTTCGCATATATTTCTAGAACGGTTTGTCGCACAGAAAAAATGATTATAACCAATTTTATAGGATTCTGCAGAAGTTTTTAGTACAATAAAAATGTCTTGGACTGATCGTTTTCAAAGAATACGTAAAAAACCTAAATTTTTATATGGCAACACCAAGAAGGAGTTGCCCGATTTAGTCCATTTTTGACACTTTATTTGTTAATTTAGTAAAAACATTATGAACGAAATTTCAGCTCTCTACGTCGACGCGTTCTCAAGCAGTGTCCAAATATATAGTGAAAAACGAAAGTTTTGTATGGCAACCCCACGAAGGAGTTTCCCGATTTGTCTCATTTTCGAACTTAATTTTAATTTTTTTTTTTAAAGTCCGTGTACAAAATTTCAGCTCTCTAGGTATGCACGTTCTCGAGTTATCATGCGCACAGACTGACAGACGGATGGACGGACGGACGGACATGCAAAAATCAAAATAACTTTTAATTTTATGCGTGGGTGTCCAATTCATTTTGCTCTACCAGCATTATTTCGAGGTGTTACAAACGGAATGACAAACTTAGTATACCCTATAGATTTCATCTAGGGTATAGTAAATAATAACTCATGAGCAATCCAAAAATGGTTTTATTCTGGTCGCTAGTTCTTCATTAGGAAGCTTGTGCAAATTTGTAGGCAATGATTTGATATCTTTTAAAGAAAAGCACTCCCATTTATTACCGTCAACTTCATCATGAATACTATAATATTGATTAAAATTAATGTCTGTATATCTAATAGAAACACATAATACAAAAAAGTCTTTGGAAGTAGCATGAACTAAATATTTAATTTTAAAAAAGTTAAATTTCTTCAATGACTTAGAGAAAGTATTTATTAACTGATTTGTAGAAAATTTTATACCGTTAAATTCAATCCAATTGTATACTAAGATTTCCTGGTCTAAAGATTTAGAGCATTCAAAATGAAAGTCGGTTGGTAGATTTAAGTCAGACTAATGTAAGGAATATTCTGGACTAGTACTAATATTAACTTGCAATCCATTTCTCCATGCTATTCTAAATGAAATATTTAATTGACTTTTAATTGATATTGATTTGAACATATTCTTTCTTGAGGTAGAAACGTTAGCATACAATTTAGATTCTCTATGCTTCGCTTCCATTCTCATATTATCATAGTCCTTAGCACTGATATCGGATTTCAAAAGTTTCAGTAGATTCTTGGAATTTCGATTTTTTATATGCTTTCCGAAATATTCATTTATTTTAGGAATAAACTCTTCCCAGTGGGAGAGATAAATTCGCTTAAACTCAAGCTCTATCTGTAATGAAAAATATAATTATACATAGAATAAAAGTTTGTTAATAGAGCGTGTTTGAGTTTTACCAAAGTGTATCCCTTTTTTAGAGATATTGGTGACCAATCCTGAATAATAGTCTTTATATTTACTCCAGATCTCCTGAAACAAATCTGAGATTCTGACCAGCCTTTCTCAATTTCTTCCCAGTTATGTCTATTGTGTTTTAGAGAATATTGAATTCGTTTCACTTCTTCTTCTGATAACGAAATTTATTTTATATCAATGTAGCATGTAGCCAGTAAAAACGCAATCACCTTTTATGTGTTTATTATTATTTTAACTACTCTACAAACTACAAATAATATGTTTAATTATAAAACGCGTGAACGGCGTAGTAAGGAAAAGCCAGCTCTACTCCGTCTCGTTAACTCCAAGGGACTCTCTCTAATCTCCAGTAACCGAGATGCTCAACCAGTGTTTGTTATTTAGTGGTTGGTAGTATTTTTTGGGTTACGTTCGTGCCATCCATTGCGTGTGCATATTTAGTGCCGCCACAGTACTCCCCCTCTCGAAAAAAAAACCTAATTCATTTCAATATTTCTAACTACTATTTACATTTCAAATTAATTCATTTTTTATAATTCAATGTCTATCCTTGTTAACTTACCTAATCTTGCAAACTAACTTAAGTCTGTGTTATGTTTATATGTATATAATGCTTTCATCAGTTCATATTACTTAAAAAAAATTTATATATAGTAAATATAATGTAATTATTATGTGTCATTCTTATTATAATGGTGTTTTTTGTTTCTGAAAAAATATTATTAAATTAAATTAAATATTAAACATTATTTTAGCTTTTGACTCTGATCGTGTCTGTCTACATAAAGAATTTTCATTGGGACCTAATATATACGCTGGTTTCAATCTATCTACGTTTACAAGTTCCTCTTTGTTATTTACCAATATTTTGAAAAATTTGTTGTGCTTAGATATAACTTCATGGGGTCCAGTATAAGGTGTGTTAAGAGTACTTTTTTGAACAAATTCTTTAATGAATACGTGTGAACAATCGGATAATGTTTGAGGAATAAAAATATTGTGTTGCGTGCGGCGTCTATGATTATTTGGGCTTATGTTGACTATGATATTTCGTATTTCTTTGGCAGCAGAAGATGTTAATGCATATTCTGGTTGTGTACTTTCACAGATTAACTCTCCTGGTATACGTAGTGACTGACCAAACAATAATTGGGCGTGCGATACACCCAAATCATCAATAAGGGCGGAACGGATACCTAAAAGAATCCAGGGTATACTGCTAAACCAATTTTTAGGGTTATTCGTTGCTCTTATTGAAGTTTTCAATTGACGGTGAAAGCGTTCTATCGACCCATTTGATTGCGGGTGATACGTCGTTGTACGTATGCGGTTAGTGCCTAGTATGGCGGAAAATTCTTTAATTAGGAGGGACTCGAACTGAGTACCCTGATCAGTGGTTATTGTTGCTGGTACTCCATATAAGGCAACTCAATTGCGTAAGAAAACATTAGCTATTGAGATGCAGTTATGTTCTTTATTGGTATTGCCTCTGGCCAGTGGGTTAGACGATCCTTAAAAGTTAGAATGTAAGTATAACCATTGGATGGTGGTAATGGTCCTACTATGTCCATGTGTACGTGCTGAAATCGACCTGAAGGGATTTTAAAAATTCCATGAGGGGAGGATGTGTGGCGTTGGATTTTTGCTTTTTGGCATGGAATGCATGCTTTACTCCATGTATTGATATCTTTATTAATGCTTGGCCAAAAATAACGCGCCGTAATCAATTTTCTAGTAGCACGTATTCCTGGGTGAGACACACTGTGTAGATTTTCAAATATTGTTCGCCTTAAAATATTGGGCACGTAGGGCCTATTAATACCTGTACTAGATTCACACCATATACCAAGATTTCCGGCCGGTTCAACCACATTTTCGAGTTTGAATGAGGTCGGAGAATTTTTAGCCTTGTCTAAAATGTTTTTCAATTCTTCATCTTTGGACTGTTCGTCCGATAAGATAGTCGAGTCCAGTAGACTTGATGAATCGATGGGATCGATGTGTGGTCTCGACAATGTGTCTGAGACCACATTTTGTTTTCCTTTAACATGTCTTATGTTCTGAGTGAATTATGAGATATAGTTAAGCTGGTTGGTTTGTCTAGGACTTTTGTCAGATTTTGAAAATATAGCATGAGTTAACGGCTTATGATCTGTATATATAATGAACTGTTTGCCTTCTAGGTAATGACGGAAATGTTTAACGGGTAGGAAAATGGCTAATAGTTCTCTATCAAAAGTAGAGTACTTTTTTCTGGCGCCTGCAGCCGTTTTGAAAAAAATCCTAAAGGCTTCCATTTATTATATTCGCTTTGTTGCAATACAGCCCCTACTGCGTCGCTTGATGCGTCTACGTAAAGGCTTATCGCAGCTTGTGGATTTGGATGATTGTAATTTTGCAATGTGTTCTTAATATCCTGAAATGAATCTTCGTGCGATTTGGTCCATTGAAATGGAGTCTTAGACTTCCCTTTTGGGTTTGTATTTTTAAGATAGTCATATAAAGGTGCACAGAGTTTTGCGGCTTCAGGAATGAAACGATGATAAAAATTAATCATTCCCAAGAACCGTTGAAGCTTCTTGAATGATTCAGGGGAAGGAAATTCTTGAATTGCTGTGATTCGACTTTCTGAAGGCGCAATTCCATCAGGTGAAATCGAATGACCCAAAAAATCTAACTTTATAACTCCAAAAAGACATTTAAAAAGATTTATATTAATGCCATATTTATTTAAACGAGAGAAAATTGTTCGAAGATGTCCTTTGTGCTCTTGTGAGGACTTGCTAGCGACAAGTATGTCATCGACGTAGACAAAAATGTAATCCAGATCAGAAAGAGCTTCGTTAATGAAACGCTGAAAAGTTTGCGCTCTATTTCGAACGCCGAAAGGCATACGTAAGAACTCAAAAAGTCCAACCGCCGTCTTGTAAATGTCTTCAGTGGCTACTGGAATTTGGTGGTAGGCTCGTATGAGGCCTATTTTGGAGAAAATAGTGCAACCATCTACGTTGGCCGAGAAGTCTTGAATGCTAGGCAAGGGATATCTATCATGAATTGTGACAGCGTTTAATTGCCTGTAGTCCCCGCACGGTCTCCAGTCTGGGGAGTCCTTTTTGTACTAGATGTAGGGGTGAGGCCACTGGTGATGATGAGGGTCTGCATATGCCTAAGTTAATCATCATTTCAAACTCTGCTTTGGCAGCTTTATATTTTTTGGGATTAAGACGTCTGGGACGTGCACAAGGTAAGCTTCCGTTTGTGGTTATACGGTGGACAACATTGTGGTTTACTGGTTGATTGAAATTGGGAGGTGCTTTTAAAGCGGGAAAATCATTTAAAATGGATCCGAACTCATCTTGAAAAGAGTGAAGTTTGGGAGACGCTAACTGAGTGGTGCGCGATATGCAATCTATTGAAAGAGTGGTTGTTTCATATATGATCTTTCTGTGTCGCATATCAACTAAAAGGTTGAATTTGAATAAGAAGTCTGCGCCGATAATGGGATAGTCTGTGTCGGCGATAATGAAAAAATGATTGAAATTGCGTCGCAGGGCAAGATCTAAGCATAAATGTTTAATACCGTAAGTCTTCATAGATGTACCATTAGCAGATATAAGGTTGTAATTGGATTGCTGAATTGCTTGGGACAAAATTTCTTAGGAATTGTGGAGACTTCTGCACCTGTGTCTATTAAAAAATGCGACTTTGTATTTTTTTCATAAACAAAAAGGCGGCGAGAAAACTTGTCTAACTTCGATGCCGCTTTCGAAGAAGTGACTCCTAGTTTTTTTGATTACTTTTATCTGTGCTAATCCTGAATTCGCATGGTTGAACACATTTTCGGGCCCTCTGCTTAAATTTTCTGTGAAACCAACAAAGTTTATTTTGAGATGGTGTTCTACCATTAGATTTCGATCGGAATCTTCTTTGAGAATGCGATCTATTATTTTGTCTTGAGTGACGAAATTCCAAGCGGTTAATGCGTTCAGAAAGCTCACTGATTTGCATTAAAAAGTTACCACTGGACGAGTGCTTGTTTGAGCTAATGGATGCAATTCTTGATGAAGTTGTTGAGTCATGAATTCTATCCGCGATAGTAAATATTTCTTCCAATGTATGCGACCCTTCTATGGCTATTATACAGGCTTGAACTGAGTTAGGTAACTTGTTTACCCATAGTTTTTTGAGCAGCGAAGGGTTCACTAAACTATTGCCACCCGCTAGAGATTCCATGTATCGGTAGAGTTCCGAGGGTTTGTAATTCCCTAACTCGGCTTTATGCAAAAGTGAATCTAGTCTACATTCCTCCGAATCTCGGCTTCTGTTAAGAAGGAGGGTTTTTAAATTATCATACCTGTTTTGACTTGGTAGATTTAAGAGGGCATCCGCCACTATTTCCATGGTTTCGGAAGGTAAAGAAGCCACTAAGTGGTCATACTTTGTATTAGAGGCTGTTATACCTTTTAATCTAAATTGTGTTTCTACTTGTAGAAACCACAAATCGGGTCGGCTACTCCAGAAGGGAGGAATTTTTAAAGAGGCAACCAAATTTGGAAAAATTGCATCGCCGCTTGATGATGTATTTGACTGTGAAGTGTTATCAATTTCCGATTGTTCACCCGTATTTGGTTTGTCTTTATTAGTTTCCGTCATTTTGAATTCATTAGAAGAATTTTAGAAATTTGAACTTGTGAGAAGAAAAATTTTTTAGAATTTAAATCAAGTTGTGAGCGAAATTGACCGCAGAAGTTATAGCTTGGATTTTGTAATTATTTTATTCGTTTCTATGTTAAAATATTATTTCCTAATATATATATATAAATTAGAATGATTGTCTCGTAATGTGTATGTATGTATATAAATTCGAATGAATGGTCTTAATTTATACGATTTGGTATTTATAGATACATAGATATTTAATCTATTACTTACATACAACCAGCGTGTAATTTCATTGTATCTCTTTGTGACTGACACCTCTTTGTATTAAGTCCCAATTGCTTTGACATATATGTATGTCATATAATAAATAGATCTTTCTTCTTAATTTTAATTTAGTTGCACTGAAAGATAAAACAAAATATAATTCTAGATCTGAATATATATACATTACAAAGATAGCTCTTAATCCATGAAAAAAAAAAATTTTGTAAAGTTTCGGGGAAGTATTACTGTTTGCGCTCTGCGGTGATGCTGATAACAAAATCAGGCCCTTTTGTGAGGCTGACGGTAATGATGATGAAAATGATCACGCTGTGCAAGTTCAGCTGCATGAATATAATCCAATATTATCATCAGGAACTGTGTATCATCCAAAGAAAATATTATCGATGATTCGTTTCGTGTGGTTTTATGTGCTTACAGCTGTGCAATTTTTGCGATACATACAGGGTGGGCCAAAAGTCACCATGGGGTTTAAAAATTAAATTGGTAACATATGGTAGGATGAAAAAAAGGAGGGGTAAGGTGGGGTGGGGAAACATGCTTACCTATGAAGAACAGACAGTTGTCTATCATGTAAAAAAGGAATGAAGAGAAACGGTCAACAGGGTGTGGAGCAATGTACAAACGAAAAAGTTAGTTCTTTTTAAACCCCATGGTGACTTTTGGCCCACCCTGTATGTATTTTTGTAATACATATTTTTTGTGAGCACGATAATTTGATGGACGCACTAATTTGATGGGACTTCGAAATTTTCTTTGAATATATGTACGTCAATTTTTGGTGTGATTTTAACAATTAACCAATGAAACTCCTTTTTTTTTGTGTAATCCTTGTGGAGATTAGGTTAATTGATTTCGCACTGAACACACGAGCACGTGGATGATATTTGATTCCTGATCACGTCGGGGTCACCATTTATGTAGCATGTAGCCAGTAAAAACGCAATCACCTTTTATGTGTTTCTTATTATTTTAACTACTCTACAAACTACAAATAATATGTTTAATTATAAAACGCGTGAACGGCGTAGTAAGGAAAAGCCAGCTCTACTCCGTTTCGTTAACTCCAAGGGACTCTCTCTAATCTCCAGTAACCGAGATGCTCAACCAGTGTTTGTTATTTAGTGGTTGGTAGTATTTTTTGGGTTACGATCGTGCCATCCATTGCGTGTGCATATTTAGTGCCGCCACAGTACTCCCCCTCTCGAAAAAAAACCTAATTCATTTCGATATTTCTAACTACTATTTACATTTCAAATTAATTCATTTTTTATAATTCAATGTCTATCCTTGTTAACTTACCTAATCTTGCAAACTAACTTAAGTCTGTGTTATGTATATATGTATATAATGCTTTCATCAGTTCATATTACTTAAAAAAAATTTATATATAGTAAATATAATGTAATTATTATGTGTCATTCTTATTATAATGGTGTTTTTTGTTTCTGAAAAAATATTATTAAATTAAATATTAAACATTATTTTAGCTTTTGACTCTGATCGTGTCTGTCTACATAAAGAATTTTCATTGGGACCTAATATATACGCTGGTTTCAATCTATCTACGTTTACAAGTTCCTCTTTGTTATTTACCAATATTTTGAAAAATTTGTTGTGCTTAGATATAACTTCATGGGGTCCAGTATAAGGTGTGTTAAGAGTACTTTTTTGAACAAATTCTTTAATAAATACGTGTGAACAATCGGATAATGTTTGAGGAATAAAAATATTGTGTTGCGTGCGGCGTCTATGATTATTTGGGCTTATGTTGACTATGATATTTCGTATTTCATTATCAGCAGAAGATGTTAATGCATATTCTGGTTGTGTACTTTCACAGATTAACTCTCCTGGTATACGTAGTGACTGACCAAACAATAATTGGGCGGGCGATACACCCAAATCATCAATAAGGGCGGAACAGATACCTAAAAGAATCCAGGGTATACTGCTAAACCAATTTTTAGGGTTATTCGTTGCTCTTATTGAAGTTTTCAATTGACGGTGAAAGCGTTCTATCGACCCATTTGATTGCGGGTGATACGTCGTTGTACGTATGCGGTTAGTGCCTAGTATGGCGGAAAATTCTTTAATTAGGAGGGACTCGAACTAAGTACCCTGATCAGTGGTTATTGTTGCTGGTACTCCATAGAAGGCAACCCAATTGCGTAAGAAAACATTAGCTATTGAAGATGCAGCTATGTTCTTTATTGGTATTGCCTCTGGCCAGTGGGTTAGACGATCCTTAAAAGTTAGAATGTAAGTATAACCATTGGATGGTGGTAATGGTCCTACTATGTCCATGTGCACGTGCTGAAATCGACATGAAGGGATTTTAAAAATTCCATGAGGGGAGGATGTGTGGCGTTGGATTTTTGCTTTTTGGCATGGAATGCATGCTTTACTCCATGTATTGATATCTTTATTAATGCTTGGCCAAAAATAACGCGCCGTAATCAATTTCCTAGTAGCACGTATTCCTGGGTGAGACAAACTGTGTAGATTTTCAAATATTGTTCGCCTTAAAATATTGGGCACGTAGGGCCTATTAATACCTGTACTAGATTCACACCATATACCAAGATTTCCGGCCGGTTCAACCACATTTTCGAGTTTGAATGAGGTCGGAGAATTTTTAGCCTTGTCTAAAATGATTTTTCAATTCTTCGTCTTTGGACTGTTCGTCCGATAAGATAGTCGAGTCCAGTAGACTTGATGAATCGATGGGATCGATGTGTGGTCTCGACAATGTGTCTGAGACCACATTTTGTTTTCCTTTAACATATCTTATGTCCTGAGTGAATTGTGAGATATAGTTAAGCTGGTTGGTTTGTCATGGACTTTTGTCAGATTTTGAAAATATAGCATTAGTTAACGGCTTATGATCTGTATATATAATGAACTGTTTGCCTTCTAGGTAATGACGGAAATGTTTAACGCCTAGGAAAATGGCTAATAGTTCTCTATCAAAAGTAGAGTACTTTTTTTCTGGCGCCTGCAGCCGTTTTGAAAAAAATCCTAAAGGCTTCCATTTATTATATTCGCTTTGTTGCAATACAGCCCCTACTGCGTCGCTTGATGCGTCTACGTAAAGGCTTATCGCAGCTTGTGGATTTGGATGAATAGTATAGTGTAATTTTGCAATGTGTTCTTAATATCCTGAAATGAATCTTCGTGCGATTTGGTCCATTGAAATGGAGTCTTAGACTTCCCTTTTGGGTTTGTATTTTTAAGATAGTCATATAAAGGTGCACAGAGTTTTGCGGCTTCAGGAATGAAACGATGATAAAAATTAATCATTCCCAAGAACCGTTGAAGCTTCTTGAATAATTCAGGGGAAGGAAATTCTTGAATTGCTGTGATTCGACTTTCTGAAGGCGCAATTCCATCAGATGAAATTGAATGACCCAAAAAATCTAACTTTTTAACTCCAAAAAGACATTTAAAAAGATTTATATTAATGCCATATTTATTTAAACGAGAGAAAAGGGTTCGAAGATGTCCTTTGTGCTCTTGTGAGGACTTGCTAGCGACAAGTATGTCATCGACGTAGACAAAAATGTAATCCAGATCAGAAAGAGCTTCGTTAGTGAAACGCTGAAAAGTGTGCGCTCCATTTCGAACGCCGAAAGGCATACGCAAGAACTCAAAAAGTCCAACCGCCGTCTTGTAAATGTCTTCAGTGGCTACTGGAATTTGGTGGTAGGCTCGTATGAGGTCTATTTTGGAGAAAATAGTGCAACCATCTACGTTGGCCGAGAAGTCTTGAATGCTAGGCAAGGGATATCTATCATGAATTGTGACAGCGTTTAATTGCCTGTAGTCCCCGCACGGTCTCCAGTCTGGGGAGTCCTTTTTGTACTAGATGTAGGGGTGAGGCCACTGGTGATGATGATGGTCTGCATATGCCTAAGTTAATCATCATTTCAAACTCTGCTTTGGCAGCTTTATATTTTTCAGGATTAAGACGTCTGGGACGTGCACAAGGTAAGCTTCCGTTTGTGGTTATACGGTGGACAACATTGTGGTTTACTGGTTGATTGAAATTGGGAGGTGCTTTTAAAGCGGGAAAATCATTTAAAATGGATCCGAACTCATCTTGAAAAGAGTGAAGTTTGGGAGACGCTAACTGAGTGGTGCGCGATATGCAATCTATTGAAAGAGTGGTTGTTTCATCTATGATCTTTCTGTGTCGCATATCAACTAAAAGGTTTGTTCCTACCTGAACAAAAAATAATTTACCAACATGTTCATACCTAAACAAAACATAATTTCTTAATCGCGTTCCAATTTCACGTTCATGTTCACGTTTGCTTATTTTGTACATTTTCTCCAATCAGGTCAAAATTCAATCAAACGTAAGTTCACTTACTCATGTTCTTGCATCATTCATAAAAATATTTCACGAAAATATTTCCGCATGCATTGCCCCAATCTGGGTCAATGACTGCAAGGTAAACATAATGAAGTGAACTTACGATAATAGCGAAATTTATCATGTAAGCGTAAAAAAATGTATTTAAGTTCTTGCATTAGTACAATAAAAACCAGTGTAAGTTTACAGTCAAAAATCGGAGTTCTTTCTTTTATTTCAAGTTACTTACGCCCACTTAGCAAGCACTTAAATTAAGTTTGAGTGTCTGTTACATGGTCCTTCGAGCCTCAAGAAGTGAAACTAACGCCTGTACAAAGTGAATATCTGTGCCCCCACCAGTGGTAAGCACAAGTTCACAATCAAACATACATCCACTACCTATAAACAGCAGTTCTCAAATTAAGTTTGAGTATTGCTGTACAATCATCGTCAGAAATATTCTTCAAATAACAATTCTCAAATTAAGTTTGAGTATTGTTATACAAATCATCATCCGCAATCCCCAGGAAAAGCAGCAGTTCTCAAATTGAGTTTGAGCATTGTTGTACAGTCATCACAGTCGCCATAAAGCAATTTCACCAATCACCAGGTCAGCTTAACAAGTTCTCAAATTAAGTTTGAGTGTTTGTTACATGATTTGAGTAGTTGTCATTGCTACATCAGCCGGTTAAAAACAAATTCAAACCATCGCCATCTGAAAACACTATTTGAAGCCACAAGCACAAAGATGTCTCACGAATTTTTGAAAGAGCAAAAGCAATTGGCTAAATTGATTGATGATTTGTTAAGGAATATCGGAAAAGATGGATCTTCTAGAAAAACTAGGGAATACATAGTTAAAAAGAGAGCAGAGCTGAACACACTTTGGGACAGCTTTACCACACGGCATGAGCAATTAAAAGAGTTAATTCCTAAAGAGCATCTTTACTTCACTGAAGATCTATATGGAACAACTAAAAAGATAGCCGATGATATTCTAAACTTGTTAGAAAGCTATGCAATAAATCCAACTCCAGTAACCACTACATCTACTAAACCAGCAGACACAGCAACCTTAACACATTCTGCGCTAGGGCAGGATACCAGACAACCTGCATCTTCTGCAGCATCTTCCACACCTCTTAGTACTGATACTCAGGAAAGCACTGGCTCTAATACATTTGCTCAGAGCGACTGGTGGGATCCCACACGACACCAGATAAATATCAATCCATATTTGTCAGACAACAGGCAGAATAACTTTCCAAAACTGCCACCAATTAAAATTCCAAGATTCAGTGGAAACTACAAGGAATGGAAATCTTTCAGCGATATATTCATGCAGGTCAGCTAATTCTAGTTTATTGTCGAATGGCTGACTGGCTGCTACTGTTAGAGGAATAGTAATGGCAGGTGGTAATTTGCGCTCCCACAAAGATTGTATTAGTTCTTTATTAATTACAGAAATATTTTCGGCCAAGGTATTCATTTGCCTATAAAGTTCGGACGGTTTACGATCGCCGAGATCTTCCGCAGATAAAAGCTCTTCAAGACGTTTTTGTTCCGAGATTGAGTGTCGTTTAATGAGAATCTCTTTCAAATGTTTATACTTTTCTTGCTCCGGTGGATTATTTAACGCGTCAATAACGCTATTTATAGCCTCGACTGGTAGGGCGGCAAGTACGTGCGAATATTTTGTTTCATCTTTCTTAATATTGTTCGCGACAAATCTTGCTTCGACCGCGATGAACCACGCACTGGGTGCCTTTTCCCAAAAAACTGGCAGCCTTATATTAGCTATCTCGCAATATAGTTCTTTTGCATTTGAAATTATTGCCTTGCTGTTACTAGGATTACTTGCATCCTCGCTGTCGCTAGTCATTATGAATGTTCGCGGGCAATGTACAAGAACGATCAAAATAAATAAACAATTCTGCTGAAAATTGCGCGATTTCATATGGTATGTGCTTAACTTTCACCTAAATATTTAGTTCTACTGACACAATATTTAATTTTCACCTCGATCTATACTAAATATGCCTTATCTAATGTTAGTATGTATGTAGTTCAATATATTTTAAAAGAAAGAAATAATATATATGAAAAGAATAAAGAAAATATGTAGATACTAATTAAGGTTGTTAGTAGTACTAAAATTACTAATTTTTAATTCGATTCAGAAAAATATGTAATTTGTAGAAACTAAAGTTAAATTATACCAAATTCCTCCGTGGAACGCTGTCTTGACACTCGCCAGTAATTGGCTGCTTCGGTTTTTTTGAATAATTTTGCTGCTAACTGTGGCCAATTCCTGGTGTATTGCTGTTCAGAGCGGTTAAAGAGCCCTGTATAAAACTTGTTACGGTGCTGACAATTTTCTGTCATGAGAGAAAATTTGCATGTGTTAAGCCTTGTTGTGAAGTTGCAGGAGCTTTATATCATGATAGAAATTATTCATGATTTGAATGCTGTTTCACGAAGTTGCTGGAACTTTTATGTCATGCTAGAAATTGTTCATGACTTGAATGCTGTTCTTACGAAGTTGCTGGAAGAAGTTGCTGGAAGAAGTTGCTGGAACTTTTATGTCATGTTAGAAATTATTTATGACTTGAATGCTGTTCTTTGAAGTAGCTGGTAGAAGTTGCTGGAACTTTTATGTAATGCTAAAAATCTTTCTAGACTTGGTATAACTTCTTGTGGTTGTGTGCGTGACGCCCCAAATCTGCCGTTATCCGATGAGATTGTTGGTATAAAAGAAAAGAAGGAAATAAGTGAAAATTCCTTTGACGTGCTTTATACTCCAAAAGCCATGCGTTTTAACTCGGGGTCACCAATTTAGCTTCTCTCGACCACGTTACGACAAGTTTAGGATACAGAATTTATAACGCACTTTTTAATATAAATATGTAAAACTTTAATTCAGTATATAAAGAAAACACTTAATTAACTATACTCTAATCGTATTATTAAAAACAATTAATTACTCTTTTGGTTCTAGTTCAAGTTAAGCGCACGCACATTCTTGTCGATCGAGAAGCTAATAATATAATGTGAATTATTCCAATTCTGACATGTCAATTTTGTCTCGTTCCTGTGGCGTTGCCATATTGTAAAATGTTAAGGGTGCGTGCGCACTACAGGAGAATAATTGGATGCTTTTGATTATAGTCAATATTGGCATTTTTCAGTCGTCCTCCTACACGAATTAACCCGTCCTTATCTAAAAAGGGATTAAGAGATAATATTTTGCTTTTAGCTGGAAGTGCATTCCGTGCTTGTAAATATTGGATTTCAATACTGAAAATGGCCTTCTGTGCTAATTTAATGAGCCGAATTTTTGATTGAGACAGTTCTGTAGAATTAAGCATTTTTGGGTCCATGTGTTGTTCTTGAGTTAATTTTATACATGCCTTTCTGCATTTAGTAATGAACCTAATGCAATATGCGAATATACGTAGTAGTTTGGGAAAACTTGAAAATCTCTCGAACAAATCATTGATGTTTGAATGAGTTGTTGTAAGATGAATTGCTCGTCTGTGTTCAGCCTCATTTTGATTAACTAGAATTGGTTTTGCTTTAGGCCAATTTTCTTCACTGCCTTTCAACCAATGAGGTCCATGCCACCATAATTGATGGTCAATCAATGTTGAAGACTTAACTCCTCTTGAATTACAGTCGGCTGGATTGTCAACAGACCTTACATGTTGCCATGCTTGAGTGTTAATTAGGCCTTGAATTTCCGAAATTCTATTTGCCACATATGTCTTATACTTGTTTGGGTGGCTACGTATCCAAGCTAATACAATAGAAGAATCTGTCCAAGCAAATGTAGGAACTTGTTCAAATTGTAGATCTACTTTGACGCGATTTATAAGTCGTGCTAACAATACTGCACCACACAATTCAAGACGTGGAAGTGAAACGGATTTGACGGGCGCCACTTTTGACTTTGCCATAAGTAAGTTAACTTGAACTATTCCTTCTTCATTAACAACTCTAATGTAGACAGCAGCAGAATAGGCTTGATTAGAGGCATCTGAGAAACCATGTATTTGACAAGTGGATAAGTTACTTGTGGTATGTATCCAACGTGGTATCTTGATATTGCCTATATGATGTAATTCTATTTTGAATTCGCGCCACTGCTTATCAATGTGTGCCGGTATTGGTTCATCCCATGAACATCCTGCGAGCCATAAGGCTTGCATCAAAATTTTAGCACTAATTACAATTGGAGATATCCAGCCAAGTGGATCAAAAAGCGTTGCGATTTCTGAGAGAACAGAACGCTTTGTAGAGAGGCAATCAAGTCTCCTTCTGTATTGTAGCGTGAAGTAATCAGATCCTGGATACCAATGAATACCTAAAGTTTTTATAGACTCATCGCTTGCTAATCGCAAAGGAAGTTGAACTTCTCTATCAGTTTTGGGAATCCTTGATAATAGATCCGAGGAATTGCTGACCCATTTTCTCAAATTAAACCCTCCTAAAGGTAACAGATTGAGTAGTTGGTCTTGTATTTTGAAGGCTTCTTCCATTGTGTCTGATCCTGTAAGAAGGTCATCAACATAGAAGTCTCGCAACACTATTCTTGCAGCTTCAGGAAATTTGTCGGCTTCAGCGAAGGCTAGCTGGTTGAGTGTTTTGATTGCGAGATATGGGGCTGGCGTGGTGCCAAAGGTTACGGTGGTTAATTTGTAATCTTGAATGGGCTCGTTGTGATTATTTCTCCAAACTATTCTTTGATAGTTTTGATCTGGAGCTTGAATCTTTATCATTCTATACATTTTTTCTATGTCAGCCGACATAGCGAATTTATACTTTCGCCATCTGAGAATGATGGAAAAGAGCTCAGACTGCAGTACTGGTCCAGTATGCAGCTGTTCGTTTAGACTTTTTCCATTAGTCGTTTTTGCCGAAGCATCAAAGACGACGCGAACCTTTGTGGTGGTACTATCTTTGATAACAGCATGATGAGGAAGATAGTAGCTTTGTTCATTGCCTACTATCTTATTAGCCACTGTCATGTGACCTAGTGTCTTGTATTCATTAATACAAGCTTTGTATTCCTGATAGAGTTCAGGATTTCGTTCTAATTGCCGTTCTAGGCTGTAGAATCTACGTACTGCCATACCACGAGAGTCGCCTAGACTAGGACTTTCTACGGTGAAAGGCAGACGAACTTCGTAACGGCCATTTGCGTTACGAACATGAGTTTTTTGATAAAACTCTTCACATTCTTGATCTGCTTTAGACAGCTTTCTTCCTGGATTAACATCTTCAGTTTCCCAAAACTGACGTAAAAGTTTATCCAGTGAAGTGTCGTCGTCGTAATGAGCTTTTGCTGTTAACGCAGATGCTGTTAAGAATGTGGATGTATTTTTTAGCTTTCCGAAAAGTATCCATCCGAGGGTACTGTTTTGGGCAGTTGGTGTTCCTGGAGGACCTTTCCGTAAACCTTCCAAGAGAATTTCGCTGTACACATCTGCTCCTAAAAGGAGGTCAATTTTTCCTGGTTTAAAGAAAAACGGATCGGCAAGTGGTAGCTCATGTATATGACTCCATTCTTTGTTTGGAATGGTTGAAGGGGGTAAAATGTCCGTAATTGTATCCACTATAAGGGCTGTAACTGTGGTTGCCTTAGTTGTGGTTGAATAAGGATAAATGTTCAAAGTAGTTTGTTTTTGAACATTTGTAGTTTCAGTTTTTCCCAGGCCCGTGATTTGAATTTCCACGTTTGTAGTGGATGATTGCAGCTTACGTGCGGCGGCTTGAGTTACAAATGAAACTTGAGAGCCTGAATCTATTAAAGCTCTCAATACCAACATATTTCCCTTTTTGGTAGGAACGTTTAACAATGCTGTGGCAAGCAGTACTTGTTTGGTACGTTGGTTTTTTGCGTGAAGCGTATGAAGAGAGTTATTGGATGCGGAAGGTGAATTGCAAGGTTGAGCTTCTGATTTCTGCTCCCTTGGCATTGATTGGGTCGGAGCCCTTGGATTGGCATTATTCCTGTGAAGTAAAGAATGATGCCTCCTTCCACATCGCTGACATGAAAACTTACTCGTACAAGTTTTCGTGTTGTGGCCTTTTGATAGGCAATTATTACACAATTGATTTGATGTGACAATTTTGAATTTATTGTCTACATCAAGTTTTATGAATTTTGGACATTTAAATAGACGGTGCTGCTCTTTGCACAAGGGACATGCTTGGGTAGATGACATAAAATGGGTAGATGCTCTTGGGACTTGAGCATTTTTGATGGCTAGGGACGGTTTGGTATCGACTATGGCTTCTAAAATTCTAAATCTAGATTGTAAAAATATTTTTAAGGATTCGAAGGTGGGAAGTCCTTCTGCTGTATTGACCTCTTGTTCCCATGCACGGTGCGTTTCTGCTGGTAAACATTGTACCACCATATAGATGAGAATTGCATCCCATTGCTTAGTGGAAACTTGCAATGCCTCGAGTTCGAAGATACATTCGGAAGATTTATCTAGCAAGGTTTTGATAGCTTTAGCTGATTCGTGGACTGCTTTAGGTAGATTAAAGAGTGCTTTCAATTAAGCATTTACCAAGACTCGTTTATTATCATACCTTTCAAGCAATATCTTCCATGCGCTGTGATAACTCGAGTTGGTCATAGGAAATTGACGCAATAAGTGCTCTGCTTCTCCAGATACACTTGATTTCAAATAATGCAATTTCTGCACCGAAGATAACGCAGTATTTGTATGCACCAGGGAATTGAACAGATCGTGAAAAGGTCTCCAGGAATCATAAGAACCTGAGAATTTTGGGATTGTGATGCTAGGTAGTCTCAGAGACGATGAAGTTTAACATTCTAATTTTGGACTTGTTTCAACCTTTATTTCGAATGCATCTAATGCATCCCTAAGAATACCTCGAAAAGTAAAGTATTGACTTTCCACCTTTGAAAATTGATCTTTTGCGAAATAATCGTACTTTTGAAGTTCACTATCTTCCAAAGCCTGCGTGGCTTGAATAATTGTATAGCGATCTTTCTTGTACTCTGACCAAATTTCACTTAGAGCGGTTAATCGCTCAGAAATAAGACTTTTCGTTCGTTTTTCTACATCAGTTTTGGTGTAGTTATTAAACGACTTTTCGAAGATTATTGCAGAAGTGGCTTGGTTGCCCAAAAGTTTTTGAAGTGCAGACATACTTAAAAGATTGAGAAAATAAAACACTAGACCTTAAATCCGGCTCGAAGGACCATAAAATGTACTGCCCGTAGTCAGAACGTACACGCAAATTTGAGTTAAGTGACACTGAAATGAATGCACTGATAATTTTGGATTTAAAGCAGTGGTTTATCCCTTCAACACTGTACACTTCCTTATAACTATCACTAAAATTATCACAATTATTTTCTACAATGTCCCAATGGTTGAAGTAGAAAGGAATTATACACAAGTGATTGGGTCAGAGATTTAAACACATTCGAAGACACACTTATTCACACAGATTTTTAATGCACGATTTCCAAGAATAGTTGTATTGGGACAAAACTCAACATATATATGTTTGGGTCAGAGAAAACACTTATTGGCAAACAATTGTTTATAAGATCGCTAAGAAAGCAATATATAAAATAAATATAGAGTTAGTTGAATCGTTTTAGTTGATAAATATGCACACGTAGTGTATAGTGAATATATATATATATATATATATGAGTAAATTTATTATAGAATAGATATATAAATGAATAATAAAATGTTACAAGTGACTGGTACTCACCGACCCAAACTTGGCACTTAAGATGGTTGACTTCAAGCTAATGTTAAGACCCTTTGTTTTAATCGTTGATTAAAACAATTCTTTATTTCTGTTAAAGGCAGAAATAAAATGTTAATGTTAGTAATTATTATTTCAGTCAGCTCCCGAAATAATATTCTTTAAGTCAGTCAATACCCGGCTAAAAGTGTTGTCTTAACTTCAGTCAACTCCCGAAGTAAGAATTTTATTTTAGTCAAATCCCGAAATAAAATTTATGTTAGTAACTATTATTTCAGTCAGCTCCCGAAATAATATTCTTTAAGTCAGTCAATGCCCGGCTTAAAGTGTTATCTTAACTTCAGTCAACTCCCGAAGTAAGAATTTTATTTTAGTCAACTCCCAAAATAAAATGTGTGTTAGTAATGATTATTTCAGTCAGCTCCCGAAATAATATTCTTTAAGTCAGTCAATACCCGGCTTAAAGTGTTATCTTAACTTCAGTCAACTCCCGAAGTAAGACTTTTATTTTAGTCAACTCCCAAAATAAAATGTGTGCTAGTAATTATTATTTCAGTCAGCTCCCGAAATAATATTCTTTAAGTCAGTCAATACCCGGCTTAAAGTGTTATCTTAACTTCAGTCAACTCCCGAAGTAAGACTTTTATTTTAGTCAACTCTCAAAATAAAATGTATGTTAGTAATTATTATTTCAGTCAGCTCCCGAAATAATGTGATTAGTTAATAAGAATTTTATATCAGTCGATACCCGATATAAAATGTTAGTCCCTACCTAGTCAACCTATCCCAAACGATGCCAAGTGCAAAAAGAGATCGAGATCAGTCAGCTTGTCGTTTATATAGCCCTTGCTTGCACACGACACCACTGATAGAGTAGCAGCGGCGCATGATTGCAAGAATTGGCAGTGCAGCTGTGATCTTACGGTACTAGCGATAAAATTTGGCTAGCAACGAACAAAAATGCATAGCAACAAGAAACTTAGAGCTTCACATGCTGCTGTGTTAAATTAAATTATATTTGCAAAAAATAATCTCTCTACCACGTAGCGAACAAATTCCCGTTGGATATTACTTGTAATGATGATAATGATAGAATTCCAAATTGATCGGCTTGATCTGATTATATATGTGCAATAAGTTGCATATTAAATGACAACACATGCTTTTGTTAAATACGATACCAAATTTAAGCAAATTGCAATTAGATTACATACATTAAATGGAATTATTTTATTTTCAGAATTTAATTTTTTAGTACGTTTTTTTTTTTTAATTTTTTTTTTTTTTTTAGAATATTCCTTTTTCAGGAATTATTTTTAGCATGAATCGAAGCTGGTTCGAACAGATGTATTTGACTGTGAAGTGTTATCAATTTCCGATTGTTCACCCGTATTTGGTTTGTCTTTATTAGTTTCCGTCATTTTGAATTCATTAGAAGAATTTTAGAAATTTGAACTTGTGAGAAGAAAAATTTTTTAGAATTTAAATCAAGTTGTGAGCGAAATTGACCGCAGAAGTTATAGCTTGGATTTTGTAATTATTTTATTCGTTTCTATGTTAAAATATTATTTCCTAATATATATATATATAAATTAGAATGATTGGCTCGTAATGTGTATGTATGTATATAAATTCGAATGAATGGTCTTAATTTATACGATTTGGTATTTATAGATACATAGATATTTAATCTATTACTTACATACAACCAGCGTGTAATTTCATTGTATCTCTTTGTGACTGACACCTCTTTGTATTAAGTCCCAATTGCTTTGACATATATGTATGTCATATAATAAATAGATCTTTCTTCTTAATTTTAATTTAGTTGCACTGAAAGATAAAACAAAATATAATTCTAGATCTGAATATATATACATTACAAAGATAGCTCTTAATCCATGAAAAAAAAAAAAATTTTGTAAAGTTTCGGGGAAGTATTACTGTTTGCGCTCTGCGGTGATGCTGATAACAAAATCAGGCCCTTTTGTGAGGCTGACGGTAATGATGATGAAAATGATCACGCTGTGCAAGTTCAGCTGCATGAATATAATCCAATATTATCATCAGGAACTATGTATCATCCAAAAAAAATATTATGGATGATTCGTTTCGTGTGGTTTTATGTGCTTACAGCTGTGCAATTTTTGCGATACATACAGGGTGGGCCAAAAGTCACCATGGGGTTTAAAAATTAAATTGGTAACATATGGTAGAATGAAAAAAAGGACGGGTAAGGTGGGGTGGGGAAACATGCTTACCTATGAAGAACAGACAGTTGTCTATCATGTAAAAAAGGAATGAAGAGAAACGGTCAACAGGGTGTGGAGCAATGTACAAACGAAAAAGTTAGTTATTTTCAAAAACCCCATGGTGACTTTTGGGCCACCCTGTATGTATTTTTGTAATATATATTTTTTGTGAGCACGATAATTTGTTGGACGCACTAATTTGATGGGACTTCGAAATTTTCTTTGAATATATGTACGTCAATTTTTGGTGTGATTTTAACAATTAACCAATGAAACTCCTTTTTTGTATGTAATCCTTGTGGAGATTAGGTTAATTGATTTCGCACTGAACACACGAGCACGTGGATGATATTTGATTCCCTATCACGTCGGGGTCACCATTTATGTAGCATGTAGCCAGTAAAAACGCAATCACCTTTTATGTGTTTATTATTATTTTAACTACTCTACAAACTACAAATAATATGTTTAATTATAAAACGCGTGAACGGCGTAGTAAGGAAAAGCCAGCTCTACTCCGTCTCGTTAACTCCAAGGGACTCTCTCTAATCTCCAGTAACCGAGATGCTCAACCAGTGTTTGTTATTTAGTGGTTGGTAGTATTTTTTGGGTTACGATCGTGCCATCCATTGCGTGTGCATATTTAGTGCCGCCACAGTACTCCCCCTCTCGAAAAAAAACCTAATTCATTTCGATATTTCTAACTACTATTTACATTTCAAATTAATTCATTTTTTATAATTCAATGTCTATCCTTGTTAACTTACCTAATCTTGCAAACTAACTTAAGTCTGTGTTATGTATATATGTATATAATGCTTTCATCAGTTCATATTACTTAAAAAAAATTTATATATAGTAAATATAATGTAATTATTATGTGTCATTCTTATTATAATGGTGTTTTTTGTTTCTGAAAAAATATTATTAAATTAAATTAAATATTAAACATTATTTTAGCTTTTGACTCTGATCGTGTCTGTCTACATAAAGAATTTTCATTGGGACCTAATATATACGCTGGTTTCAATCTATCTACGTTTACAAGTTCCTCTTTGTTATTTACCAATATTTTGAAAAATTTGTTGTGCTTAGATATAACTTCATGGGGTCCAGTATAAGGTGTGTTAAGAGTACTTTTTTGAACAAATTCTTTAATGAATACGTGTGAACAATCGGATAATGTTTGAGGAATAAAAATATTGTGTTGCGTGCGGCGTCTATGATTATTTGGGCTTATGTTGACTATGATATTTCGTATTTCTTTGGCAGCAGAATATGTTAATGCATATTCTGGTTGTGTACTTTCACAGATTAACTCTCCTGGTATACGTAGTGACTGACCAAACAATAATTGGGCGGGCGATACACCCAAATCATCAATAAGGGCGGAACGGATACCTAAAAGAATCCAGGGTATACTGCTAAACCAATTTTTAGGGTTATTCGTTGCTCTTATTGAAGTTTTCAATTGACGGTGAAAGCGTTCTATCGACCCATTTGATTGCGGGTGATACGTCGTTGTACGTATGCGGGACTCGAACTGAGTACCCTGATCAGTGGTTATTGTTGCTGGTACTCCATATAAGGCAACCCAATTGCGTAAGAAAACATTAGCTATTGAAGATGCAGTTATGTTCTTTATTGGTATTGCCTCTGGCCAGTGGGTTAGACGATCCTTAAAAGTTAGAATGTAAGTATAAACATTGGATGGTGGTAATGGTCCTACTATGTCCATGTGCACGTGCTGAAATCGACATGAAGGGATTTTAAAAATTCCATGAGGGGAGGATGTGTGGCGTTGGATTTTTGCTTTTTGGCATGGAATGCATGCTTTACTCCATGTATTGATATCTTTATTAATGCTTGGCCAAAAATAACGCGCCGTAATCAATTTCCTAGTAGCACGTATTCCTGGGTGAGAAAAACTGTGTAGATTTTCAAATATTGTTCGCCTTAAAATATTGGGCACGTAGGGCCTATTAATACCTGTACTAGATTCACACCATATACCAAGATTTCCGGCCGGTTCAACCACATTTTCGAGTTTGAATGAGGTCGGAGAATTTTTATCCTTGTCTAAAATGTTTTTCAATTCTTCATCTTTGGACTGTTCGTCCGATAAGATAGTCGAGTCCAGTAGACTTGATGAATCGATGGGATCGATGTGTGGTCTCGACAATGTGTCTGAGACCACATTTTGTTTTCCTTTAACATATCTTATGTCCTGAGTGAATTGTGAGATACAGTTAAGCTGGCTGGTTTGTCTAGGACTTTTGTCAGATTTTGAAAATATAGCATTAGTTAACGGCTTATGATCTGTATATATAATGAACTGTTTGCCTTATAGGTAATGACGGAAATGTTTAACGGTTAGGAAAATGGCTAATAGTTCTCTATCAAAAGTAGAGTACTTTTTTTCTGGCGCCTGCAGCCGTTTTGAAAAAAATCCTAAAGGCTTCCATTTATTATATTCGCTTTGTTGCAATACAGCCCCTACTGCGTCGCTTAATGCGTCTACGTAAAGGCTTATCGCAGCTTGTGGATTTGGATGAATAGTATAGTGTAATTTTGCAATGTGTTCTTAATATCCTGAAATGAATCTTCGTGCGATTTGGTCCATTGAAATGGAGTCTTAGACTTCCCTTTTGGGTTTGTATTTTTAAGATAGTCATATAAAGGTGCACAGAGTTTTGCGGCTTCAGGAATGAAACGATGATAAAAATTAATCATTCCCAAGAACCGTTGAAGCTTCTTGAATGATTCAGGGGAAGGAAATTCTTGAATTGCTGTGATTCGACTTTCTGAAGGCGCAATTCCATCATATGAAATTGAATGACCCAAAAAATCTAACTTTTTAACTCCAAAAAGACATTTAAAAAGATTTATATTAATGCCATATTTATTTAAACGGGAGAAAAGGGTTCGAAGATGTCCTTTGTGCTCTTGTGAGGACTTGCTAGCGACAAGTATGTCATCGACGTAGACAAAAATGTAATCCAGATCAGAAAGAGCTTCGTTAATGAAACGCTGAAAAGTGTGCGCTCCATTTCGAACGCCGAAAGGCATACGCAAGAACTCAAAAAGTCCAACCGCCGTCTTGTAAATGTCTTCAGTGGCTACTGGAATTTGGTGGTAGGCTCGTATGAGGTCTATTTTGGAGAAAATAGTGCAACCATCTACGTTGGCCGAGAAGTCTTGAATGCTAGGCAAGGGATATCTATTATGAATTGTGACAGCGTTTAATTGCCTGTAGTCCCCGCACGGTCTCCAGTCTGGGGAGTCCTTTTTGTACTAGATGTAGGGGTGAGGCCACTGGTAATGATGAGGGTCTGCATATGCCTAAGTTAATCATCATTTCAAACTCTGCTTTGACAGCTTCATATTTTTCAGGATTAAGACGTCTGGGACGTGCACAAGGTAAGCTTCCGTTTGTGGTTATACGGTGGACAACATTGTGGTTTACTGGTTGATTGAAATTGGGAGGTGCTTTTAAAGCGGGAAAATCATTTAAAATGGATCCGAACTCATCTTGAAAAGAGTGAAGTTTGGGAGACGCTAACTGAGTGGTGCGCGATATGCAATCTATTGAAAGAGTGGTTGTTTCATCTATGATCTTTCTGTGTCGCATATCAACTAAAAGGTTGAATTTGAATAAGAAGTCTGCGCCGATAATGGGATAGTCTGTGTCGGCGATAATGAAAAAATGATTGAAATTGCGTCGCAGGGCAAGATCTAAGCATAAATGTTTAATACCGTAAGTCTTCATAGATGTACCATTAGCAGATATAAGGTTGTAATTGGATTGCTGAATTGCTTGGGACAAAATTTCTTAGGAATTGTGGAGACTTCTGCACCTGTGTCTATTAAAAAATGCGACTTTGTATTTTTTTCATAAACAAAAAGGCGGCGAGAAAACTTGTCTAACTTCGATGCCGCTTTCGAAGAAGTGACTCCTAGTTTTTTTGATTACTTTTATCTGTGCTAATCCTGAATTCGCATGGTTGAACACATTTTCGGGCCCTCTGCTTAAATTTTCTGTGAAACCAGCAAAGTTTATTTTGAGACGGTGTTCTACCATTAGATTTCGATCGGAATCTTCTTTGAGAATGCGATCTATTATTTTGTCTTGACTGCCGAAATTCCAAGCGGTTAATGCGTTCAGAAAGCTCACTGATTTGCATTAAAAAGTTGCCACTGGACGAGTGCTTGTTTGAGCTAATGGATGCAATTCTTGATGAAGTTGTTGAGTCATGAATTCTATCCGCGATAGTAAATATTTCTTCCAATGTATGCGACCCTTCTATGGCTATTATACAGGCTTGAACTGAGTTAGGTATCTTGTTTACCCATAGTTTTTTGAGCAGCGAAGGGTTCACTAAACTATTGCCACCCGCTAGGGATTCCATGTATCGGTAGAGTTCCGAGGGTTTGTAATTCCCTAACTCGGCTTTATGCAAAAGTGCATCTAGTCTACGTTCCTCCGAATCTCGACTTCTGTTAAGAAGGAGGGTTTTTAAATTATCATACCTGTTTTGACTTGGTGGATTTAAGAGGGCATCCGCCACTATTTCCATGGTTTCGGAAGGTAAAGAAGCCACTAAGTGGTCATACTTTGTATTAGAGGCTGTTATACCTTTTAATCTAAATTGTGTTTCTACTTGTAGAAACCACAAATCGGGTCGGCTACTCCAGAAGGGAGGAATTTTTAAAGAAGCAACCAAATTTGGAAAAATTGCATCGCCGCTTGATGATGTATTTGACTGTGAAGTGTTATCAATTTCCGATTGTTCACCCGTATTCGGTTTGTCTTTATTAGTTTCCGTCATTTTGAATTCATTAGAAGAATTTTAGAAATTTGAACTTGTGAGAAGAAAAATTTTTTAGAATTTAAATCAAGTTGTGAGCGAAATTGACCGCAGAAGTTATAGCTTGGATTTTGTAATTATTTTATTCGTTTCTATGTTAAAATATTATTTCCTAATATATGTATATATAAATTAAAATGATTGGCTCGTAATGTGTATGTATGTATATAAATTCGAATGAATGGTCTTAATTTATACGATTTGGTATTTATAGATACATAGATATTTAATCTATTACTTACATACAACCAGCGTGTAATTTCATTGTATCTCTTTGTGACTGACACCTCTTTGTATTAAGTCCCAATTGCTTTGACATATATGTATGTCATATAATAAATAGATCTTTCTTCTTAATTTTAATTTAGTTGCACTGAAAGATAAAACAAAATATAATTCTAGATCTGAATATATATACATTACAAAGATAGCTCTTAATCCATGAAAAAAAAAAAATTTTGTAAAGTTTCGGGGAAGTATTACTGTTTGCGCTCTGCGGTGATGCTGATAACAAAATCAGGCCCTTTTGTGAGGCTGACGGTAATGATGATGAAAATGATCACGCTGTGCAAGTTCAGCTGCATGAATATAATCCAATATTATCATCAGGAACTATGTATCATCCAAAAAAAATATTATCGATGATTCGTTTCGTGTGGTTTTATGTGCTTACAGCTGTGCAATTTTTGCGATACATACAGGGTGGGCCAAAAGTCACCATGGGGTTTAAAAATTAAATTGGTAACATATGGTAGGATGAAAAAAAGGAGGGGTAAGGTGGGGTGGGGAAACATGCTTACCTATGAAGAACAGACAGTTGTCTATCATGTAAAAAAGGAATGAAGAGAAACGGTCAACAGGGTGTGGAGCAATGTACAAACGAAAAAGTTAGTTCTTTTTAAACCCCATGGTGACTTTTGGCCCACCCTGTATGTATTTTTGTAATACATATTTTTTGTGAGCACGATAATTTGTTGGACGCACTAATTTGATGGGACTTCGAAATTTTCTTTGAATATATGTACGTCAATTTTTGGTGTGATTTTAACAATTAACCAATGAAACTCCTTTTTTGTATGTAATCCTTGTGGAGATTAGGTTAATTGATTTCGCACTGAACACACGAGCACGTGGATGATATCTGATTCCCTATCACGTCGGGGTCACCATTTATGTAGCATGTAGCCAGTAAAAACGCAATCACCTTTTATGTGTTTATTATTATTTTAACTACTCTACAAACTACAAATAATATGTTTAATTATAAAACGCGTGAACGGCGTAGTAAGGAAAAGCCAGCTCTACTCCGTCTCGTTAACTCCAAGGGACTCTCTCTAATCTCCAGTAACCGAGATGCTCAACCAGTGTTTGTTATTTAGTGGTTGGTAGTATTTTTTGGGTTACGATCGTGCCATCCATTGCGTGTGCATATTTAGTGCCGCCACAGTACTCCCCCTCTCGAAAAAAAACCTAATTCATTTCGATATTTCTAACTACTATTTACATTTCAAATTAATTCATTTTTTATAATTCAATGTCTATCCTTGTTAACTTACCTAATCTTGCAAACTAACTTAAGTCTGTGTTATGTATATATGTATATAATGCTTTTGTAAATAAGTTGGGTTCTTGGCATAACTTTGCTTGCCTTCTTCAGTTGCTCGATCTATTAAGGATGAACGAAACGACTTTTAGTATTAGAGCGAAGAAAGCTCAATCTCTAAAAAGTCCACCAAGTTAAAGCTTAAGAGCTCAATATCTGGTGTAAAAAAAAGGAGAGATATTATTAGTGAGAGCTATACAGCTCAATACCTTTAATATCAGCCATGTTGGAGCCAAGGGGCTCAATATCTGGCAGTTAAATAACACGCTTGGAGTTATAGGTAAAACTCTGAATTTTTATTCTCAATCGCACTTAATTTATACTTTTAAAAATTGCTTACATGGTAAAAACCTTAATACAAAAAATATTATTTCTCATGAGAACTAAAGACTATTACAAAATTGCTTACATTGCTCATATCAGCAATATCGATCAAGAATATATTTAATCGATAAAAATGCATATACATTAACCCCTACATGAACAAGCATAGCATTGCTTCGATGCTTACTTTGCAATCTTTTTCTTATTGAACAAATGCTAAGTAGATATGACACAGTTATCGATTGCGTCATTGAGCAATTACTTTTATTTATTTTTTTTAAGCTCAATGAGTAATGTATTGTATGTATCATCACGGTGCAATGGTGACCAGTGGTGATCATATTACATTTTACAACTTTCTTTCACTTAGCGTAAATTCATTAAATGATCGTAGAATGGCGCATGGCTATTCCGATCATATTTCTTTTTTTTGTTGCTATTTACTTTTGCTTGTCATGTTTGTTTTGTTTATTTTTATTTCTTTATTATTATTCCTTGTTGAGGTAGGTGCATGTGCATTTATTATTGTGGTATGTAAGTATGCTCTACATCCTTACCGTAAAAAGAGGAAAAAAAATTTTTTTTTTGATTTGTTTATATGAGTGCAATAGGCAATTTGCATATACATGATTTTGATGGAGATGACAACGCTATATTTATTTAATCAATTATTTTACATTTTTAAATGTTTCTTTATAATTATTAAAGTTGATATGTACATTATGTGTATATATACTATAATACATATTATAATAAATGTCAGATGTCGATATCATATTATTCTAATGCTATGAGATTTCTATATTCTAATGAAATGGTATGCTATTTATATATTTTATTGGTTATAAGTTATCTTTTTTAGCCTATTCTTATGTACTTTCTTTCTTTTATTGTCAATATCTAAGTAGACATTTACTCCTTCTATTTCTTTTACTTCATATGGGCCTTTATAAGGGCTTTCACATTTTCGTTTATCTTCTCTTTTCAGAAGTACAAAATCTTTTACTTTTATTTCAATTGGGTTTATTACTTTATCTAATTTTTCTTTACGTTTTGTTTTTGCTAAGTCTAATAATATTCTAGCTCTATTGTGTGCTTGTGTTAACCTAAATTTTAGTTCTTTTGCGTAATTTTCATAATTGTATATAGGCGTATTATCATTGAAATCTACATCGTTCGCCAGGCTAGTGAGTTTTCCAAAGACTAGTTCGTATGGAGTGTAACCTGTATCAGAATGTGGTGTCGTGTTATAACAAAATGTATAGTACGGTATCCATTCATCCCAATTGTATTCCTGTGTGAATGATAGAAGATATTCATTTAGGACTCTGTGGTTTCTCTCAATTGAACCTAATGTTTGGTGATGATACGGTGTAGATGTTCTCTGCTCTATCTTCAAGTATTTGCATATGTTGGTGAATATTTCATTTATGAATTCCGTTCCCAAGTCTGTTTTTATCGTATTGAAGGTACCATATCTTAATATGAATTTTTCAACTAATGCTCTGGCAATTGTAATTGCCTCCTTGTTCTCCAATGGTATAGCTTCAATATACTTGGTCAGTTCACACTGTATAGTTAGTATGTATCGAAATTCTTTTGACATTTTTAGTGGACCAACAGTATCAATAGAGATTACTTCGAAACTCCTTTTTGGGGTATCCGTTATCACTAATTTTTCTCTAGTGTGTTTTAGGATTTTATTCTTTGCACACAATTCACATCTGTTTATATAGTCTTTAACCATCTTGTTTAGATTTTTCCATATGTATCTTTGTTTTATCTTATTTATCGTTCTTTTGACACCTGAGTGTCCGCCATGTGGTGAGTTGTGGAATTCATTGATTATATTATTCTTCATTTTAATATCTTTTATTTGTATAGGAGTTTTATATATTATAATTTTTAATTTTGTTTGCCTATTATTCTCATTTATATTTTGTTTCTTATTTTGCTGCAGCTTGTTAAATAACTTTTTAAATTCGTCGACGTTTATATAATGAAATATGATGTCATCTTTCGCTAACGATAGTGACTCTGTTTTCATTTTCTTCATTTTCAAAATCAGTGTCTCCAAGATCAAACCTAAGTCGTGATATGGATTATTGCTGAATTCGATTATCACTCCCTTACTATTTATTATTATATTTGGCAAACTATTATTTTCTTTTTGTAGCGCTTTATTCTTATTGAGCTCAAATTTTAACTTTGGTATCCTCCTTACTACGTTATTGGAAGTGCATTCCCATGCATAAAGGTGATCAGTCTCTATGTTAGTTGGGCTGCTATCCTGGGGTTTCTTCTTGTTAAGTTTTTCTATCTTGTTGGACATTGCTCTTGTAGTTACATTTATGCTTGCTGTGGGAATCATTGCTTTTAATATATCAGAATCAATTTTTATTCTTGATAAGGCATCGGCATACGCATTCATTTTGCCTTGTTTATAATTAATTTCGAAGTCGTAGTCGGCTAGGTCTAATCTTATTCTTGTTAATTTGGAAGATGGATTTCTATGCGTGAAGAGACTTACTAAAGGTCTATGGTCTGTTACCACGACAAATTTTCTACCATATAAATAAGGTCTGAAGAAATTTATTGCCCAATGAATGGCTAATAATTCTTTTTCAATAATTGGTTTATTAAGTTCATGCTTTGTTAGCGTTCTGCTAGCATATGAAATTGGTAAATCAGATCCTATGTCACCTTGTGATAATACTGCTCCAAGAGCAAATTGTGAAGCATCTGTTGTTAATATAAATTTTTCTTCAAAATTGGGGTATTGTAATATTGGTGAATTTGTCAATTTTGACTTTAAACATGAAAATGCTTTTTGACATTCATCTGTCCAATCGAAAATGGTGTTCTTTTTCGATAGAGAATTTATTGGTCTAGCTATTTCAGCGAAATTTGGAATGAATCTTCTGTAGTAGTTACAGAATGCAATAAATCTTCTTGCATCATCCGCATTTTTTGGGGTGGGGTAATTCAATACAGTGTCAAATTTCTTAGGGTCTGTTCTAATACCATCTTTTGTTATTAGATGTCCCAAATACGTTACTTCTGTCTGTAGAAATCTACATTTTTCCGGATTTAGTTTTAAATTATATTTTCTCAGTCTGTTAAATGTTGTTATCAGATTTTGATTGTGATGTTTTAGGCTACATCCAAAGATAATAATATCGTCCACGTATAAGAATGCTTCAGAATCTAGTCCAGATAAAGCTATTGAAAGCATTCTTTGAAAACTATTGGTTGAAATTTTTAAACCAAATGGCAGTCTTTTAAATTGATAGTGGCCTTTGTTGCTTGAAAATGCAGTCAATGGCCTAGAATCCTTATTTAATTCAATTTGATGAAATGAACTTGTAAGATCAAGTGTGGAAAAGTATTTCGCTCTTCCAAGCTTGTCAAGTACATCATCAAGTCTTGTTAGAGGAAATTTATCATCAAGAATTTTTTTATTTAGTTGTCTGAAATCTACAACAAGACGCCATTTTTTATTTCCGTTGTCGGATTTTTTTGGAACAATTAATAAAGGAGAATTGTATGGACTTATTGATGGTTCAATAACGTCTTCCTTTATGAGCTTGTCTATTTGATTATTTATTTCCTCGATTTGTGTCTGAGGAAGTCTATAATTTTTAATATATACAGGATTCTTGTCTGTAGTGGAGATTTTTTGACTGTAGAAATTATTTGTAGTTAATTTGTCATCCGGTAAATGGAAAATATCTGAGAAATTTTTGCATATTTCTAAAACAGAATTTTTTGCATATTCATCTAGATTTTCTAATTTGAGTTCTTTCAGAAGTTTAGTGAATCTGTTGTTGTTTTTATGCTTGGTACTAGTATTTATTATGTGATAGTTATCAAGAGGTTCTATTTTGGGTTTGAAATTTTTGAGGATAATTTCTCTATCTAGCGTATTTAAAATTTTGATGTGTGCAACGCCTTTTGCAGGAATTATAGAATTAGCTATGAAAACTCCTTTTTGTATTTCTTCGCTTAGAACTATGTTATCTTGTTTTATATTAACATTGATTGCTTGTATTATCTCTGTTCTTGGTGGGATCTTTATCAAATTTAGATTTGGTAGTTTAGTATTCATTGGCAATATAGATTCTATCTCATTATGGAAGATAGAGATTGTAAAATTTTCATAATCAATTTTACATGAGTTTTGAATTAAAAAATCTCTTCCTAGAATTCCACTTGTCAAGATTGGAAAATCATCATCTACTATATGAAATTCTTGTGGAATATCTTGACCTTCTATTTTTAGATCTGCCTCTAAGGTTCCTAAAGAGAATGATTCTGACTTAGTGATGCCCGTTATTTTGCATTTTTTGTGTTCTTGAATTCCTTCACCAGATTTCAATTCATTGCGTTTCATAATTGATATGTCAGCTCCAGTGTCTATAAGAAATGACTTCTGGCCCGGTGATACATTTATGGATGTTGTTATGTAGTTGGTTAGGTGTTTAGTAAGACTATATATTCTTATTGCATTTATTAGTCTATTTCCCCGAATCGGTTACTTGGGGGATTTCCCCGTTTCCCGATTGCGTTAGGTTGACTCTTCTATTGGGAAGATTTCGAGATTGGTTGCCATGTCTATACTGAATATTTGATTGGTTATAGTTTTGGTGTTGATTATGAACTCTATTATTTTTTGAATATGAATTTGAGTTCATATTAGGACGATTTATAGCATAATTTTGCGAAAATCTACGGTTATTATGATTGTTATTTCGTCCGATGTTGTTAAGTTGTTGACCTCTTGGATTGAATGAATTCTGTGCATGTCGGTTTTTTCTATAATGATGGACATATGTTTGCGGTCTTGGTACTTCAACTTCAGCCGCAATTTGTATTGCTTCTTGCAATGTTTTAGGCCTTGCGGCGAAAATTGTCGCCTTTATCTGTTCATTAAGTCCATTCTTAAATGCATTCAATGCTATTTGGTCATTGAGTTTCGCAATTATTGTTCTATTTTCTTCACCTTGCTCTGTTATCTGTATAGAGTTTAATTGAGCAACCAAATTTTCTATTTTTGTGGCGTAGTCTGTAATTGTTTTACCAGACTGAGTTATTTTTGTTAACTCTGTTTGTATGCTGAGTGGTGTTTTCGTGCTTTTAAAGATGTCACGCAACGTTTTCTGTAGCGAGTCATAGTTTTTTTCAATTGTGATATAGCTTATCTTGTTTTTGACTGCTGCTGAGAGTCTTGTCTTTAAAACAAAATCTATTAATCTGCTTTTCTGCTCATTATTTGCTAGATCACTATGCATAAAATGCACTAAATTTAGAAAGTTGTCCAGATTTTTTATTTCTCCATTAAATTCTGGAATAATTTTTATGGCTGTAGCTATATCAAATGTTGCCATTTTTGGTTCTGAGTCCTTATCTTTTAATAATTCATTTGATTCTGAGTCCGTTTCTTCTAGTAATTCATTAGTTTTTTGTATCAATATTAAATCTAGTTCTGTGTATTTTGCCTCAAATTTTTCTTTTTGTTTGAGTGCGACAATCTCATCTTGCTTGTATGCAGTTTTATATATGTTATTAAAGTTATCTTTTATCTCTCTGGCTTGTTTAGTTTTGCCTAGTATATGCGCGGAAGTGTATGTTCTATTTGGAGTCTTTTTAAAATTTTCCAATATTTTATCTAATTGTGAGATTAATTCCTGTAAACTCATTATTCATTTTTTATACTCTAGCTATGGCTATCTGTCTATCTACCTTTTTAATGAAATATTTTTTTATTTTTATTGCTATTAAATATAAAATAACTAGAATTCCTAAAATGAGTAATATTAGCTCTAAATCTGAAAGTATTTTATTCCCTTGTTCTGTATTATTTGTTGCTGAACCTGCATTATTGTTTATTATAACCTCTTCTTTGGATTCTTTCGACTGTTTTTTACCCATTTTGAGTGACAAAAAAAAAAGAATGGTAAGCAAAAAAAAAAATGAAGGATTAGCTGTGAGCTGATATTGAAGGTAAAAGAAAGAGAATAATATGTAAATGTAAATAACAATATGCCATGTAAATAATGTAAATAAGTTGATATTTTATTTTATGTAAATAAGTTGATATTTTATTTTTTTGTATATATATATAATGTAATAGTTTATGACTAATTAAAGGTTTATTTATAACATTTTTTTTTATATATATATATTTTTTTATTTATTCCTTCTCTTTTTTTGTTTTTCTTTTCTTTTCTCCTTTCTTTCCTTTTTTAGCTCTACTATTTTCATCAGGAACTTCTTTTTCTGCTCCCCTTGTGATATCACAGCCAGACGGTGATATTCGCCGATTTCTCTTATAAATTTTGCTTCGAAGCCAGCTCTTCTTTTTGTATAATTTTCCTTTGGTGGTTGTATTTGAGGTTGTTGGTTCTTGTTTCTGCTTCGGTACTCCTCTATTGTGATGGGCCTCGGTCCTTTGGTGGGGTCCCGTAAAGCGTCTATCAGGGATTCCTTTAACTCTTTCCAGGGTTGTAGAGTCTCTTCAAAGATCCGGTTCGCAGGGTCGCCATGTAAATAAGTTGGGTTCTTGGCATAACTTTGCTTGCCTTCTTCAGTTGCTCGATCTATTAAGGATGAACGAAACGACTTTTAGTATTAGAGCGAAGAAAGCTCAATCTCTAAAAAGTCCACCAAGTTAAAGCTTAAGAGCTCAATATCTGGTGTAAAAAAAAGGAGAGATATTATTAGTGAGAGCTATACAGCTCAATACCTTTAATATCAGCCATGTTGGAGCCAAGGGGCTCAATATCTGGCAGTTAAATAACACGCTTGGAGTTATAGGTAAAACTCTGAATTTTTATTCTCAATCGCACTTAATTTATACTTTTAAAAATTGCTTACATGGTAAAAACCTTAATACAAAAAATATTATTTCTCATGAGAACTAAAGACTATTACAAAATTGCTTACATTGCTCATATCAGCAATATCGATCAAGAATATATTTAATCGATAAAAATGCATATACATTAACCCCTACATGAACAAGCATAGCATTGCTTCGATGCTTACTTTGCAATCTTTTTCTTATTGAACAAATGCTAAGTAGATATGACACAGTTATCGATTGCGTCATTGAGCAATTACTTTTATTTATTTTTTTTAAGCTCAATGAGTAATGTATTGTATGTATCATCACGGTGCAATGGTGACCAGTGGTGATCATATTACATTTTACAACTTTCTTTCACTTAGCGTAAATTCATTAAATGATCGTAGAATGGCGCATGGCTATTCCGATCATATTTCTTTTTTTGTTGCTATTTACTTTTGCTTGTCATGTTTGTTTTGTTTATTTTTATTTCTTTATTATTATTCGTTGTTGAGGTAGGTGCATGTGCATTTATTATTGTGGTATGTAAGTATGCTCTACACTTTCATCAGTTCATTTTACTTAAAAAAAATTTATATATAGTAAATATAATGTAATTATTATGTGTCATTCTTATTATAATGGTGTTTTTTGTTTCTGAAAAAATATTATTAAATTAAATTAAATATTAAACATTATTTTAGCTTTTGACTCTGATCGTGTCTGTCTACATAAAGAATTTTCATTGGGACCTAATATATACGCTGGTTTCAATCTATCTACGTTTACAAGTTCCTCTTTGTTATTTACCAATATTTTGAAAAATTTGTTGTGCTTAGATATAACTTCATGGGGTCCAGTATAAGGTGTGTTAAGAGTACTTTTTTGAACAAATTCTTTAATGAATACGTGTGAACAATCGGATAATGTTTGAGGAATAAAAATATTGTGTTGCGTGCGGCGTCTATGATTATTTGGGCTTATGTTGACTATGATATTTCGTATTTCTTTGGCAGTAGAAGATGTTAATGCATATTCTGGTTGTGTACTTTCACAGATTAACTCTCCTGGTATACGTAGTGACTGACCAAACAATAATTGGGCGGGCGATACACCCAAATCATCAATAAGGGCGGAACGGATACCTAAAAGAATCCAGGGTATACTGCTAAACCAATTTTTAGGGTTATTCGTTGCTCTTATTGAAGTTTTCAATTGACGGTGAAAGCGTTCTATCGACCCATTTGATTGCGGGTGATACGTCGTTGTACGTATGCGGTTAGTGCCTAGTATGGCGGAAAATTCTTTAATTAGGAGGGACTCGAACTGAGTACCCTGATCAGTGGTTATTGTTGCTGGTACTCCATATAAGGCAACCCAATTGCGTAAGAAAACATTAGCTATTGAAGATGCAGTTATGTTCTTTATTGGTATTGCCTCTGGCCAGTGGGTTAGACGATCCTTAAAAGTTAGAATGTAAGTATAACCATTGGATGGTGGTAATGGTCCTACTATGTCCATGTGCACGTGCTGAAATCGACATGAAGGGATTTTAAAAATTCCATGAGGGGAGGATGTGTGGCGTTGGATTTTTGCTTTTTGGCATGGAATGCATGCTTTACTCCATGTATTGATATCTTTATTAATGCTTGGCCAAAAATAACGCGCCGTAATCAATTTCCTAGTAGCACGTATTCCTGGGTGAGAAAAACTGTGTAGATTTTCAAATATTGTTCGCCTTAAAATATTGGGCACGTAGGGCCTATTAATACCTGTACTAGATTCACACCATATACCAAGATTTCCGGCCGGTTCAACCACATTTTCGAGTTTGAATGAGGTCGGAGAATTTTTATCCTTGTCTAAAATGTTTTTCAATTCTTCATCTTTGGACTGTTCGTCCGATAAGATAGTCGAGTCCAGTAGACTTGATGAATCGATGGGATCGATGTGTGGTCTCGACAATGTGTCTGAGACCACATTTTGTTTTCCTTTAACATATCTTATGTCCTGAGTGAATTGTGAGATATAGTTAAGCTGGCTGGTTTGTCTAGGACTTTTGTCAGATTTTGAAAATATAGCATTAGTTAACGGCTTATGATCTGTATATATAATGAACTGTTTGCCTTATAGGTAATGACGGAAATGTTTAACGGTTAGGAAAATGGCTAATAGTTCTCTATCAAAAGTAGAGTACTTTTTTTCTGGCGCCTGCAGCCGTTTTGAAAAAAATCCTAAAGGCTTCCATTTATTATATTCGCTTTGTTGCAATACAGCCCCTACTGCGTCGCTTGATGCGTCTACGTAAAGGCTTATCGCAGCTTGTGGATTTGGATGAATAGTATAGTGTAATTTTGCAATGTGTTCTTAATATCCTGAAATGAATCTTCGTGCGATTTGGTCCATTGAAATGGAGTCTTAGACTTCCCTTTTGGGTTTGTATTTTTAAGATAGTCATATAAAGGTGCACAGAGTTTTGCGGCTTCAGGAATGAAACGATGATAAAAATTAATCATTCCCAAGAACCGTTGAAGCTTCTTGAATGATTCAGGGGAAGGAAATTCTTGAATTGCTGTGATTCGACTTTCTGAAGGCGCAATTCCATCAGATGAAATTGAATGACCCAAAAAATCTAACTTTTTAACTCCAAAAAGACATTTAAAAAGATTTATATTAATGCCATATTTATTTAAACGAGAGAAAAGGGTTCGAAGATGTCCTTTGTGCTCTTGTGAGGACTTGCTAGCGACAAGTATGTCATCGACGTAGACAAAAATGTAATCCAGATCAGAAAGAGCTTCGTTAATTAAACGCTGAAAAGTGTGCGCTCCATTTCGAACGCCGAAAGGCATACGCAAGAACTCAAAATGTCCAACCGCCGTCTTGTAAATGTCTTCAGTGGCTACTGGAATTTGGTGGTAGGCTCGTATGAGGTCTATTTTGGAGAAAATAGTGCAACCATCTACGTTGGCCGAGAAGTCTTGAATGCTAGGCAAGGGATATCTATTATGAATTGTGACAGCGTTTAATTGCCTGTAGTCCCCGCACAGTCTCCAGTCTGGGGAGTCCTTTTTGTACTAGATGTAGGGGTGAGGCCACTGGTAATGATGAGGGTCTGCATATGCCTAAGTTAATCATCATTTCAAACTCTGCTTTGACAGCTTCATATTTTTCAGGATTAAGACGTCTGGGACGTGCACAAGGTAAGCTTCCGTTTGTGGTTATACGGTGGACAACATTGTGGTTTACTGGTTGATTGAAATTGGGAGGTGCTTTTAAAGCGGGAAAATCATTTAAAATGGATCCGAACTCATCTTGAAAAGAGTGAAGTTTGGGAGACGCTAACTGAGTGGTGCGCGATATGCAATCTATTGAAAGAGTGGTTGTTTCATCTATGATCTTTCTGTGTCGCATATCAACTAAAAGGTTGAATTTGAATAAGAAGTCTGCGCCGATAATGGGATAGTCTGTGTCGGCGATAATGAAAAAATGATTGAAATTGCGTCGCAGGGCAAGATCTAAGCATAAATGTTTAATACCGTAAGTCTTCATAGATGTACCATTAGCAGATATAAGGTTGTAATTGGATTGCTGAATTGCTTGGGACAAAATTTCTTAGGAATTGTGGAGACTTCTGCACCTGTGTCTATTAAAAAATGCGACTTTGTATTTTTTTCATAAACAAAAAGGCGGCGAGAAAACTTGTCTAACTTCGATGCCGCTTTCGAAGAAGTGACTCCTAGTTTTTTTGATTACTTTTATCTGTGCTAATCCTGAATTCGCATGGTTGAACACATTTTCGGGCCCTCTGCTTAAATTTTCTGTGAAACCAGCAAAGTTTATTTTGAGACGGTGTTCTACCATTAGATTTCGATCGGAATCTTCTTTGAGAATGCGATCTATTATTTTGTCTTGACTGACGAAATTCCAAGCGTTAATGCTTCTTTGAGCTAATGGATGCAATTCTTGATGAAGTTGTTGAGTCATGAATTCTATCCGCGATAGTAAATATTTCTTCCAATGTATGCGACCCTTCTATGGCTATTATACAGGCTTGAACTGAGTTAGGTATCTTGTTTACCCATAGTTTTTTGAGCAGCGAAGGGTTCACTAAACTATTGCCACCCGCTAGGGATTCCATGTATCGGTAGAGTTCCGAGGGTTTGTAATTCCCTAACTCGGCTTTATGCAAAAGTGCATCTAGTCTACGTTCCTCCGAATCTCGACTTCTGTTAAGAAGGAGGGTTTTTAAATTATCATACCTGTTTTGACTTGGTGGATTTAAGAGGGCATCCGCCACTATTTCCATGGTTTCGGAAGGTAAAGAAGCCACTAAGTGGTCATACTTTGTATTAGAGGCTGTTATACCTTTTAATCTAAATTGTGTTTCTACTTGTAGAAACCACAAATCGGGTCGGCTACTCCAGAAGGGAGGAATTTTTAAAGAAGCAACCAAATTTGGAAAAATTGCATCGCCGCTTGATGATGTATTTGACTGTGAAGTGTTATCAATTTCCGATTGTTCACCCGTATTTGGTTTGTCTTTATTAGTTTCCGTCATTTTGAATTCATTAGAAGAATTTTAGAAATTTGAACTTGTGAGAAGAAACATTTTTTAGAATTTAAATCAAGTTGTGAGCGAAATTGACCGCAGAAGTTATAGCTTGGATTTTGTAATTATTTTATTCGTTTCTATGTTAAAATATTATTTCCTAATATATATATATAAATTAGAATGATTGTCTCGTAATGTGTATGTATGTATATAAATTCGAATGAATGGTCTTAATTTATACGATTTGGTATTTATAGATACATAGATATTTAATCTATTACTTACATACATACAACCAGCGTGTAATTTCATTGTATCTCTTTGTGACTGACACCTCTTTGTATTAAGTCCCAATTGCTTTGACATATATGTATGTCATATAATAAATAGATCTTTCTTCTTAATTTTAATTTAGTTGCACTGAAAGATAAAACAAAATATAATTCTAGATCTGAATATATATACATTACAAAGATAGCTCTTAATCCATGAAAAAAAAAAATTTTGTAAAGTTTCGGGGAAGTATTACTGTTTGCGCTCTGCGGTGATGCTGATAACAAAATCAGGCCCTTTTGTGAGGCTGACGGTAATGATGATGAAAATGATCACGCTGTGCAAGTTCAGCTGCATGAATATAATCCAATATTATCATCAGGAACTGTGTATCATCCAAAGAAAATATTATCGATGATTCGTTTCGTGTGGTTTTATGTGCTTACAGCTGTGCAATTTTTGCGATACATACAGGGTGGGCCAAAAGTCACCATGGGGTTTAAAAATTAAATTGGTAACATATGGTAGGATGAAAAAAAGGAGGGGTAAGGTGGGGTGGGGAAACATGCTTACCTATGAAGAACAGACAGTTGTCTATCATGTAAAAAAGGAATGAAGAGAAACGGTCAACAGGGTGTGGAGCAATGTACAAACGAAAAAGTTAGTTCTTTTTAAACCCCATGGTGACTTTTGGGCCACCCTGTATGTATTTTTGTAATATATATTTTTTGTGAGCACGATAATTTGTTGGACGCACTAATTTGATGGGACTTCGAAATTTTCTTTGAATATATGTACGTCAATTTTTGGTGTGATTTTAACAATTAACCAATGAAACTCCTTTTTTTGTGTAATCCTTGTGGAGATTAGGTTAATTGATTTCGCACTGAACACACGAGCACGTGGATGATATTTGATTCCCGATCATGTCGGGGTCACCATTTATGTAGCATGTAGCCAGTAAAAGCGCAATCACCTTTTATGTGTTTCTTATTATTTTAACTACTCTACAAACTACAAATAATATGTTTAATTATAAAACGCGTGAACGGCGTAGTAAGGAAAAGCCAGCTCTACTCCGTCTCGTTAACTCCAAGGGACTCTCTCTAATCTCCAGTAACCGAGATGCTCAACCAGTGTTTGTTATTTAGTGGTTGGTAGTATTTTTTGGGTTACGTTCGTGCCATCCATTGCGTGTGCATATTTAGTGCCGCCACAGTACTCCCCCTCTCGAAAAAAAACCTAATTCATTTCGATATTTCTAACTACTATTTACATTTCAAATTAATTCATTTTTTATAATTCAATGTCTATCCTTGTTAACTTACCTAATCTTGCAAACTAACTTAAGTCTGTGTTATGTATATATGTATATAATGCTTTCATCAGTTCATATTACTTAAAAAAAATTTATATATAGTAAATATAATGTAATTACTATGTGTCATTCTTATTATAATGGTGTTTTTTGTTTCTGAAAAAATATTATTAAATTAAATTAAATATTAAACATTATTTTAGCTTTTGACTCTGATCGTGTCTGCCTACATAAAGAATTTTCATTGGGACCTAATATATACGTTGGTTTCAATCTATCTACGTTTACAAGTTCCTCTTTGTTATTTACCAATATTTTGAAAAATTTGTTGTGCTTAGATATAACTTCATGGGGTCCAGTATAAGGTGTGTTAAGAGTACTTTTTTGAACAAATTCTTTAATGAATACGTGTGAACAATCGGATAATGTTTGAGGAATAAAAATATTGTGTTGCGTGCGGCGTCTATGATTATTTGGGCTTATGTTGACTATGATATTTCGTATTTCTTTGGCAGCAGAAGATGTTAATGCATATTCTGGTTGTGTACTTTCACAGATTAACTCTCCTGGTATACGTAGTGACTGACCAAACAAAAATTGGGCGGGCGATACACCCAAATCATCAATAAGGGCGGAACGGATACCTAAAAGAATCCAGGGTATACTGCTAAACCAATTTTTAGGGTTATTCGTTGCTCTTATTGAAGTTTTCAATTGACGGTGAAAGCGTTCTATCGACCCATTTGATTGCGGGTGATACGTCGTTGTACGTATGCGGTTAGTGCCTAGTATGGCGGAAAATTCTTTAATTAGGAGGGACTCGAACTAAGTACCCTGATCAGTGGTTATTGTTGCTGGTACTCCATATAAGGCAACCCAATTGCGTAAGAAAACATTAGCTATTGAAGATGCAGTTATGTTCTTTATTGGTATTGCCTCTGGCCAGTGGGTTAGACGATCCTTAAAAGTTAGAATGTAAGTATAACCATTGGATGGTGGTAATGGTCCTACTATGTCCATGTGCACGTGCTGAAATCGACATGAAGGGATTTTAAAAATTCCATGAGGGGAGGATGTGTGGCGTTGGATTTTTGCTTTTTGGCATGGAATGCATGCTTTACTCCATGTATTGATATCTTTATTAATGCTTGGCCAAAAATAACGCGCCGTAATCAATTTCCTAGTAGCACGTATTCCTGGGTGAGAAAAACTGTGTAGATTTTCAAATATTGTTCGCCTTAAAATATTGGGCACGTAGGGCCTATTAATACCTGTACTAGATTCACACCATATACCAAGATTTCCGGCCGGTTCAACCACATTTTCGAGTTTGAATGAGGTCGGAGAATTTTTATCCTTGTCTAAAATGTTTTTCAATTCTTCATCTTTGGACTGTTCGTCCGATAAGATAGTCGAGTCCAGTAGACTTGATGAATCGATGGGATCGATGTGTGGTCTCGACAATGTGTCTGAGACCACATTTTGTTTTCCTTTAACATATCTTATGTCCTGAGTGAATTGTGAGATATAGTTAAGCTGGCTGGTTTGTCTAGGACTTTTGTCAGATTTTGAAAATATAGCATTAGTTAACGGCTTATGATCTGTATATATAATGAACTGTTTGCCTTCTAGGTAATGACGGAAATGTTTAACGGCTAGGAAAATGGCTAATAGTTCTCTATCAAAAGTAGAGTACTTTTTTTCTGGCGCCTGCAGCCATTTTGAAAAAAATCCTAAAGGCTTCCATTTATTATATTCGCTTTGTTGCAATACAGCCCCTACTGCGTCGCTTGATGCGTCTACGTAAAGGCTTATCGCAGCTTGTGGATTTGGATGAATAGTATAGTGTAATTTTGCAATGTGTTCTTAATATCCTGAAATGAATCTTCGTGCGATTTGGTCCATTGAAATGGAGTCTTAGACTTCCCTTTTGGGTTTGTATTTTTAAGATAGTCATATAAAGGTGCACAGAGTTTTGCGGCTTCAGGAATGAAACGATGATAAAAATTAATCATTCCCAAGAACCGTTGAAGCTTCTTGAATAATTCAGGGGAAGGAAATTCTTGAATTGCTGTGATTCGACTTTCTGAAGGCGCAATTCCATCAGATGAAATTGAATGACCCAAAAAATCTAACTTTTTAACTCCAAAAAGACATTTAAAAAGATTTATATTAATGCCATATTTATTTAAACGAGAGAAAAGGGTTCGAAGATGTCCCTTGTGCTCTTGTGAGGACTTGCTAGCGACAAGTATGTCATCGACGTAGACAAAAATGTAATCCAGATCAGAAAGAGCTTCGTTAATGAAACGCTGAAAAGTGTGCGCTCCATTTCGAACGCCGAAAGGCATACGCAAGAACTCAAAAAGTCCAACCGCCGTCTTGTAAATGTCTTCAGTGGCTACTGGAATTTGGTGGTAGGCTCGTATGAGGTCTATTTTGGAGAAAATAGTGCAACCATCTACGTTGGCCGAGAAGTCTTGAATGCTAGGCAAGGGATATCTATCATGAATTGTGACAGCGTTTAATTGCCTGTAGTCCCCGCACGGTCTCCAGTCTGGGGAGTCCTTTTTGTACTAGATGTAGGGGTGAGGCCACTGGTGATGATGATGGTCTGCATATGCCTAAGTTAATCATCATTTCAAACTCTGCTTTGGCAGCTTTATATTTTTCAGGATTAAGACGTCTGGGACGTGCACAAGGTAAGCTTCCGTTTGTGGTTATACGGTGGACAACATTGTGGTTTACTGGTTGATTGAAATTGGGAGGTGCTTTTAAAGCGGGAAAATCATTTAAAATGGATCCGAACTCATCTTGAAAAGAGTGAAGTTTGGGAGACGCTAACTGAGTGGTGCGCGATATGCAATCTATTGAAAGAGTGGTTGTTTCATATATGATCTTTCTGTGTCGCATATCAACTAAAAGGTTGAATTTGAATAAGAAGTCTGCGCCGATAATGGGATAGTCTGTGTCGGCGATAATGAAAAAATGATTGAAATTGCGTCGCAGGGCAAGATCTAAGCATAAATGTTTAATACCGTAAGTCTTCATAGATGTACCATTAGCAGATATAAGGTTGTAATTGGATTGCTGAATTGCTTGGGACAAAATTTCTTAGGAATTGTGGAGACTTCTGCACCTGTGTCTATTAAAAAATGCGACTTTGTATTTTTTTCATAAACAAAAAGGCGGCGAGAAAACTTGTCTAACTTCGATGCCGCTTTCGAAGAAGTGACTCCTAGTTTTTTTGATTACTTTTATCTGTGCTAATCCTGAATTCGCATGGTTGAACACATTTTCGGGCCCTCTGCTTAAATTTTTTGTGAAACCAGCAAAGTTTATTTTGAGACGGTGTTCTACCATTAGATTTCGATCGGAATCTTCTTTGAGAATGCGATCTATTATTTTGTCTTGACTGACGAAATTCCAAGCGGTTAATGCGTTCAGAAAGCTCACTGATTTGCATTAAAAAGTTACCACTGGACGAGTGCTTGTTTGAGCTAATGGATGCAATTCTTGATGAAGTTGTTGAGTCATGAATTCTATCCGCGATAGTAAATATTTCTTCCAATGTACGCGACCCTTCTATGGCTATTATACAGGCTTGAACTGAGTTAGATAACTTGTTTACCCATAGTTTTTTGAGCAGCGAAGGGTTCACTAAACTATTGCCACCCGCTAGGGATTCCATGTATCGGTAGAGTTCCGAGGGTTTGTAATTCCCTAAATCGGCTTTATGCAAAAGTGCATCTAGTCTACGTTCCTCCGAATCTCGACTTCTGTTAAGAAGGAGGGTTTTTAAATTATCATACCTGTTTTGACTTGGTGGATTTAAGAGGGCATCCGCCACTATTTCCATGGTTTCGGAAGGTAAAGAAGCCACTAAGTGGTCATACTTTGTATTAGAGGCTGTTATACCTTTTAATCTAAATTGTGTTTCTACTTGTCGAAACCACAAATCGAGTCGGCTACTCCAGAAGGGAGGAATTTTTAAAGAAGCAACCAAATTTGGAAAAATTGCATCGCCGCTTGATGATGTATTTGACTGTGAAGTGTTATCAATTTCCGATTGTTCACCCGTATTTGGTTTGTCTTTATTAGTTTCCGTCATTTTGAATTCATTAGAAGAATTTTAGAAATTTGAACTTGTGAGAAGAAAAATTTTTTAGAATTTAAATCAAGTTGTGAGCGAAATTTAACGCAGAAGTTATAGCTTGGATTTTGTAATTATTTTATTCGTTTCTATGTTAAAATATTATTTCCTAATATATGTATATATAAATTAGAATGATTGTCTCGTAATGTGTATGTATGTATATAAATTCGAATGAATGGTCTTAATTTATACGATTTGGTAGTTATAGATACATAGATATTTAATCTATTACTTACATACATACAACCAGCGTGTAATTTCATTGTATCTCTTTGTGACTGACACCTCTTTGTATTAAGTCCCAATTGCTTTGACATATATGTATGTCATATAATAAATAGATCTTTCTTCTTAATTTTAATTTAGTTGCACTGAAAGATAAAACAAAATATAATTCTAGATCTGAATATATATACATTACAAAGCTCTTAATCCATGAAAAAAAAAAAAATTTTGTAAAGTTTCGGGGAAGTATTACTGTTTGCGCTCTGCGGTGATGCTGATAACAAAATCAGGCCCTTTTGTGAGGCTGACGGTAATGATGATGAAAATGATCACGCTGTGCAAGTTCAGCTGCATGAATATAATCCAATATTATCATCAGGAACTATGTATCATCCAAAGAAAATATTATCGATGATTCGTTTCGTGTGGTTTTATGTGCTTACAGCTGTGCAATTTTTGCGATACATACAGGGTGGGCCAAAAGTCACCATGGGGTTTAAAAATTAAATTGGTAACATATGGTAGGATGAAAAAAAGGAGGGGTAAGGTGGGGTGGGGAAACATGCTTACCTATGAAGAACAGACAGTTGTCTATCACGTAAAAAAGGAATGAAGAGAAACGGTCAACAGGGTGTGGAGCAATGTACAAACGAAAAAGTTAGTTATTTTCAAAAACCCCATGGTGAATTTTGGGCCACCCTGTATGTATTTTTGTAATATATATTTTTTGTGAGCACGATAATTTGTTGGACGCACTAATTTGATGGGACTTCGAAATTTTCTTTGAATATATGTACGTCAATTTTTGGTGTGATTTTAACAATTAACCAATGAAACTCCTTTTTTTTATGTAATCCTTGTGGAGATTAGGTTAATTGATTTCGCACTGAACACACGAGCACGTGGATGATATTTGATTCCCTATCACGTCGGGGTCACCATTTATGTAGCATGTAGCCAGTAAAAACGCAATCACCTTTTATGTGTTTATTATTATTTTAACTACTCTACAAACTACAAATAATATGTTTAATTATAAAACGCGTGAACGGCGTAGTAAGGAAAAGCCAGCTCTACTCCGTCTCGTTAACTCGAAGGGACTCTCTCTAATCTCCAGTAACCGAGATGCTCAACCAGTGTTTGTTATTTAGTGGTTGGTAGTATTTTTTGGGTTACGATCGTGCCATCCATTGCGTGTGCATATTTAGTGCCGCCACAGTACTCCCCCTCTCGAAAAAAAACCTAATTCATTTCGATATTTCTAACTACTATTTACATTTCAAATTAATTCATTTTTTATAATTCAATGTCTATCCTTGTTAACTTACCTAATCTTGCAAACTAACTTAAGTCTGTGTTATGTATATATGTATATAATGCTTTCATCAGTTCATATTACTTAAAAAAAATTTATATATAGTAAATATAATGTAATTATTATGTGTCATTCTTATTATAATGGTGTTTTTTGTTTCTGAAAAAATATTATTAAATTAAATTAAATATTAAACATTATTTTAGCTTTTGACTCTGATCGTGTCTGTCTACATAAAGAATTTTCATTGGGACCTAATATATACGCTGGTTTCAATCTATCTACGTTTACAAGTTCCTCTTTGTTATTTACCAATATTTTGAAAAATTTGTTGTGCTTAGATATAACTTCATGGGGTCCAGTATAAGGTGTGTTAAGAGTACTTTTTTGAACAAATTCTTTAATGAATACGTGTGAACAATCGGATAATGTTTGAGGAATAAAAATATTGTGTTGCGTGCGGCGTCTATGATTATTTGGGCTTATGTTGACTATGATATTTCGTATTTCTTTGGCAGCAGAAGATGTTAATGCATATTCTGGTTGTGTACTTTCACAGATTAACTCTCCTGGTATACGTAGTGACTGACCAAACAATAATTGGGCGGGCGATACACCCAAATCATCAATAAGGGCGGAACGGATACCTAAAAGAATCCAGGGTATACTGCTAAACCAATTTTTAGGGTTATTCGTTGCTCTTATTGAAGTTTTCAATTGACGGTGAAAGCGTTCTATCGACCCATTTGATTGCGGGTGATACGTCGTTGTACGTATGCGGTTAGTGCCTAGTATGGCGGAAAATTCTTTAATTAGGAGGGACTCGAACTGAGTACCCTGATCAGTGGTTATTGTTGCTGGTACTCCATATAAGGCAACCCAATTGCGTAAGAAAACATTAGCTATTGAAGATGCAGTTATGTTCTTTATTGGTATTGCCTCTGGCCAGTGGGTTAGACGATCCTTAAAAGTAAGAATGTAAATATAACCATTGGATGGTGGTAATGGTCCTACTATGTCCATGTGCACGTGCTGAAATCGACATGAAGGGATTTTAAAAATTCCATGAGGGGAGGATGTGTGGCGTTGGATTTTTGCTTTTTGGCATGGAATGCATGCTTTACTCCATGTATTGATATCTTTATTAATGCTTGGCCAAAAATAACGCGCCGTAATCAATTTCCTAGTAGCACGTATTCCTGGATGAGACAAACTGTGTAGATTTTCAAATATTGTTCGCCTTAAAATATTGGGCACGTAGGGCCTATTAATACCTGTACTAGATTCACACCATATACCAAGATTTCCGGCCGGTTCAACCACATTTTCGAGTTTGAATGAGGTTGGAGAATTTTTATCCTTGTCTAAAATGTTTTTCAATTCTTCATCTTTGGACTGTTCGTCCGATAAGATAGTCGAATCCAGTAGACTTGATGAATCGATGGGATCGATGTGTGGTCTCGACAATGTGTCTGAGACCACATTTTGTTTTCCTTTAACATATCTTATGTCCTGAGTGAATTGTGAGATGTAGTTAAGCTGGTTGGTTTGTCTAGGACTTTTGTCAGATTTTGAAAATATAGCATTAGTTAACGGCTTATGATCTGTATATATAATGAACTGTTTGCCTTCTAGGTAATGACGGAAATGTTTAACGGCTAGGAAAATGGCTAATAGTTCTCTATCAAAAGTAGAGTACTTTTTTTCTGGCGCCTGCAGCCGTTTTGAAAAAAATCCTAAAGGCTTCCATTTATTATATTCGCTTTGTTGCAATACAGCCCCTACTGCGTCGCTTGATGCGTCTACGTAAAGGCTTATCGCAGCTTGTGGATTTGGATGAATAGTATAATGTAATTTTGCAATGTGTTCTTAATATCCTGAAATGAATCTTCGTGCGATTTGGTTCATGGAAATGGAGTCTTAGACTTCCCTTTTGGGTTTGTATTTTTAAGATAGTCATATAAAGGTGCACAGAGTTTTGCGGCTTCAGGAATGAAACGATGATAAAAATTAATCATTCCCAAGAACCGTTGAAGCTTCTTGAATGATTCAGGGGAAGGAAATTCTTGAATTGCTGTGATTCGACTTTCTGAAGGCGCAATTCCATCAGATGAAATCGAATGACCCAAAAAATCTAACTTTTTAACTCCAAAAAGACATTTAAAAAGATTTAAATTAATGCCATATTTATTTAAACGAGAGAAAAGGGTTCGAAGATGTCCCTTGTGCTCTTGTGAGGACTTGCTAGCGACAAGTATGTCATCGACGTAGACAAAAATGTAATCCAGATCAGAAAGAGCTTCGTTAATGAAACGCTGAAAAGTGTGCGCTCCATTTCGAACGCCGAAAGGCATACGCAAGAACTCAAAAAGTCCAACCGCCGTCTTGTAAATGTCTTCAGTGGCTACTGGAATTTGGTGGTAGGCTCGTATGAGGTCTATTTTGGAGAAAATAGTGCAACCATCTACGTTGGCCGAGAAGTCTTGAATGCTAGGCAAGGGATATCTATCATGAATTGTGACAGCGTTTAATTGCCTGTAGTCCCCGCACGGTCTCCAGTCTGGGGAGTCCTTTTTGTATTAGATGTAGGGGTGAGGCCACTGGTGATGATGAGGGTCTGCATATGCCTAAGTTAATCATCATTTCAAACTCTGCTTTGGCAGCTTTACATTTTTCAGGATTAAGACGTCTGGGACGTGCACAAGGTAAGCTTCCGTTTGTGGTTATACGGTGGACAACATTGTGGTTTACTGGTTGATTGAAATTGGGAGGTGCTTTTAAAGCGGGAAAATCATTTAAAATGGATCCGAACTCATCTTGAAAAGAGTGAAGTTTGGGAGACGCTAACTGAGTGGTGCGCGATATGCAATCTATTGAAAGAGTGGTTGTTTCATATATGATCTTTCTGTGTCGCATATCAACTAAAAGGTTGAATTTGAATAAGAAGTCTGCGCCGATAATGGGATAGTCTGTGTCGGCGATAATGAAAAAATGATTGAAATTGCGTCGCAGGGCAAGATCTAAGCATAAATGTTTAATACCGTAAGTCTTCATAGATGTACCATTAGCAGATATAAGGTTGTAATTGGATTGCTGAATTGCTTGGGACAAAATTTCTTAGGAATTGTGGAGACTTCTGCACCTGTGTCTATTAAAAAATGCGACTTTGTATTTTTTTCATAAACAAAAAGGCGGCGAGAAAACTTGTCTAACTTCGATGCCGCTTTCGAAGAAGTGACTCCTAGTTTTTTTGATTACTTTTATCTGTGCTAAATCTGAATTCGCATGGTTGAACACATTTTCGGGCCCTCTGCTTAAATTTTCTGTGAAACCAGCAAAGTTTATTTTGAGACGGTGTTCTACCATTAGATTTCGATCGAAATCTTCTTTGAGAATGCGATCTATTATTTTGTCTTGACTGACGAAATTCCAAGCGGTTAATGCGTTCAGAAAGCTCACTGATTTGCACTAAAAAGTTACCAATGGACGAGTTCTTGTTTGAGCTAATGGATGCAATTCTTGATGAAGTTGTTGAGTCATGAATTCTATCCGCGATAGTAAGTATTTCTTCCAATGTATGCAACCCTTCTATGGCTATTATACAGGCTTGAACTGAGTTAGGTAACTTGTTTACCCATAGTTTTTTGAGCAGCGAAGGGTTCACTAAACTATTGCCACCCGCTAGGGATTCCATGTATCGGTAGAGTTCCGAGGGTTTGTAATTCCCTAACTCGGCTTTATGCAAAAGTGCATCTAGTCTACGTTCCTCCGAATCTCGACTTCTGTTAAGAAGGAGGGTTTTTAAATTATCATACCTGTTTTGACTTGGTAGATTTAAGAGGGCATCCGCCACTATTTCCATGGTTTCGGAAGGTAAAGAAGCCATTAAGTGGTCATACTTTGTATTAGAGGCTGTTATACCTTTTAATCTAAATTGTGTTTCTACTTGTAGAAACCACAAATCGGGTCGGCTACTCCAGAAGGGAGGAATTTTTAAAGAAGCAACCAAATTTGGAAAAATTGCATCGCCGCTTGATGATGTATTTGACTGTGAAGTGTTATCAATTTCCGATTGTTCACCCGTATTTGGTTTGTCTTTATTAGTTTCCGTCATTTTGAATTCATTAGAATAATTTTAGAAATTTGAACTTGTGAGAAGAAAAATTTTTTAGAATTTAAATCAAGTTGTGAGCGAAATTGACCGCAGAAGTTATAGCTTGGATTTTGTAATTATTTTATTCGTTTCTATGTTAAAATATTATTTCCTAATATATATATATAAATTAGAATGATTGTCTCGTAATGTGTATGTATGTATATAAATTCGAATGAATGGTCTTAATTTATACGATTTGGTATTTATAGATACATAGATATTTAATCTATTACTTACATACAACCAGCGTGTAATTTCATTGTATCTCTTTGTGACTGACACCTCTTTGTATTAAGTCCCAATTGCTTTGACATATATGTATGTCATATAATAAATAGATCTTTCTTCTTAATTTTAATTTAGTTGCACTGAAAGATAAAACAAAATATAATTCTAGATCTGAATATATATACATTACAAACATAGCTCTTAATCCATGAAAAAAAAAAAATTTTGTAAAGTTTCGGGGAAGTATTACTGTTTGCGCTCTGCGGTGATGCTGATAACAAAATCAGGCCCTTTTGTGAGGCTGACGGTAATGATGATGAAAATGATCACGCTGTGCAAGTTCAGCTGCATGAATATAATCCAATATTATCATCAGGAACTGTGTATCATCCAAAGAAAATATTATCGATGATTCGTTTCGTGTGGTTTTATGTGCTTACAGCTGTGCAATTTATGCGATATATACAGGGTGGGCCAAAAGTCACCATGGGGTTTAAAAATTAAATTGGTAACATATGGTAGGATGAAAAAAAGGAGGGGTAAGGTGGGGTGAGGAAACATGCTTACCTATGAAGAACAGACAGTTGTCTATCATGTAAAAAAGGAATGAAGAGAAACGGTCAACAGGGTGTGGAGCAATGTACAAACGAAAAAGTTAGTTATTTTTAAACCCCATGGTGACTTTTGGCCCACCCTGTATGTATTTTTGTAACACATATTTTTTGTGAGCACGATAATTTGTTGGACGCACTAATTTGATGGGACTTCGAAATTTTCTTTGAATATATGTACGTCAATTTTTGGTGTGATTTTAACAATTAACCAATGAAACTCCTTTTTTTTTTTGTAATCCTTGTGGAGATTAGGTTAATTGATTTCGCACTGAACACACGAGCACGTGGATGATATTTGATTCCCGATCATGTCGGGGTCACCATTTATGTAGCATGTAGCCAGTAAAAGCGCAATCACCTTTTATGTGTTTCTTATTATTTTAACTACTCTACAAACTACAAATAATATGTTTAATTATAAAACGCGTGAGCGGCGTAGTAAGGAAAAGCCAGCTCTACTCCGTCTCGTTAACTCCAAGGGACTCTCTCTAATCTCCAGTAACCGAGATGCTCAACCAGTGTTTGTTATTTAGTGGTTGGTAGTATTTTTTGGGTTACGTTCGTGTCATCCATTGCGTGTGCATATTTATTGCCGCCACAATCAACTTCAAGCAAGATTACTACTTAAATAAATATAAATTAGAAGAAGAAAATTAATCTAAGCTCAATATTTTTCAACATGATGAATTTCCATTGCGGCAGCACTTTATGTCGTACACGCTTCACTGTCCAAAACTGAGTAACAAAAACAAACGGTATAATGTGCTACACGCTCTGTTTATCGTGCGGATTAACTTTTAAATTGTATATGCTACATTTTCGGTAGTAAATAGAACATATTTTTTGTTCAAGTTCGCGTCCGGAACAACGAAATTGTAAATAGCACATTTTCAATTGTAACTTCAACATTTTCGGTGTAAGATATAAAAAAAAAACGCAGTGGTGTATCTTGGTTGAAACATTTGGGATAGCGAGCAACTTAAAAAAGGCGTCACTGCCAAAGTCAAAGGAATTTTTTTCAGATGCTGAATAAAAATCTTCTGAAAATGGTCGGCCTTAACAAACTGATTATGGAAACAATTTTTATACTCTAGATGAAATCTATAGGGTATACTTAGTTAGACATAAAATTTGTAACACCTCGAAATAATGATGATAGAGCAAAATGGATTGGACGCCCACGCATAATATTAAAAGTTATTTTGATTTTTGAATGTGCGTCCATCCGGCTGTGTGCACGATAATTCGAGAACACATTCACTTAGAAAGCTGAAATTTTGTACGCGGACTTTAAAAAATAAAATTAAGTTCGAAAATGAGACAAATCGATCAGTCCTAGACATCTATCTTTATTGTAATAAAAACTTCTTCAGAATACGAAATCCTATAAAATTAGTTATAATCATTTTTTCTGTCCGACAAACCGTTCTAGAAATATATGCGAAGAACTACTTCAAAAACTAAACTTGCACAGAAGGGTGACAATACCAAATTTCATAAGGGCATTCATCTCGGGTTTCATAAGAATTGGTCTTAGACCAATTCTAGCTTTTTCACTTGTTGTTAAATGGAGTGAAATTCCAGTGCGTCACACAAATTAGGTGAATCAAGGAACCTTCCGCAATAATTTCGATTTTAAATGAACACAATTTTACTTCATATTATGACGATTTCCATTGATTACTTACCTGGCTGGCTGACTTATTCAATAGAAATCGTAAATGTAGCACTTTAATGTAATTAATAATTTCAAAAGCACTTAATAGGTATACGTGGTTGTTACAATTTTATAAAATAATAGAATAAAATGTATACCTAACTTTTGTATTGTAAAAAGACAAATAGCATGAAAAAGTTATAAAAACAAGTTTGATGCTTCAATTACAATTTTCGTGTATAAGAAACAATTCTTCAGTACATTTTTATACGTTGATTATATAATTTCGTTGTTGATAGAACCGTAAATATAGTTGTTATGTAAACTATACATATGTTTCAAGACATTTGCATAACGTTATATTTACAATTCCTCTTTTTCCGTGGGACACGTTTAATAAATAAACGGTCAACTATACATGTGTTTCATCACGTAGTCGGTGTTAGTATTAGTATTTTATACTAAACATAAACCAAAAATCACATGAAATTACATGCATAAAACATTAAAAAAAAAAAATTTATTAAATATTATATAGACGTTTTTTTAAAACATGCTTAGAAACGTCGAGAACAAAATGCTCAGCAATATTATTAACAGTAATACACATGCTATTAACAGGTTCATATTTGCTAAAGTTAGATCTTGAGCAGTTAACATGCAACAAAGGTAGCCTTCTCAAATTGTGCCTACTATCACGGAAAGACATTTTGTTAAGTAAAAAGTGAGAATCAGTATTCCCGTTTAAGAGTTGAAGCACAAACGTTACAACGGGAACCATACGATGATTCTCAAGCGAGTGCATATTTAAAAGCTTTAAGTGATCCTCATAGGGTGGAAGAATTAATGAATTATTCCAGGGTAGGTGCCTGAGAGCAAATCGTAAGAAGTTCCGCTGAACAGACTCGATACGGTCAATGTGTATACCGTAAAATGGAGACCAGACCTGGCTAGCGTGTTCAAGAAGAGGTCTCACAAAGCAAGTGTACAGATGCAATGTAATGGTGGGATTCGAGAACTCTCGAGACCCACGTTTTATAAAGCCCAGCATAGAACTACTCTTTGATACCATGAAGTTTATATGGGAGACGAAATTCAATCTTTGGTCACATTTGACACCCAAGTCACTGACAAAACTAACACGGCGAATCGAAGAATTCGAGAATTCATAATCATAAGTGATTGGTTTCAGATTCCTCTGGAAAGTCATAACCCCACATTTGTCAATATTCAGTACCAAATTATTGCTTTTGCACCAGTCGTAAAAGTTGTGGAGGTCACCCTGTACATGTATGTTCACAATCGTTAAAAGATTTAATCTGAGTGAAAAGTTTAATATCGTCAGCATAAATCAGGACTTTGCAGAGCTTCACAACAGATACAATGTCGTCAATAGATAGGATAAAGAGCAACGGGCCCAGGTGACTCCCTTGATGTACACCGGACGAAGCTTTCAAGACTCTGGAGATGGAATTGCGGAAATTGATTTGGTATGTTCTGTTATCTAAATATGACTCCGTCCATTTTAGGAATGTTAGAGGAAACTCATACTTTTCCATTTTAAACAATAACACGGAGTGAGATAACTTGTCGAAAGCTTTACTAAAGTCAGTATAAATACAATCTGTCTGGAAGCCTTTTGCAAACCCGCCATTAGTATAATAGTTGAATTCTAATAAGTTGGTGGTTGTAGACCTGCCCGAAATAAACACATGTTGATTTCAATAAAGCAAATTCTTACAGGAAAATGATAGCTGAGAGTAAATGATTGATTCAAATAATTTTGGCATGTAAGATAATTTCGCAATAGGCCTTTAGTTAGAAATATCATTTTTACTACCTGTTTTGTTGACAGTTATGATGAAAGAATTTTTCCACAGCTGCGAATAACAACCATTATCGAGCGATTTTTGGAAAATAATTCTCAGCGGTGATACTAGGGAGAGGCAACATGACTTCAGAAAGGCTGGAGGAATCCTATCGGTACCCGTTGTGAAGTCACTTGGAAGCCCAATAATATGATCAAGTATATGTCCATGTATAATTGTAGGGATAGTGAATGAAACGTTATGAGATTCGTTGATATAACTAAACTTGCTATTACGAGGTTGGAAATTTGAAGAGGAAAATGCATTTTCAAAAAATGAAGCAAACATATCTTAAAGTACAAAAACAGAATGAATAGAAATTTAAAGTTATTTTTATTAATAGTTTATTTTATGCTAAAATAAAATAGCCTCGCTTATGGTGCTGAGTATACTTCACTGGTCGCCTGAAAGAGAAAGAAAAGTATCTGTGAGTACAACGACTCAGTGGGGATCATAACTATCGAAGTTACGTTCACATGCACACCTACTACTAATAACCGGACGAACACGGACTAAAATATGATTGGGGTTCAGACTCTCACCAATCTTTCTATTGGACCTATTTATTGGTGGACTTACCAACCGCGACCAATTGCTCAGTGGCTTGAGTCGGACGAACACTGACTCCATATATTTCCCCATTAATATAATAACTCACATCACACTTTGCCACATTCACATTCATAGTAAAACTAATTCAATCTAATTAATATATTAGACTACTGTGCTATCTATACTATAAAGGGCTTTCCAATAAGAGGTGTTATTTTAATTAGCCCGCTATTTCGGTAGATGTCACTTTTGGAGCTGTCACTTTCTGACATTTGACAAGTAGAAACTACACAATTAATAAAAATGGAAAGATACAGGATTCAACATCGCATTGAAATTATTAAAATTCACTATAAAAATGGTGAAAATGTGGCAGATACGGTTCGTAAGACTCGACAATTTTTGGGTCGTCGTGAAGCACCTTGTCGGACCGCAATACAGTAATTGGTAGAAAAATTCGAGCTGTCGGGACAAGTTAGTGATGTGAAGAATAAAACCCGCACACGGCTCAAGAACAGCCGAGAATATTGCTGCTGTAGCCGAAAGTGTTGAAGAAAACCCAGGTTTGTCCATTCCTCGTCGTTCTTTGGAATTAGGCATTCCACAAACGTCATTACACCGTATTTTGCATAAAGATTTGGGTCTTAAGGCTTATAAAGTTCAGATAACACAAGAACTCAAGCCGGCCGATCATCAACAACGTCGAGTCTTTGCTGATTGGGTCCTTGAAATGCATGAAAATGATCCGGAATTCCATCGAAAACTCATCTTGAGTGATGAGGCCCATTTCCACCTCGATGGCTTCGTCAACAAGCAAAATTGGATTGCGCTATCGACAGATGATTAATGATTTTTTATGGCCGGAATTGGATGGTATTGATCTGGACAACGTTAACTTTCAACAAGACGGCGCTACGTGCCATACAAGCAACGAAACCATTGATCTTTTACGGGTAAAGTTTCCGGACCGTGTTATCTCTCGAAGAGGTGATCACAATTGGCCACCGAGATCTTGTGACTTAACACCTTGCCACTTCTTCCTTTGGGGCCACGTGAAAGAGAAGGTCTACGCCAACAGCCCAGCGTCGATTAAAGACATCAAAGATGGAATTCGTGACGCTATCGAGGACATAGGGCAGCCACTTTGCGATTTGGTTATGGAAAATTTCATGAAAAGGATATGGTCCTGTAGGCGTGGTCGTGGTGGTCATTTGGCTGATGTTATTTTCTATTATTAACGGCATACCTTCCTCTTTATAATGAAATATAGATCCGATCATTTATCTCAAAAAATGGCATTTTTCTTTGAATATTAAAATAACACCTCTTATTGGAAAACCCGTTATATCCCACCTTTTAAAATCTCTGGATATGGAGCGAATAAATAAAATTCACACTACTAATTACAAAAAACTACAAATTCCAATAGGCATTGATGACATACTGCCTATTCTGCTCCAGAAAGCACAAACAAGAGTAATTCCATGACGAATAGTAGAATTTAAGAATTAGGACAGTTTTTTACTTAAAGTTCTGTACACAGAAGATGTTTCCTGCCGTTATCAGGAATATGTTTCGAATTAATTAAGCTCAGATGTTCAAGATTTGTGTGATCGTAAACCTAAATGCAAGTGAGAGTAAAAAAATACTTTTCACTACAAATACCAAGATGCTATCGAAATATTGGACGTACAAAAATATCCTTATTACACAAAGGTGCAAAGTAGTTACCTACTTGAGTACAATTCTGGACCGAAAATTATGTTGGAAATAAAATATCAAAGAAAAGATGAGGAAAGCCTAGTTGCATATAAAATAACATTTAGCCAAAAATATGCAATTCAACCGAAGTTGTTTTGTTGGATGTGGGTATACCGCTGATCTGATTTCGACCCACGGATCACTTGTTATAGCGATGTGGTTAAGCTACTTCCCGACTTTTCAGATTACTTTCCATTTCTTACCAGTTTTTTATCTTTGTTTTTATTTAAGGAGTGAAAAAAGGTATTACGTTAAAATTGTAGAATTAACACGCGAAAATTGTGGAGGCATAACTTTTTATGGGTTTTTCAAACTGATTAACTCATCAACAATGCTCGCAAAGACTAAAATGGTTATTTCATGATGAAGAATCAGCTTTCAAAATACTATACAGAATAGTGCTTCAATAAATTTCAGCGTGGAAGGAATTCACTTAAGAAAATTAAAAATAATCCTGCATGAACCTCTGACCAGCAGGAAGATTTGCTCCATCGAACATAATTGAGTAGTGCTCAAAAGAATAATCGAGCATGAGCAGAGATGGGGGAACCTGAGTACTTGCAGGTACACCAAACGGTTTCTTATGGGCTCAATAGGAATATCTCAGATTTTCTCATGGGCCTCGGAAGGAAACAATGTAGAACTGTGATTGGCATCATCACCGGTCACAGCTCGCATTACGCTTATCTAACAAGCATGGGGGTTGTTGATAGCTCTGAGTGACTGCCTTGTCTGATAGGAGAGCCTGAGACAACCAAACAATTTTTATGTGCATGTTCGGCTTTCGCCCGGAGCAGACTGGATAGTCTAGAGTCTGACTTTCTATCTGTAAGAGTGACCAAGACCTGATGCGCTTTATTAAGAGGACAGGAAGATTTTGGCTTCTAGCAGACAAAGAGACGCTCTGGCCTACACGCATGGGTTGGGATGTCCTGTCTCCTTACCTTAAGCAAAAAAAAAAAAAACTTACTGAGACCTAATGCACAGTAAGGGGAGATGCGTATTGCCGCAAGAAATTATATCTGATACATATTTTTCTTTTCTGAATAAATTAAAGATTTATTCAAAACTTTTTCAAAGCTTTATATTTTTGCCGGTATTTGGAGCATCTTAGTGGTGCTAAAAAATATTTTGCTCTACGAAAACCTCTACTCCAAAGTTTTATCATGTTTTTGATCCAGATATATCAAAACATATTTTTTCCACTCTTACTCGGAGCAGAGTTCATAGCATCACTATTTTCGGAGCAATATTTCAAGTCTCACTTTACACGTACAACAGATCAGTCATGTTGCCACATTTCTACTAAATGGTCCATCATAATTCCTTTCCAGACGATTTTCAAATATTAGCTGTGTTCTTTTGTGTCCGCAGAACAGGGCAGAACAAAAGATACACAAAAGAACACCTCATACAATTTCGTAGAAGATTCAAAAGTGTAGTGAACAGTACTAATAGTTCGCTTCAATGGACAGAGCAATTTGTTCTCTCCAGAATATGGGAGTCCTGGAGCAAGGTAAACAAAAGAACACAGAAATAGTGTGCAAAACAATCTAGTTGGTGAACTTTTCTCCATCACAACATTTCACGCACCATCACAAACCGCTTCTTGGACTTTCGAGTTTCTGACCATATTTAAAGAATGAAAAAATGCGAATAATCACTCCAATCTCCATAAAAGAAAAAGTAGAAAATATTTATAAATTTTTTTACATTTCTTGAGAAAAAAAAATTATTATTCAAGGGCCATAAAAATTCTTGTTATGAGAAACTATACACTAACAGACAGAACGATCAGGAATCGAATCTTTCAGGTAATCAACTGCCAAGTAGATGACAAACCAAATAATCAACAAGAAAAAATAAAATTTGTTGAAAAAATATTGGAAATGCACTGAGCAATAATGGCAAGCTCTGTGATATTCTCCGATGACTTCCAAACAAAACATGGAGAAGAGGCTCTGTTGGTGTGGACGTGGAGTATATTTCTCTTAGAAAATAATAGATATGATTCCATACGCAGAAGCAGATAGATGCCTCTCCATTGAAGTTTTCAATAGAACCAAAAATTGTGACCAATTACGGGTTGAATAGAACCACAATGAAAGGGTCGATTAGGCTCTGTGCATCATCGGATTTGAATCAGATTGAAAATTTCTGGAGAAATAATTAAAAGGCAGTTAAAAAAACATAGATTCTCCAACTAGACTCAACTCTATGAAATATATAAATTGATTGGTCGAAGACAAAGACGTTAGTTACCGCCCCCTCTAACAACGATCTTTAATTGGGACAAATTTTATTACAGTTCCAGGGTATACTAGGCATTATATGTATATGATAGATGACCTATTTATGCATACCCTAGACCTATGTAGAATCAGAATTGTTGAAAACAATTTGAATTTGAAATAAATGATTGTTAAATAAAAAGAATTTGAAATTCAAACGAAAAGTAAGATCCATTATAGATCTTAAATGTCGTTTGAATGTCCAACTGTTTTAAAATAAAAGGAAAGTAAAAAATCGTATCATTACAAATACAGTTTATTTTATACCAGAGACAGACTTGCAATTTTCATATTTATATATTGATAATGCAATTATGTGAATTGCAATATAAAATTTCAGAGACACTTGCATTTTACGATACTAAGAATTTAATTAGAGAGCTTACATTTGATTTATCACTTGATTTGTCATTTGACTTAAGAAAGTTCCGCGCATGTACAAAACGCGAGCAAATATTGTAAAATTACTTGTATATTTGAAAAATAAAAACGAAATAGACACTTCAATTTTATAAGTGTCAAATACTAAATGTCAGAAAAAGTTGTATAAGTATTAAATTCGGTTCTAAAAGGTTCGTGTATTAAATGATTATGGTTTATAACTAGGGTCATATTGCAATAAACTCGTACACCGCGTACTTTTTTGCAATTTCAATATTGAGCTTCAATGTACTAACTACTGAGTGTACACCGAGCGTATACCGAGCTGCTTCTCAGTATATAGAGACAGACCTGCGGTTGAGCGCAAAATACAATATTGAAATTGCAAGTCTGTCTCCGCTATTATTAACATAAGGATAACAAATTAAAAATTTAAATTATGTTAGATATTAGGTTTTTATTTTTGCCGCTTTTCAATATGAATCTTCTCGGCTAAAACTACTAAAATTTGAGACAGTTTCACAAAACCCTGTGTAGGAATTCTGGCAAACTGCCGTTCAAGTTGAATGGATTTATCCGTTTTTTTACTCAAATACAAAGGCTTTAACTCCGGCTGGCATAATAATAATTTTCTGGTAACTTTGTTCTTCTGCCTACTGTCTTATAATCTGTCTACATTCGAGGTAGGATTGATGGATGATGGGGAACAAAGGGTTGCCAACCACATTTGTACAATTTTTGAATTAATTTCATATGAGACAAAGGTACAATTTGAAAATTTAACGGGATTTTTAGTAGGCTTACACACTTAACAGTAAGCTGCTTGACTGTAAGTATAAACACAATTGAAAGTATGATATCAGCAAAGCAGCTTTTAGATTCCGGAAAGAAGACTGAAGTGTTAAGTATAGTCTGAAAAAATTTTCCAATTCTTGTAATTAGATTTTTTCTCGTTTAGCTATGGGTTCAGAAGTCCGTCGTATTGGCGTCCCCTTAATTTTAGCGCCCGGGGCAAGTGCATCCGAGTGCCCCGCCATAGATCCGGCCCGAAAAAATATTATTCCTGCGATTTTTTGAGGGGTCGTGGAGAGATTCAAATTTAAATTTGTGGGGTTCTGGAGCCTCAGCATTGTACGCCATCTTGCAAATTGATTCTTTATTTTATTTCTCGCTTCCCAATTTAGTTAGAATAAAATCTAAGGAAGACCAAATGTGGAAACATGTGCGGTTACCGAAAATCAGGCATGCAGTGTTCGAACACTGCGTTGCCGTCCCGGACATCAACAGGTACTCTACTTTAAAATGACGAAATTTGCAACGACTGAAGAAACCAAAATGAGTGAACAAAAAGTAGTTACAACATCGATTGATAACATTTCCCTTGATCACTTAAAAAATCGCCAACTCAGGATCCTTCGCATTGCAAGTTCTCAGTTGGTAATAGAAATCTCCTACAGACTATACTATATTGAAAATAACTTCCTATTGAGTAGGTACCTAGTTGCTTCCATCGAATTTTCATTTGTTTTCGTTTTTTGTATTAGTGCTAAATTTTAGAATTCTTAGAATTTCTTTCCGGTTTCATATATAAAATGACGATGGGAATTAAATCCCAATTCAGAAATACTAATGCTCTCCCACCCTATCTCCATTTCACAAAAAACAAATGAATTCAATAAAAAAGATCGAAGAGGGAAGAACCCACTTAGCGCGATCCAATCTCAACTCAAAGGTAAAGCCCCGAGCGAAACAATAAAATTAACTAAATTGCAGATGTACGCACAAAGATAGAACCAATCCCAACACCTAAAGAACTTCCAACCGAAAAATCTTCCAAATGCCCTGTGAATACAAACCAACTAAAGCCAATCGTATATGAGGTTTAATAACTGCATCCAAAGAAATTATAAAAAAAGGGATAACTACATGTGATGAGTATATATACATATATAAAAAAAAAAAGGGATAACTACATGTGATGAGTATATATATGTATAAACTTTAGCAATAACACGTTTCTCTAGATACATTACTTCTCACGCTTCCTACAAAAACAAAAAATAGATAATTGAAGTATGTACATATATGACATAAAACTGAAACAACAAAGAAAAGTAGAAAGGTATATTTTCTTATATTTTTTTATATATGTATATATACTGTGTTAGTCACCACGATATTACGGCAAAAGTGAAAAACGAAACAAAACAAATCGTTTTCTGTCCTCTGAATAAAAAAAAAAAGAAAGAAAAAAGGTAAAAATAATTAATTATACATTTTTAATATATAACTATATAGTATGTTTATGTTTATTTTAGTTAAATAGTATGTTAAAAAGAAAAAGAATAAAAAATACAAATAATGAAAAAATGTGTATCTATACATGTCTGTTTTATCTGTAATAATAACATATATATATATACATATTACTTAGAGCTATACTGTTTTTCTTAGCAACAGGAAATATGCAAGTCCAAATTTTGTTTTTAAAGGGAAAATGAGAAAAAAATGGTCAAATATTTTATTATGAAAATATTATTAGGATTTTAATTGGGTTATATAATAACTATAATGTTATTTAGTCTTTAATTTCTTTAATTTGAAGTGTATACATACATATATGGTTCCAACTAAAGTAATCCCCTTTTATCGAACTTATGTACTTAGCTTTAAGTCTTTCGTTCATTTCTGAAAAATTGTAAAAAAAAAAGATAAAGAAAAAAACAAAAAAAAAAATTGTAATTTTGTAAACAAACAACTGTCTTCAGTAATAGCGGCTTCATACTTCCACGTCATCTCCTCGATTCCGACTTCAGAAAGGGGAAGGAATGTTGTGAATAGAGATCAATCAATTCTTGTTCTGAATATAAATAATCAATTAATCTATGTGAAACAAGAATTGGTTGACATCGCTTCTTGACTAGGTCATTGTTGTGTGGCGAAAAGCAAGACCTTACACAATAAATGCAAACAGGTCTTGCTTAAACGGTGGCACTGTTAAAAGTTGCAGTGTATCGCATTTCATAACAAACTCAGAATTATTAGGTTTGTCGTGAAAGCACGTCACTGCGAAATATGCAGGTGACTACCGGCTAATCACAGCGGTGACCTGGTTTATCAAATAGAAAATAAAGAAAAAACAAAGAATGCTCGGTGATATGGTCGCTGAAAATGCTCAAGAAGGGCAGTCTTTTTTAGATTCGAAGAGAAGTATCAAGTTACGGTTTGTTATATGCGACAAATTAAATACGCGAGCAATAAATAATATATATATGTGAATAGAACTAAAAAAATTAAGTAATGCGTTCTTGTGACCTGCTGTAAAAATATAAATAATATATATATGTTAATAAAACTAAAAAGATTAAGTGTTGTTATTACTGTTTTTGTGACCTGCTCAACTCAGCCCAATATACGTGAAATGATAGCATAGGGATCTGTACTGGAGATCTCAACATTATTTTGATCTGTACCAGGAGATCTCAACATTATTTGGCGCAGCCGGTAGGATTGAATAGTGTGGACAAGAAACCCTAATCCTAAAACCCGGAGTTGAGTCTGACTTTGGGTGCTATTAAATCTGCCTAGAGACTGATCTTCAACGAGGAATCCAGTGGCGAATAGAGAGCAGTAAAAAACAACAAAAACAAATTCACGTTCCAAATTTTATTCTTCCCGTACATCTTACTGGAGTAAAGCGTATGCAGAAAGAGTTCTAACAGAAGAAAACATAAAAAAAAAGTAAGTAGATACTCGATGCGGTCTTATGTGAAATTGGATTCAAGCAGGAGGTTTAAAAAAGAAAAATGTTATTACAAGATTATAGAACCCACAAATAAGAATAATATTTAATCTTTTAAATTTTTATTTACTAAAATAATGCATTGTAGCAATTATGTATTTCTATAAATTTTCATACAAAAAGAAGGAAAAAACGTAAAAATTTTAACTATAAAAGAAATGGGCAGAAAATTTTGGGAAATTTACTTTTGTAAGTCGCATTACAGACTAGTTTTTTTTTCTTCATGTGCTTTGGTTTGGTTTTATATCTGATAAGTGTAAAGCATTGGACAAGAAATTACAGTGGTAATTTTGTTTTATCTCGCATATATGTACATATATAGAACAAAATTTTCTTTTTTCTTTTACCTTATCAATCACGCACAGTGGTAAAAATATATATATATATATTCCCATTAAATTAACTGCTGTGAGGTTATTATGCTGGTTCAGTTATCATATAGTTTGATTTCGACTTCAATTTCAATTTATCACGATTAAAGCAGATGTGAGTTATAGATACTCTTAAAGCTGTACAAATTCTAATTAAACAATGAAGTGATAACTGTATGTATGTATATTGACAACCCGCTATTGTCTACTGCTGTGTCTGATTTCTGATGATGTCCGCTCGTGATATTCACCAATTGCATGTAGTAGCACACAAACCTGATTTCCCTCGCGAATAATGCCAATGGGAAGTAAAAGGTACTATCGAAAGATATTCTCTATTTGAAACAAAATTTTTATTTAACTAAATATGAATCGGGTTCTTTACAATTCAAGCGCACGTTCTTGACTGCGATGAGTTCAATACATCACGATTACAATTCCGTTTTCTGCCTATCGATAAATTTACAGCAATGACTTAACAATAGAATTTTTTTGGCGCAAATAACTAGACTAAACACAGGGTGCTTGTTACATCATATTAACAAATTCGAAATATTTGAAGATTCAAACAAATTTAGAAAAATGATTATACAGCAATAGACATGATTTTACATTCAATTAAATATTAAGTTGCAATTATAAAAGAGATAATTATTATGCAGGAAATCAGAAGAAGGCCGGAACATCCTCCCCCGTTAAGAATAATGTTCTTAACTAATAGGCAGTTTTACCACTCGACTAATAGCACGCTTGTAATTGCCCTTTTGCGTCCGCACGGTGACTACTCGAACTAGGTTGTCCTTTCCGGGATGAGTTTCCACTACCCGACCCATGATCCATCTCGTTGGTGGTAGATTGCCTTCTCGAACTACTACGAGATCGCCCTCCTTCAGACAGTTTTCTTCGATTCTCCATTTTTGCCGCTCTTGCAATACAGTGAGATAGTCTGTACTCCATCGTTTCCAGAACCCTTGGAACATTGCCTGGATGCTGTTATATCGACGTACATGTGAATTCCCTTCATCTGTTAGGTCATTTTCCGGAAGAGTGGTGAGAGCTTGCCCAATTAAAAAGTGTGCAGGAGTGAGGGCATTGTAGTCGTCTGCATTGGATGATAAGGCACAAAGTGGACGAGAATTGAGGATAGCCTTTTCAAGTGGAGGATACTCTTTTCAAGTGCCACTTCACGGAACGTACCGCCGCCTCCCACAAGCCGCCGAAGTGAGGTGCACCATGAGGGATGAAATGCCACGTCATGCCATTCTGTGAGAGAAAGAAAGATATTAATGGGTCTGAATTAGAGGATAGTGCTAATTTGTGAAGTTCATTCAGATGTTTTCTCGCGCCCACAAAACGTGTCCCATTGTCACAATATATATTCTCTGGTATTCCACGGCGAGAGACAAATCTGCGAAGTGCTGATATGAATATTTCACTACTAAGGCTGCTTGCGAGCTCTAAATGAATAGCCTTGGTGGCAAGGCAGATGAACAAGGATATGTACCCTTTTATAGTTTTTGCACCTCTTCCTTTCTTGGTACTTAAAGGAATTGGGCCAGCATAATCGACACCCACTTGTGAAAAAGGACGAGACACAGTAACTCTGGGTCTTGGTAAGTCTCCCATGAGTTGAGTAGTTGCTGAGGCTCGCAGTTTGAAGCAAGTAAGGCATTCTCGACATAACTTTCTCGCCAGGTTTCTGATTCCAGGAATCCAATATTTTTGTCTGATGAGGCTTATCAATAACGCCGGGCCAGGATGAAGATATATCTTGTGTGTGTCTCTTAGTAGAAGATTGGTAATGGTATTTTGTTTAGGCAAGATGATTGGGTGTTGAGCATTGAGGTTGAGCTCTGAATTTTCCCCCAACTCTGAGAATATCATTGTTGTCGATGAAGGGAGTAAGCTTCGCTAATGAGCTTTTCGCCGCTACCGCCTTTTTAGTTTTTAAACTCGCTATTTCCTTGCTAAATGATAATCCTTGCATCCATTTAACACAAATTATGCTGGCGTTACGAATTTCATTTGCAGAAAGTGGACCAAACTTTCTAGCTTCAGATTTCTTCAGAGCATTCGACGAGAATCTTAAACAGTAGCTGATGACTCGTAATATTTTCTGATGACTGGAATATCTACGAGATATTTCGGCGAGTGTGTCATTTTCTAAGATGCTGAGATGTGTAAAAATTCTATGCTTCCTTTCTTCTTCTCGACAATGTTCGTTTTCGATTTCTGTCTGTGAAGCTGAAGGCCAGTAATTTTTGTTCATTGCAAGCCACTTGGGACCTTCCCACCAGATTGAATGATTGAGTAAAGTATATGGCGATATACCTCTGGAAGCACAGTCTGCAGGATTTTCTTGCGATCTCACGTGGTTCCATTGATTTCTTGGAATAGTCTCTAAAATTTCAGCAGTTCTATTTGCTACATATGTCTTCCAACGTCTTGGGATATCCGACAACCAGGCTAGCACTACTGCCTAGTCTGTCCATGCATATACTGTCGAAGATTCTAAGCATAGCGAATTGTTAACTTTGATCATTAGACGTGTCAGTAGCAATGCAGCGCAGAGTTCCAGACGAGGAACCGAGATTTGCTTGAGTGGTGCTACTTTTGTTTTTGCAGCCACAATTCTTATGGTTATTTCTCCTTCATCTGTTTGACTTCTACAATAAATAACTGCTCCATACGCCAGCTCGGAGGCGTCTGCGAAGCCATGTAGCTCTATTGGATTCCTTGACATCAAGATGCGCCGTGCAATTTTAATTTCCGCGATTCTTGATAATTCAGATCTCAGCCCTCTCCATTGGTTAATTATTTCTTCTGGCAAGCGATCATCCCAGTCATATTTTAGTAGCCACAATTTTTGAAAGAGAATCTTAATCGATATTAGTATGGAGGCTAACCATCCCAGGGGATCAAAAACTCGTGATGATTCTGATAAGATCTTCCGTTTGGTGTTTGGATTTGAGGTAAATTTTACTACGTTGAAGGAAAATGTATCATCTTTTGGGTTCCATTCAACGCCTAGAATCTTGGTAATACCAGAAGTATCTACTAATATGTTAAGTGATTCAGTAACATTGTTATTTTGTTCTTCCTCAGAGAAGAATTCTCTTGCATTTGATCGCCTGATCCGCATGACGACAAAAGCTGTTGGAGCTCATCCTTCAACTGCTTTGCTTCATCTACCGACTCAGCCCCTGTTAGTAAATCATCCACATAAAAGTCATTTAGAATTGCAGATGCGAATCTTGGACAACTTTCTTTATGCTCTTCTCCAATTTGTTTCAATGCTCTGGTGGCCAAAAACGGAGCAGATGCTGTACCGTAGGTGACTGTGGTCAATCTATAATGCCACACAGGCAATGTTTCACTCTCCCGCCATAATATGCGCTGATAGTCTCAGTCTCTTTTGTCTACCAGCACCTGGCGATACATTTTTTGAATATCAGCTGAGAAGACTATATTATGGGCTCGAACACTCAATAATATGGCCGCTAAGTCTCGCTGCACTGTTGGCCCCACAATTAAATTTTCGTTTAGAGCTACTCCTGTAGAACTTTTGCATGATCCGTCGAAAACGACTCTTATCTTCGAATTGGGTTCATTTTTGAAAATCGCGTGGTGAGGAAAATAAAAACATTTATCGTCTCCCACACATTCTTCTTTTTCCGGTACAAGTTCCATATGGCCTAACTGTTCGTAATCACGCATGAACTCTACATAGGCTTCTTTATATTTTTTATCTTTCAAAAATCTACGCTCTATTGATTGGAGTCGAGCGAACGCATTTCTTCTTGAATCCCCTAAGGGCTGTCTTGTTTCTTTGAAGGGCAGTGACACCACATATCGTCCAGCTGAGTCTCGAAAGTAAGTCCGTTGAAAATGCGTTTCTGCGAGAGATTCTTCTTCAGTGTAGGCAGAGTTTTCAATTCCTACTTCATCTGTTTGCCAGAAATTTTGCAAGGATCTATCCAAATCTGTCAGCAGTACCGATGTCATGCTCAGAATCGGCGTTTCATCCGCACCGATTTTTCCAGCAATTACCCAGCCAAATATGGTTTGCATCGCAATTGGATGCCCTACGTCATCATATAACTTTCCTTCGCCTATGATTCTCAAAAATATGTCTGCTCCAAGAATTATATCTATGACTCCTGGCTTCGCAAAGTTTTTATCTGCCAATTGAACATTTTTGATTTTCTCGAACACCTGTTCGGCGATTGGTTCTGTTAGAATGTTGGACGACAAGTTGTCAATGACATATGCATCAACCTTAACTTGATGGACTTTGTTTCCCAGATCGGACATTTGAAGAGAAATCTTTCCCTTAGTCACCCCAACATTAGTGGAGGCTAATCCATTTACAGACAACCGAGCGTTTTCGCGTTTGAGCCCAAGACGTTTAGCACATGGCTCTGATATCAGGGATATTTGGGATCCTGAATCTAAAAGTAAGCGACATTGTTGGAGGGAATCCCTTGAATCTCGAATATTACACAGAGCAGTAGGCAAAAGAGAAACTTATGGTGCACTGATTGTGGAAGTGCTTGTACAAGTATTGAACGACGATAAGGAATATGGTGGCTGAGCTAACTCAATTTCTGTTGATTGTATAGTCATCGACGTAACACAATTAGAGCTCGAACTTGGAGTGTTATTTGGCACAGTTTGGTTGATAGTAGGTGCAGTGTTGATTGAAGGCTTCGTGTTGATTGAAGTTTTGGAGTTGATTGAAGTCAGAAGGTTGAGAGAAGATTTTATATTATTCGATGGGTTGAATGGAGCAGATTTTGATTTTGAAATATCATGCAACAGTGGATGATGATTTCCCTTACACATTTGGCATCGAACGTGTGAACGACAGTTTCGTACTGAATGACTGGAGCTTAGGCACTTGAAGCAAAGTGACTGGGATGTCACTAATGATTTGCGGTCACTTAGCGAGCAATTTTTAAATTCAGGACACCGAATTATGAAATGTTTTTACCGCATGCCCTTTCTTTGATCCAATATTCGCTGCTTCTAATGCATCGCATCTCTTATTAAGGAAATCTAAGAACTTTTCAAAGTTAGGATATTCTGTGTCTGCGATTTCTTGAGCCCATAATTCTCTAGTCTCAGCGTCGATCTTAGAAAGCCCCATGTGTATGAGCCATGGATCCCGATTTTCAGCCTCTTTGCCTAAGGCTTTCAAACCGCGTATCACTTCGTCGTAGGTGTCACACAAATTCCGCAAACCATTCGCAGATGGACTATGTACTGGTGTTTGATTAAGGAATGTCTTAATAAAAGACGTAAGTATGTAAGATGGCTTATCAAACCGCTTCTTAAGTTTATCCCATGCTTCAGAAAAGCTTGCATCGGTTACGGGTAAATGTCTGATTAAGCTCGATGGAGTTCCTTTTAATAGTCCCTTTAAGTACTGAAACTTTTGTGCCCCACTTAGTGACTCATTAGCTTGAATGGCTGACTCAAAAAGGTCTTTAAACGAACACCACTCTTTATAATCGCCAGAAAAATATGGTATATTCAACTTAGGTAAATTAGTTATATTGAGTTGAGCAGCTGACCGATCTAAGCTTTGGAAAAGAGATTGTTGTTGCAACAAAAAATTGTTCATGGTGGAATTCAGAGTTTCGCTAGTGTTATCTGTATTCGTAGACTGGACTCTAGGAGTGCGACTATTAAGACCCCGTAAAAGTGATGACTTTGTCTCAAAATATCTCCTTTCATTTTCCTCAATTTCAGAAGTTTGTCCCTCAATCAGTAAAAGGCAATCTTCAATCACGCAGAACTCCTTCCACGTCTCTTCTAATTTCCCTAAACGCGACGTTATGTCTTCTATTGTTGCCGTGTCTTCTGTACTATCGGCATATGTTTTGAGACGTGTCAGTGTGCCTTTAATACGCCCGCGATTTTGAATTAAGCTATTTTTTTCACTCATCTTGCAAAAGTCCCGATCAATTGATTAGAAAACAAGATTTTATTTAAAAAAAAAATGTATGAAAATGTGCTCACGATATTTCAGTACGGGCCACTGATAAGTCCGCTTGGTATGCCACCCAGTTATGTTTACTGTTATAGTCACTCTCTCTAAATATATGGACTGTATATGTGAATACGTATCAGAGTATATATGTAATTTAAAATGTGCACAATTTATTGGTAGAGATAGCACTCAAGGTTCTTGTTCACTTATTTTTTATTGAAATTGATAGAAACACACCATATTATGATCAATGTCTTTTATGCATTTTTTTGTGAAATTATTATATTTAAATATATGTGTATGTATATAGCTCAATAATTATTTCAAAATAATGAAAAATCATATGTAAAATGTACTTATCTGTTGCTTGTAGAGTACAATGTATTTTCTGTTGCTTGTCGCAAATTAATTCGGCTTTGAAGGACCACTTTGTATGTATGTATATTGACAACCCGCTATTGTCTACTGCTGTGTCTGATTTCTGATGATGTCCGCTCGTGATATTCACCAATTGCATGTAGTAGCACACAAACCTGATTTCCCTCGCGAATAATGCCAATGGGAAGTAAAAGATACTATCGAAAGATATTCTCTATTTGAAACTAAATTTTTATTTAACTAAATCTGAATCGGGTTCTTTACAATTCAAGCGCACGTTCTTGACTGCCATGAGTTCAATACATCACGATTACAATTCCGTTTTCTGCCTATCGATAAATTTACAGCAATGACTTAACAATAGAATTTTTTTGGAGCAAATAACTAGACTAAACACAGGGTGCTTGTTACATCATATTAACAAATTCGAAATATTTGAAGATTCAAACAAGTTAAGAAAAATGATTCTACAGCAATAGACACGATTTTACATTTAATTACATATTAAGTTGCAATTATAAAGGAGATAATTATTATGCAGGAAATCAGAAGAAGGCCGGAACAATAACTATCTTCTGGTCTTTATTCTTAATATTTTGAAATTTGCGCAGAATTGTGATTGTGGTCGTATACATCTTTCAAATTTTTACTTAAATACGCTGTTACTGTTTCTTTGTGAGGAAACTTGTTTGAGTTTTTGAAGTACTTGTTATCAAATTATAACCAAGTACTCTCATACAAGCACCTACTTTGTTGATTTGGTTATCAGAAATGTCGCACTTTTTTGTAACGGTATATATCGGAGTAGCTAATGTAGCTTTGCTCCTATATGTAGTGTAGTGGAGTAGCTAATTTAGCTTTGCTCCTATATGTAGTGTAGTGGAGTAGCTAATTTAGCTTTGCTCCTATGTGTAGTGTAGTGGAGTAGCTAATTTAGCTTTACTCCTATATGTAGTGAAGTGGAGTAGCTAATATAGCTTTGCTCCTAAGGTGTGGAATGATTAGTGTAGTGGAGTAGCTAATTTAGCTTTGCTCCTAGTATGGTGTAGTGGAGTAGCTGAACAGCTTTGCTCCTAATGATAACAACTGAATGTGTCTTGTGTTGAGTTACGATTGCAACTAGTCTTTTAATAAAAACGTTATAATATTTATACTAAAAATATAACCTTAACTGCTACGGAAGTAAAGCTAAAACTCTTAATTTATTTCCTCACAGCGCTCGCCGTATACATATATGTATAAATTACACTTTGCTCAATATCTACAGCTGACCATTATCATCCGTAAATACTATTTGTGTTAAACGTTTGGTCAATGCTACTTCACGTCATTCGTCGTGAACCATTAATTTGGTCGCCTACATACATACATTTGTTTTACCTCCGGAGCAAGGTCGTCATATTACAATGTGGGATTTCTTGCGAGCCGGGGTATTACCTCACTTTCTTTTTCCACTTGTTTTATAAGCGGAAATAATTGCTGTAGGTCAGTAATAATATGTATGTACGCGCCATTCTTTAGGTAAAATGGTATAATGTACCGCATGTATGTACATGCATGCAATGATTTGTTTCACTTGCCATGCAATGTAGGTATGTACATATGTATGTACATATTTTCTTTTAAAGTAGATCTGATAGGCAATATAAGTATGTATGTACGTAATTTGGACAAACGTATGCCTGATATGCAATGTACGTATGTATGTACGTAATTTCTTTTTTGTAAGGGCTGTATGTAACAAACCTCCCTTTTTTTAAAAAAAATGTGTTATTCTTAGAAGAGGAATAACGCATTCGAAGATTGTATATGGCTTTGATAGATAATAATAAAACAAAAAAAAACAACATGTTACATATATGTATATACATAATGCCGAGCGCTGAGACGATTACTTAGTTAGGTTGAAGAAGCTAACTTATCTGTATGCATTATCGAGATTTATTTCTAGCCTATTTATAAAATTTTTTTGTTTAAGATTAATTAGACACAGAAAGAAGAAATTTTTCTCTTATGCAGGTATAAATATGTTTTTTTTTTTTTGTATTAATATATCTGTATATCAAATTACAACTTAACCTTTTATGGCTTTACAATACCATATACGTACACATTTTTTTTTATCCTTAGTTTTTTTATTTTTACAATTTTAATTCTTTATGCTTTATATATTTATATGTGTAACATATGTTCTCATTCCAATTTTAATTTGTTGCCGCATATGTCTGTATATACGTATGTTCGCATTATAATTTTAATTTTTTGATGCATTTACTGTAATATACATATGTGTATGTACATATGTTTTCATTACCTTTTAATTTTTTATGCACCTACAATAAGATATGTATGTGTACATATGTTTTACTTATAATTTTAATTTTTTAATGCATTTATTGTAATATATGTGTATGTACATATGTTTTCATTACAATTTTTTTTTTTATGCATTTATTGCAATATATATGTGTGTACATAAGTTTTCATTATAATTTAAAATTTTTATGCGTTTACTGTACAATATATGTGTATATACATTTTCCATTATATGTCTTTATGATCTATTGGTGTATATCTAATATTTCTTTTTGTTACAATTTATTTATTTACCTTAATCTATATATATATACTATATATATATATATACTATATATATATATATACTTTTGACACCCTGCATACATATTTCTCTCCCGTTAATTTTATTATTTATATTTTAAACAAGACAGATATTTTCAATTAATTTTGGTTAACTTGGATTTGAGAAGTTACTAAACTACTTGTAAATTGCGGGGGCGTGTACATGAATTGGGATGGGTTATAGATGGTGGTAGTGGTGGTGGTGGAGGTATTTATAAATGTTGCCTCTTATTTTCCTGGGGTGGCGGGTTAGTTTGTGGCTTACTTGAATCTTTTGATTCTGAATGAACGGTCTGAGAAGCCGCTTCTGGGGCGTTGGTTAGGGGTTTTACTCTCGCTTTGTGAGCTTTGGTGATCTCTGATTGGAAGTTTTGGGAAATTTGTTTGACTTTGTTCATCGATATCTTTTCCTGGTTTGGAATATGAAGATTAGATTTGACATCTTCTTTGCATTTGGTATTTAAGTTACCCGGAATTTCTACTTTACGTTGTAGAGGTGTCTCAGCATCTAACTGAGATTTTGGATTACTTACGATTACCACATTGGGCATTTCCACTATGCTTTTCTTTTTCTTGTTCTTTATAGTTTTACATAACTTCAGTATACCAATTATACTGAGTAATAAAATTACCAATGAACTCAGAGATAGGGAGCTTATTTGAACCATTTGTGATTCAGTTCGCTCTTTTCTCTGCTTTTCCAGTGTTTTTATTTGTTCTTCCAATTGATCTAAAGAGTAAGAATTCTCATTCAGAATATGATTGGCATCTTCTGCTCTTATCATAACTATATGTTTTTTTACGGTGTTGTTAGCATGTTGGATGAAGTTCTGAATGGTTTCAGTTAGATTTGAATTTATGAATGAATTCTTACTTGGTTTCTTGTTAAATTTGGCAATAAAAATAAAAGGAATTAACTAATTATTGTCTTTCTTTAATCAAAACAAAAAAGGTTTTAGCTCTGATTTGGTATGTTGAGGTGGAATGTATTCTTTATCTTTCTTTTAAAAGGTTAACTATTATTCGTGGAATGGTTTTAACCTGTTGTTGTGCACTGTTGCTCTTCGTTTGCCGGTTTGAATAATAGTATTTACAGGATTGAAAGCTTTTATTACTAGATATGGACCTAGCCATATCTGGGACAACTTGTGTTTCTTAGCTTGATTCTTCAATAATACTTTATCACCTGGTTGGAAAGTTACTGGTCTTGAATGTTTATCGTAGTGTAGTTTTGACTTTTCCTTAGCGTTAAGTAAATTTTTTCGGGCAATAGCGTAGGTTTTCTGTAATTTGTACCTAAGAATATGGTAGTAACTTTCGTGATTGTACATTGGGTCTGGCTCTCTTCTTAGATTTGAAGGTACATCCGCTGTAAATCCAAACAGACAGTCCATTGGAGTGAGCTTAGTGCCTTCATCTGGACTATTATTATACACAAAAGCCGCAGTTCTCAGGAATCGATCCCAAGCCTTTAGATTTTCGGATACAATAGTTCTTAAATACTCTACTAGTGGTCTGTGGGTTCGTTCAAGTGCACCGTTGGATTGTGGGTGATAAGCGGATGTTTGCAGTTTTTTAATCTTTAAGAGCTTACAAACTCGTTTGAAGAGATCGCTTAAGAAGTTGGAGCCTTGATCAGTTACTACCTTTTTAGGAATGCGGTAACGAGTAATTATCTCGTCGAAAAATATTCCTGCTACCGTTTCTGCTTCGCCATTCGGCATGGCGTAGCAGTCTACGAATTTCGTAAGATTGTCTTGAAAAGTCAAAATATATTTGTTTCCTGAGTGCGTTTCCTCAAGAGGACCTACGATGTCCAGATATACTTTTTCGAATGGCATTAGGGCAGTATCCGTTATGACCATTGGCATACGATTAGATTAGATTAGATTCGTAGAGGGGTGTGTAGGCACAGCCTCGCAATCACCGCGACCTAAAAGATCTATTGTGAGTCCCCGTTGAATTTATTCCCTTTCTAGGTTCAGACTGTTAATAAAGTCTAGGATCCTTCTGGGATTGAGGTTCCGTACGTAGTTAGGTGTAGGAAAAGCATGTTCGAGATGGAGTAATCTCCGCCTGGTCAATGCTTCGCAGTTGCAGAGCAGATGCTCCGAGGTTTCATGAGCATCCTGGCAAAAGCGGCAGGATGAAGTCTCAGCCAAGCCCATCTTGTTAAGGTGATACCTCAAGGGGCAATGGCCTGAGAAGAGTTCTGTAATTGTTTTATTGGCATACGATACTCTGGGCTAGCCTTCATTTTTTGGCATTTAGTACATTTGCGGACATATTATCTAACCGAGCTGAGCATGTTTTTCCACTTGTACTTCCTTTTTATTCTTTTATAGGTTTTGAGTACACCTTGGTGACCACCGAATGCAGAATCGTGGTAGTCCTTTAAAATTGTTTCGATTTCCTCCGGGTCCGTGATAATTTCCGGCAATTTAACTTGGGAATCTATAAGATTATTTTTTATAGGAGATTTGCTGTGTTCAGATACAACATTTTCAAATAGGCTGTTCTCAGTTGAGCCAATCTCAACTGAGTCTTTTATGAAGTTCTGAGAATTCTTTTGAACTTTATGGGGAGTTTTCTGAACTACGTCTTCCATTTCTGTCTCCCTTGCTTGAGCTCTTGTAACTACGTGACAATGTGCGTGTGTAGGTTTTGAGGGTGGCGGCGAACTAAACTCATTTTCTTCTATATCGGAATCGGCTCGGTGATGTACCTGAGCTTCCACAACGAATGAATTGGAGTTTGTCTGGTTTAGCTGGGCAGGTATTCGACTAAGCGCATCTGCATTAGTATTATATTTTCCAGGGTTATATTCAATTTTGTAGTCAAACTCCGAGAGTTTATGATGAAACCTGACTAATCTCGATGTTGGGTCTTTCACGTTGAATACGCCTTTAAGGGGCTTGTGGTCGGTGTAGACCGTGAAATTTCTGCCCTGCAAATAACACCTGAAGTTCCTGGCGGCCCATACAATAGCGAGTAACTCTTTTTCTATTGTGGAGTATTTTTGTTCCGCCTTATTTAAACTTCTACTTGCATAGGCTATAGGCTTGTCTTCGCCTATTTTCCCTTGGGATAAGACAGCTCCCAACGTCTCGTTGCTAGCATCTGTTGTCAAGTTAAAGGGTTCAGTAAAATCAGGATATGAGAGAAGGGGATGATTTACAAGTGATCTTTTAATTTCCTCGAAAGAGTTTTGGCACTTTTGCGTCCAAGTAAATTTAACGTCTTTGCGTAAAAGATTTGTTAGGGGTCTGACTATTTTTGAAAAGTTCGGAATGAACTTGCGGTAGTAGTTAGCCAACCCAAGGAACGATTGGGTTCGGGGTTGAGGAAAATTTTGGACACAACTTGTTTTGCTGGGATCAGGAAATGCTCCTTCGTTTGAACATTTGTGTCCGAGGTAAATCACTTCCCTGCGAAGGAACTGGCACTTTTCGGGCTGTAATTTAAGGTTATGAGCTCGAAGTCTGTCGAATACCTTAGTCAATTTCTCGTTGTGATCTTGCAAATTTGTTCCATATATTACGATATCATCGAGATAGACAAAGCATTCTAAGCCTTGGAGACCCGTTAGAATGTAATTCATTAATCGCTGGAAGGTCGCAGGCGCGCCTTTCAGCCCAAATGGCATTCTCTTAAATTCATAGTGCCCATATGCGGTACTGAACGCAGTTTTGGGTCTATCCTTCGGATCAACAAGTACTTGGTGATACCCGCTTGCTAGATCGAGTGTAGTAAAATATCTGGAGTGTCCAAGTTGATCCAGTATATCTTCTATCCTGGGTAATGGAAAAGCATCTCCTATAGATTTCTCGTTAATTTTACGGAAATCTACTACTACTCGCCAGCGTTTATTGCCGTCAGGCCCAGCTTTCTTGGGAACTACCAGCAATGGAGAACTCCACGGGCTTTTACTTAATTGGATTATGTCGTTGTCCAACATTTCCTTAATTTGCTCATTTATGACTGCCCGATGTGTTTCTGGGAGTCGATACATTTTCTGATTTATTGGTGGTTGATTATGTAATGTAGGAATGGTGTGTTTTATACTGTTAGTGTATGTTAACTTGTCCCCCTTTAGATGGAAAAGGTCATTATAGTCATAACATAGTTCTAGAATTGATTTTTTCTCTTCTTGATTTAAGTTTTTATCCAACAGTAATTCTTCACGTAAAGCCACAAGTCTGTCTGGACTGTACTTTGAAATGTGGTTTACGTTTATTGAATATGGATTCGAGTTAAAATTTTTCGTATCTTTTACGAAGTTATTGGAATTTTTGCAATGTGCATGGGGGGAAGGTGGATCACCTTCTTTCTGAGAACTTTGGGAACTTATTTCGTCCAAAGATGAATAGAGAGATTTTATGTTGTATATGTTTTTGTCTTGTGCACGTGGGAAAAAAGGATCGCCTTCTTTCTGGGAACTTTGGGAATTTATTTCGTACAAAGGTAACTGTAGAGAGCTAATGTTATAATAATTAACTGGAACTAGAGTAAGTTTTAATTTTCTTAGGAATGCAGGTTCTGTGTTTACGTTCAGAACAGATAACGGTATGAAATTTTTATGAGGACTAACTAGACAATTTGCGACAAATACTCCTTCTTGAATCTCCTGAGACAAACAGAGTATTTCCTGGTCCAGTTGTACTGGTATGCTCAGTATGATTTGAGATCGAGGGGGTATTCTATGAGATCGCTGAAGTTCTACTTCATATTGCCTACCTTCATCTTCATTCAAAGTGTTTGAAATTTCTTCAATTGGAAGTAAGGAACTTTTGTTTTTGGGTGCCCGTGAAACGGTAGTAGATTCAGATCCCTCCACTATTTGATCCTTTGGTATATCCTCTCCATCTTCTATGGATGTTTCGAGAGGTACCGTGAATTCAATAGGGTTGGTTTCCGTGCGAGGAAACCGGAGTAATCTGTTAGGCCCTTCTATATTGCAATTTTTTGCAAGAAAATCGTTACCTAATAGCCCATCGTGCGAGATTTGGGCGTTATCTTCTACAACCTGTAGATTGCACGGGATACTGCTGCTTAATAAAGAGGTGCCTTGGCAGTTACCCAATGTTCTTCCTTCTCCAAATGGAGTTTTCAAAGTGACCTTTTGTCCTGTTTCTATCCGTTTTTGTATATTTAATGCTTCCTGTTTTATTAGGCTTACTTCGGCTCCAGTGTCTACTATCAGCCGAACGGCTGTGTTTTTACTTATGTCCAATGGTAATTTTACCACTGGAACATTTTCTCTAGTTTGTTTCTTTGTTGTTTGAGTAGACCCTGAAGTAAGTTGCACTGTTCTATTTAATGTCGAGCCGGGGATTTTTCGGTCGACAGTGTACCGTTTCCCGAATGTGTGGCCTCCCATCGTTGTTTCTGCTGGCATGTGGACACCGTATGGCTTCTTCGGCCACAAAAATCGCACATATTTTGTATATGGTTTATTCTTTGCTCCCGATTTGCAGAGCCCCACCGAGCATGATTGTTACTGTTTGCATGTTCGGGTGGTGCCTTGGCATTTTGCTTGCAATGTTGGGCATCATGGCCTTTTATTCTGCAGTTTACACAGAAAGGAGTATTTTTTCGTTTCAGACATTCGTCATATGTGTGGCCCTTGTAGTTGCAGTAGCTGCAGGTGATTTTATTCAATAGCAATTTTTGTTTGTCGAATATTTTTTCTCCTGTATGTCGAGACAAAGAATTTTGGCAAAGAGGTGGGCTTCCTAAAGGTTTTCGTGTGAAACTGGTTTGAGTGGAATGCCAATTATTTGTAGGGTTCCCATCAGTATTAAAAGACACTGATGGCACCTTTAGAGGCTCCCCTATGGGAGGTATATTGAATTCCGTTTTTATATTGGGTTTGCTCATCTCATTGGTGTAAGGGTATGGAGCAACACTCTCGTGAATAGGGAGATTATAAGTATTAGCATAATTTGTAGGATTATGCTTTAAAAAGTTCTCCATTGGGAAATTGCTTGTGGTATTAGAAATGTAATGATTGGGTTGTGGGATATGAAAGAGTCCTTGTTGCAATCTTTCCATATCTAGTGCCCTTTGAATGAGCTGGTCTACTGAATCTTCATTCAAGGTAAGTAGATATGCACTTAGATGCGGATTAGTTGCACCACTCTTTACTGAAGCCATAGCGAAATCCTCTATTTGTCGTTTCACCACGTTAAAATTTTCAGCACCGTATTTGTTATGTGCTGCTTCGTTACATTGTAACAATAGGCCTTTTAGCCCAGTGGTGAATGAGTTAAAAGACTCGTGTGGATATTGTCGACAAGTAATTAGTCTGTTTATCAGCTCATGGTATGTCTCACGAGGTAAATAATTACGATAAAGCAATTTTTCAACCTCTTCAAATGTTGTGAGCGAGCTTGAAGCGATTAGCTGGTATGCATTACCTCTCAACCTAGTGGGGAAAATTTGCATAAAAGCTACTTTTTCTTCCGCTTCTAGACATTGCTGTATTTGTTTACAACAGCCTAAAAAAGTTTGTAACTCTGTGAGGATGTGGGAGCTGAATTCCCCAGAGAATAAGGGCACCATTTGTGCCGTTAGTTTAACCACCTTTTCATAATTCACTGGCATTTTGTTTGTTTTGTTTATTTGTTCAGTCTGGATTATATCTGGCGTGCCTTTATCTGAATTAGGCGTGATTAACGATTTTTCTGTTATTAGATCGTTTAAACTATTGTTCCTTATGAGAAAGTTAATCAAACTGTGCCTTCTGAAACGTTTGCCTGAACGATGTTCGCGATACAGTTTATGGATGGTCTGCTTTGGGGGGAATTTTGCTCTACTATAGGGCTATCTGAAGGGCTTCCTGGAGGACTAGTGTTATCAAACGACAATGAACTTATTGCCGTCTCAAAATTGGAGCATGACAAGCTTCGGTTAGGTTTAGGCATGAAAGCCAAAACTTCGAGTTTCCACGAGTAATTGTGAGAGAGAGAAGTAGGGAAGAAAAGGGAATAAGTAGTTTAGTGCCTTTTGTTAAAAAAAAAAAACAAAGAAATTTGCATGAATGTGTGAGATTTGCCCTTATAGTTAATAACGGCTACTTAGATTGGAATTACTTTTCCAAGATGAAAAGAGGGCGAGAAGAATCAGCGATTTTTTTTTGTTTTTTTTTTAATGTGTTAGATATACTTTAAAACTATCTAAATTGAATTCGCTAATAATTTTTGCCTCTTTTTTAACAATTTTTATAAAGACTTACTTAAAACTTTGTTGTTTCTTCTCTATCGTAGTGTTTTGCTAAGCCGTATTTTTTCTTTCTTCAATTAGGTTATCTATTGAATTCGTACTGCAGTTTGGGGCTTCTTCCGTGTGTTGGCTGGGTTAGAAGCGCCCTATCGTGGTATTTCTGATATCAGATTCAACAGTTAGATGTTCGTATGCACTCGTAGGTTCGAGGATCAAGGTTTTTCAAGTATCTGTAGGTTGAACTATCTTCCTTGATCATACCGGCTGCGCCAATTTTGTTACTGTTTCTTTGTGAGGAAACTTGTTTGAGTTTTTGAAGTACTTGTTATCAAATTATAACCAAGTACTCTCATACAAGCACCTACTTTGTTGATTTGGTTATCAGAAATGTCGCACTTTTTTGTAACGGTATATATCGGAGTAGCTAATGTAGCTTTGCTCCTATATGTAGTGTAGTGGAGTAGCTAATTTAGCTTTGCTCCTATATGTAGTGTAGTGGAGTAGCTAATTTAGCTTTGCTCCTATGTGTAGTGTAGTGGAGTAGCTAATTTAGCTTTCCTCCTATATGTAGTGAAGTGGAGTAGCTAATATAGCTTTGCTCCTAAGGTGTGGAATGATTAGTGTAGTGGAGTAGCTAATTTAGCTTTGCTCCTAGTATGGTGTAGTGGAGTAGCTGAACAGCTTTGCTCCTAATGATAACAACTGAATGTGTCTTGTGTTGAGTTACGATTGCAACTAGTCTTTTAATAAAAACGTTATAATATTTATACTAAAAATATAGCCTTAACTGCTACGGAAGTAAAGCTAAAACTCTTAATTTATTTCCTCACAGCGCTCGCCGTATACATATATGTATAAATTACACTTTGCTCAATATCTACAGTTGACCATTATCATCCGTAAATACTATTTTTGTTAAACGTTTGTATTTTGTTTATAGACGTACATACATAAATATAAATTTTGTTAAATGCTTGCAGCTGGTCAATGCTACTTCACGTCATTCGTCGTGAACCATTAATTTGGTCGCCTACATACATACATTTGTTTTACCTCCGGCGCAAGGTCGTCATATTACAATGTGGGATTTCTTGCGAGCCGGGTATTACCTCAATTTCTTTTTCCACTTGTTTTATAAGCGGAAATAATTGCTGTAGGTCAGTAATAATATGTATGTACGCGCCCTTCTTTAGGTAAAATGGTATAATGTACCGCATGTATATACATGCATGCAGTGATTTGTTTCACTTGCCATGCAATGTAGGTATGTACATATGTATGTACATATTTTCTTTTAAAGTAGATCTGATAGGCAATATATGTATGTATGTACGTAATTTGGACAAACGTATGCCTGATATGCAATGTACGTATGTATGTACGTAATTTCTTTTTTGTAAGGGCTGTATGTAACAACGCTAATATGTAATGGTAAACCTATATCTCAATCTGGGATGTTAAACAATACATCAAAAGAACCAAAAGCTAGTTGGACTCCCCTTAATGTCAAGCCAAAACGAGAATTCCCGTTTTTCGTCTTAAGTTCAGCTCAAAAGCGATATTGGGAAAAGATAAACTCCTTCTCTTTTGACAACTTCAGTCCAAACCATAGTTCAGATAGTTCAGATGATACAGACACAATACCGACCGAAGAAGGTGCCAGTGGAATCTCTCAAAGTCATAAGGAAATTCCTGTGCCATTAAGATCAGGTCTAGTGTATCAGAGACGAACTAAATCCCTATTAGAATTAGGAAAAGACGGTGAAACACACCTTTGCAGTTCTGAAGAATTACGGGAACAACCGGAGGCAAGGCCACAAGACGCTAACATGGCTAACGTTGATATTTCAAAAGTGAACCAGTTAATCTTCAATAGTATACCTATTTTAACTGGGGAAATAGGTCCAAGCCTCGCACCAGAGGTAACGGTTTTCACCAATTGCTGCAAATATGTAATGAATTGCTTAACTGCCGAAGAAATTCCTATCTTTTTAACTCTACTGCCCACACGTTTTAGAGGTAGAGCAGCTACTTCCTTAGAGGGAACACAATTTGAGAATTTCAGTGCGTTAGAAACCAAGATTCATTGCAAACTGGTAAACACAAAAAGCTTTGTAGCTTTGGTAAATGAACTCCGAGTACTATATCAGATGCCCGGCGAAACATTGACCGATTTCGCAAATAAAGTTCATGCGTTATATAAAAGCTGTCTGTCCCAAATTGCTCAACGATATAATGGTGAAGCTGCTACAGCAGTACAAGCCGAGTTAACAGAGACTGCGATCTATGTATTCAAAACAGGGATAATAAATCCCACCCATAAAATGTTTCTCATACAAGACACAAGTAATGAGTTGACCTCTGTACTTGAAAAGGCTCAGAAATTAGAGGAGGCTGAAAGACAGGCAATGTCAATAGTTCATAACCCCTTAGGCATGGGTTTAATGAATCCAATAGCTACAAGTGGCTATTCAATGTACCCTAACCCATCCCCCAAAATGCCAAATTCTTTCATTGAACAATAACCAAGAAATCGATATCAAGGGAGGCAGGAAAACCCCCCAGCCGGTTTGAAAATAACAAACGATATCCGAAAGTAAGGTGCAGCTTCTGTAATAGAACCAATCACACATTCGACGAATGCTTTGAAAGGAAAAAGTCAGAGTTTTGCACAAATTGCCAAAACTATGGACACGTCGTTCAGAATTGCAGGAGAAACCCCTTTAACCAAAGACCTCAAGTAAATTCGATGCAATTCAATCAAAGAGCGAATTCACAGGTAGTAACTATGTCAAACACTGTAGATAGATGTTAGTTTTGTCAGAGAAAAGGGCACACTTTAAATAATTGTCATGCGAAACAAGAGTGGGAGAGTAAGATACGGAAACAAACAAATAACCAGTCGGAAAACTAAAAATAGGCTTGCGTCGATACCGCGGAAGCCTAAAAGACGATGAAGAAAAATGGTGTCAGCCCGCCCAAAATCCGAAGTGTTCAGTAAAATTGCCGTTGGATATAGCAGCTATATCCACGGTCGAACTCTTAGTCGACACGGGCGCTGACGTTAGCCTTTGAAAAAAATCCACATTGCGATCGAACACTCCTATCAATGAATGGAATAAAACAAGCCTTAATTGTGCCTTCGGGGAAGGCGAGACAACCAGAACATGCGAGGGAAAATTCTTACTAAAGAATCCACAAACATGCGAATTCCATGTGGTCAAAGATAGCGATGAGGATAACGTTCCATATGATGGGATACTGGGCTATAACTTCCTGTCAAAGACTTGCAATGTTAAGTGTCCCAAAGGAACACTACAGTTTCCAATAACAGACATGAAAAGGATACCATTCTCGATACCAGTCAGTTCTCACGCTCGCTTAGAGGAATTGAAGCGAAATAGTAGTTTCCATAGGGGCTCTGACTGCGTTAGACCGATCATAAGTCATGAAAAGTAACCTGGCAAAAAATCGCTTACACAAAACACAGGGCCACTAAAAGAGATGAAGTTACTGAATCAGGTAACTAAGGGATGTTTTTCCAAACCGAGCGAAAACATACAAGCCAGTCGAAGGCGACTCGTAAGGTTTGAGACTCAGAAAGCAATCCACATACCTGCACGTTCAGAAAAACTGGTAAAAATCCCCACAAAAATTAATGGTGAATTTGTGTGCTTCTCAAAAGAATTGCAACCAGGTATCTTTATAGGAAACTGTCTGACAAAGTTCTACTTAATGTTAATGAAAGTGAACAAAGTTTAAATGTTATAGATGTGGAAATACAACCAATCTTAGATTACGATATTATTGCTTTAAAAGATTTTAGCGCGAAAACTATAACGCTGAGCTTGCAATGCCGCCACAACAAGAAGGTAATAAGCGCATAAAAGCAAGTCAACAAAATAAAGTTAATGCGAGAATTAAAGCTGGTGCGTTCTGCATAAACACTACGAATGAACACACGGTGAAGGAGCGAATTAAAATTTTGGAAGAAAAAATTTTATGGGATGATACCCTGAACAAAGAAGAGAGAAAAGCGGTGCTCGATATATGCCATGAGTACCACGATATATTGTTATTACCAGGAGATAAATTAACCTGTACTAATTCTATTAAACATGAAATCCCTATTCTACAAGATCATTCGCCTATTAATCAGAGGATGTGCAGACTACCAGAGGTACAAAGAAACATAATAAGAAACCAAGTGGAGGAAATGTTAAGAAATGACATTATAACTCCGAGCACTAGTCCATGGAATTCACCCCTCCTTGTTGTTCCCAAGAAAGAAGGAGTAAATGGAGAGAAGCAATGACGTGTTGTTGTCGATTTCCGGAAGTTGAATTCTATTACAATATGAGATGCATTCCCACTTCCTAGGATCGAAGATATATTCGACCAACTGGGGCACTCCCGATATTTAACTACCTTAGATCTGGCTAGTGGATATCATCAAGTCTTAGTACAGGAAAAGGATCAATTTAAAACATCCTTTAGTACTCCACTTGGACATTTTGAATTCAAACGAATGCCGTTTGGACTTAAAAGTGAGCCAGCAACATTTCAACGCTTGATGAACCATGTCTTAACTGGACTCCAAGGTTTTAAGTGTTTCGTGTACCTGGACGACATTGTCATATACGGAAGAAATCTTTCAGACCACAAAAAGAAGCTCAGACAGGTATTAGAAAGAATGAAATTGAGCAATCTAAAACTGAAAATAGAAAAATGTAATTTCCTAAGAAAAGAAGTGATCTACTGAGGACATAAATGCTCGAGTAAAGGGGCTCTACCAGATCCCTCTAAAGTAAGTTGCGTAAAAGACTTTTCAAAGCCGAAAACAGTGAGACAAGTTCAGTCGTTCCTGGGATTAGCAAATTATTACCGAAAGTTTATACCCAACTTCTCTAAAATTGCAGAGCCACTTAATAAACTCTTGCGTAAAAATGGTTCCTTCAAATGGTCGGAGGAGTGCGAAAAGGCCTTTACAGAACTAAAAAAGGCATTAATTACTCCACCTTTATTAATATACCCAGAGTTTGACAAACCATTTATGTTAACCACAGATGCTAGTGGAGAGGCACTTGGTGCTGTTTTATCTCAGGTGGCCAGGACCAACCAATTGCATACGCAAGTAGGATATTGAATAAAGCGGAACGGAATTATTCCACTACGGAAAAAGAGCTATTAGCAATAGTTTGCGCAACTAGAAACTTTCGATGCTATTTATATGGACGAAAATTTACAATCTATACAGATGACAAGCCGCTTAAAGGAACCTTTAATACTAAAGATCCGACCTCCCGACATATAAGCTCTCAGAGTATGAGTATAATATCGAATATAAACCGGGAGATACAATAAGAACGCAGATGCATTAAGCAGAATACCCAGCGATAACAGTGAGCAGCCAGTGAACAATAACGTTTTTAAAGAAACAAATGATAGAGAAGAAGAACTTAATAACACAATAATTACAAGAGTGCAAGTCCATCGTGGAATAAACTCGGAGACTGGTGAAAAAGACAAGAAATTATGTCTCGCAGTAACTAGATCTAGGTCTAAAGCTAAGAATAATGTAACCCAAATTGAAGATATACTTCCCACAACCCCTAATAAAGAAACTGTAAATGATAGAGACTCCGAAACTCATTCGATTAGTTCAACAGATTCGACAGAAGAAGAAAATGTGCCAATTTTAGGTAACCGGAATGATATGGATACCATTCTTCGTGATTACCATAATGCACCACCTTGGAATTTATAAAATGTATAAGCGTATAAGAAAAAAAGCTACAAATGGAGAGGTATGTTAAGGGATATTCATAAGTTTATTGAGCAATGTGTTAAATGTAGTAGGAATAAACATAGTAAAAATACAAAAATGCCCATGGTAATTAGTTCTGTCGCCGAGAAACCCTTTGACAAAGTATATATCGATATTGTAGACCCTTTGCCAGAAACTTAGAATGGCCATAAACACATTCTCACACTTTTGGATGACACAACTCGAATATTTGACTGTGTGCCACTGCTAAATGGAGAAGCATCTACTGTAGCCAACGGATTCTACAAGCTGATGTTGAAATATAAGATCCCAAAAGCAGTAGTTACCGATCATGGTGCAAACTTTACTCGCGATCTATTCAAGCGGCTATGCAGGTTATTTACTGTTAGGAAACTTCAGATAACTGCATATCATCCTCAGGCAAACGGAGCACTGGAAGGAGTACACGGGCCTTTCGTTGAATACTTAAAAAACATTACAGAGTGGGACCAATGCTTGAAGAAGCAGTCCATTTACGTAATAATGCACCACATGTTGGGGCTAAGCATACTCCAATGGAAGCGCTGTGGGGTTTCTATGACCCACCCCCTAATAATCTCAAAAGGAACCCCGAACTTATATACAATTACGTGTGCCAGAGGAAAAGGAGAATGCAAGTGCTCCACCAAAAGGTTAGGGAAGAACTACTCAAGAGCAAAGTAAAGTCCAAACAATATTACGACAGGAATGCAAAAATAGTTAAATTTCATGTAGGCGACCAAGTTTTGCTAAGAAATCCCAGTAAAAAACACAAACTATCACCAAACTGGACAGGACCGTATGAAATTAAAAGAATAGATAGCGAAGTAAACTGCACTCTACAAATTGGGCGAAAGTTAAGAAGAGTCCACAATAACAGACTAAAATTACTTTAGTCTAAACAAACAAACAAACAAAAAATATTGATACTGAGGACCGTTAACTAAAATTATTATTATCTACAGATGATGTTGCTGTGGTTGTTCATAGTCATACTGATATCTGGAATAACCGCACAAGTGGACGTGACCTCACTCCAGCCCACTGGCGTGGTATTCGAACCTCTGACACCAACATACCTATATTCCCAAACTTGGATTATTTACACACAAATTCGGATGATTCAGGAAGCCGAAGCCTTGGGATTTATCGAAAAATGCGAGACAATAATGAAAGAACTTTGCAAACAACTAGAGACCGTTATAGAAGTAGAATCGTGTCGTGTATGGGACGAAGAATTAACCAAGCAGGTAAGAAAGATTAAAAATAGATTAATGGACATAAACTTGTATATGCAAAGCAGGGAAAAGCGAGCTTTAGCTGACATAGTAGGTAGAGCCAGTAAATTTCTGTTTGGAACTATGGACGATAGGGACGCTCAGGAGATATATATCAAGTTAGATAATTTAGACAAACAAAGCTCTGAAAATGCTCATTTAATGGAAAAGCAAATAAGTATTGTAAAATCTAATTTCAATGAAGCCCTTCATGCTTTCACGAATCTAACCATAGAACAAGAAAATTTAGAGGAACGATTTAATAAACTGGTGGATAGTTTTATAAACTATACCAAAATAACGAAAACTGAAATAAGAAATGTGCACATTAAGACAGACATCAATGCAATTCTAATCTACATATTACACCAATTTCAACAAATATACCAGAGAATAACAAATGAATTTACAATAATAAATGCTTTACACCCACACACACTGCATCCCCTCATATTATCGGCAAGAGATATAGCGGAAACATACACAGAGATAAGTCAAAAAGGGCTGACCTTGTAGACTTTAAAATTATGAATCAAATAATCCAGACTGACTCCATACAGGTGAAAGATAAGCAATTTATTAGGATACTTCTACCACTCCCCGAAAACATTATGTATACCCTTAATAAGATCTACATACTTCCCACTTCCATTACAACAGAAACGTCGTCAATTCATTTCATTTCATTTCATTTCATTTCGTTTATTTCAATCTACGGAATAAATCCTACAGATTACAAGAATTTATACAAATATCAGTATGTATATAATACTGAATTCATCAAAACAAATCAGAAGTTATTTAAAAACTAAACTAATTACAAATCTATAAAGCTTAAACGGAAAAATTCCAAAATATTTATCTTAAATCTCTCTCTAGATATATTAAAATCATGTAATGAATCAACCAAGTTGTAGTTAGAAATAGCCTGTGTGATAGGTTCACGGTAACCAAAGTTCGATCTATGAAAGGGTACAACCAATAAACGTCTAGGACGAATATATCTTTGAGGCACATAGAAGGGAATTAAAGATAGCAGTTCTGGACACGAAATCCTACAACTAAGTACATCATGGACCAGCATTATTGAACTTATGACTCTTCTAGACTGTAAGGAATGCAATCCTAATAAAAGGCAACGTGATTTATAGTCTAACGTAAGATCCCAATTTAGTTTTGACACAGCAAAACGTGTAAATTTTCTTTGAATCCGCTCAATACGTCTAATATGAGTTATTTGAGTAGGCATCCATACAACGGATCCGTATTCTAAAACGGACCGTACCAATGAAAAATATAGTGATTTTAATGTTAAGGGATCTTTAAATTCACCTGTCTGCCTCTTTAAAAATCCTAGCAACTGAAAAGCTTTAGATGTAACATAATCGATATGCTCTTTAAACGATATCTTCTTATCAAATATTACACCTAGATCAGTTATACTTGAGGGTCTGTCAAGAATAACATTTCTGACACTATAACGAAAGGATATGTGATGTGCTAAATGGTAAAATGACATAGCTTTGCATTTAGAGGCATTTAGTTCGAATGAATTTGTTACACACCAGGATTCTAGACTATTCAAATCCTGTTGAAGCTCCATGCAATTACTAAAGGTATTTATAGTCATAAAAAGCTTTAAATCATCCGCAAAAAGAAGGCAGTTAGCAAATAAAAAACAGGAGATAATATCATTGATGAAAAGAATAAACAGAATAGGACCCAAATGACTTCCTTGTGGTACGCCTGACTTCACATGAATCGCCTGAGACTTGCAGTTACCAATTTTCACGAACTGTACGCGGCCAAACAAGTATGAACCAAGCCATCCCAACAAGGAAGAGTGGAAGCCAAGTGATCTTAGTTTATTAATCAAAAGTGTATGATTAATCTTATCAAAGGCTTTCGTGAAATCTGTATAGATCACATCAGCCTGTTTACCTGACTCAATAGCTTTGATTACCTTATTAGAAAAAATTATTAAATTAGTATTAGTAGATTTTCCCTTAACAAAACCATGTTGTTCATCGCAGATCCCGAGTTTTACGGAGTCGTAAATTTTTTCAGTAACTAAGGACTCTAACAACTTAGGAATTGGGTGAAGCTTTGAAATAGGGCGATAATTGTCTATCATATGTTTTGAGCCACTTTTGAAAACAGGTGTAATAAAAGAAGTTTTCCATTTATCAATAAAATATCCAGAAGACAGAGATTATTTTATTTATTATTTTTATTATTTATTATTAATTAGATTTGGTGCAACAAGAATTACATCTTTTTGTTTTGTACCTAAAGCAACGGAACATATTAAAAATAAGAAAAAGATAAAAGAAAGGAGTATAAGAGTATAACCGTATAAAACAACAAATAGCAGTACAACTAGTAAATAAAAAAGATAATAAAAAATAAAATAACTCTAAGTAGAATAAGAGAGAGAGAGAAAAAGAAAAAAACATATGTGAACAAAAATTAAAGAATCATAAATCATAAATGTAGTACATCAATTCAAACCACAAAAGTGCTCCATTACGCCCTTCCTGAAAGCTCCAAGTGCAGTCAACCTTTGAATATGACTAGGAAGTGAGTTCCAAAGTCGAACAACTTGAACCAAAAAGGAGCGTGCACCAATCAGAGTATTAAATTTGGGTGTAAGTATATTAATTCGCCGTTGCGAGCGAAGGAATGTGAGAGACGACGACAGATACTCAGGACCATTACAATAAATTATTTTATGGAGAAAACACAATAATTTAACATCGAAATACATTTTAAGGGAGCAACCAACTATGGAGGATATATACGGCGATACATGATCATGACGACGTAAGCCATGCACAAAACGAACACAGTCATTAAAAGCAACATTTATTTTACTAGCACACACAGAGTCAAGACAGGGAAAAATTACGAAACCGTACAAGAAAAATGGAAAGATAAGTGCCTTAATTAACCTTATACGTGTTGTAGTTGGTAGAAGCGGCGCAGTTATCCTGAGCCTTCTTAAAGTTGCATAAATCTTTGCCAGAGATGAGTTGATATGATCACAGCAGGTCATTTTATTATTAAGGACAACACCCAAATTTTTAGCTTTATCAACACGACTTAGGGTTAAATTATTGAGGTAAACTGTAGGTAAGTACAAATTTTCATCAAGCTCCGTACGCGAAAAAATGGTATAGCATGATTTTGATGGATTAAGAGATAGAGAATTATCAATTGACCACTTATAAATGCGAGCTAAGTCACTATTTAGTTTATTTACATATGTATTGATAAAGCTAGTTGGTGCGCTAATATAAAGTTGACAATCATCAGCATATAGGTGTATATAAGAGTGTCTTACTACAGAAGGCAAGTCATTAATGTACAACCCAAATAACAATGGTCCTAAGATCGAACCCTGGGGAACACCGCAAAGTATTCTGGCGGTCTTTGATAATCGGTCGGCAGATTTTACTTGTTGTGTCCTGTCAGAAAGGAAACTATGAATGAGCCTGATAGCAGATGATGACATTCCAAATTTAGAATATAATTTATCTAGCAGCATTTCGTGATTAAGACTATCGAAAGCTTTAGAAAAATCAAGAAGAACTAGGTAACAAATCTCTTTTCGGTCCAAAGCGAATCTCAAATCTGTAGTGACTTTTACTAGGGCAGTCTCGCATGAATGATTTCGGCGGTATCCTGACTGCCATTGTGTAAGGTATGAGTACTGATTCAAATAACTGAGAAGTTGATTACTTAAAAGTTTTTCGAAAACTTTTGAAAGGTAACATAATATGCTGATAGGTCTAAAATCAGAGGGAGTAGAAGGACAGGGCTTTTTGGGAACGGGAATAACAAGGGCATGTTTCCACATAGCTGGGAAAGTGGAGGAAATGAATATATGATTAAGTAAGTGGGATATGACAGGTAAAACATTCGGCAATAGTAGTTTTATGAATTTGGGTGGAATCCCATCAGGACCAACAGCATGTGATTTTATGCTACACATCGCCACCAGAATATCATTTTGATCAGCACAGCGAAATGCAAATCCATCAGAACTTTCATTAAAATTAAAATTGGATAAGAAAGAGTGAGTTCCACCTATAGCATTGCTTTGAACAGAACTAAAGTGCAGATTTAGAGAATCAGGCTCCAAATCACAGCGAGAATCTGCTTTTGCATGAACACCGTGTGTTTTAAGATTTTTCCACAGTGTCTTAGGCGGTAAACTATTATTAAATATTTGACCAAAATATGCGCGTTTTGCAATATTGATCTTGGAATTTACAAGGTTTCGTACTTTTTTGTAAGCCAATCTTGAATTATTCGTTCTAAGCCTCTTGTAACGACGATATAGATATTCGCGTTCATTTATTAGATCATGAATCTCTGACGAGAACCAAGGTATAGCATTAGGTCTAGCAATCTTGGTACGAAGTGGAGCAAACTCATCATGTAGCAAATTTATAAATAGATAAAATAAATCAAACTTATCGTCAATGTTCATAGTATAATATATCTTATCCCATGGGAGACTATTGTACCTTTCAAGTAGCGCACCAGAGTTAATGCTATCATAATTACGGAAAGAGATGCAGTTTGTTGGAGTACTGCCGTCCGTGGTAAAATTATAGCAGATAAACAATATGTCGTGGTGGAAGATACTTGGAGGATCAATTTGATTGTTGAAAAGCACCTTGTTATGATTGGTGGTTAAAATCAAATCCAATACAGATGGTGAAAGTGCATTATGATATGTGGGCAAAGAATTGATAATGTGTAAGTCCGATCGTTGGATAACAGAATGCAAGTGAGTGTTAATATATCCAGTCAGCTGAACGTTGACATTAAAGTCACCACAAACAATCACATCGTTATATCTCTGAGACATGTCCATTAAAATATTTTCTACCTCACTAGTTTTATCAGGAGAGAAACAGTTGGGAGGACTATACACACAAACAATAAGGCACTTTTGGTCATGACTATTACAAATTTCCACACATACAAGATTAATGCAAGACGCAGAAGACGATATTTTTACTAATTTTGATTTGAAAAATTTCTTCACATAAATAGATACACCACCACCAACACGATCAACACGGTCGCAACGATATAAATTAAATTCAGGTAAAGCAACATAATTCGAAGGAATACTACTATTCAACCACGTCTCACTCATACACAACACATCTAGGCTAGTATTTTCGAGGATAATCCTGAGGTCATCTATTTTATTCCTAATACTGCGGGCGTTTAAGTGGCACAAATTGAGGCCTTTTTGACGTTTACTTAATATATTTAATAACACCCCAGTTCGGCTCAAGCTGCTCCAATTATCGCTATTCAGCGTTAACTAAACAAATACTACGCTTGGCACTCTCAGGCTGACAAGAAGAACACAGTGTGGCACCTATACTATCATAACAATTAAAGCCATGTACAAGTATTAAAAGCATAAAAAATGGACGAATTACAAGAAAAAAGAAAAATATGATAAAATAACGTGAACTACTAACAGAGATAAAAGTAATTAAATATTTAAAGAAAAGAGAAAATAAAAATAAACGCAAAAATACAGATACAACTTTCATTATGATGTCGAAGTTAAACTCAATCATCGTTGGTTACAGCTGTAGCGTCATTCCCGATAACATCTTTAGCATTAGTATCAGCATCAGCTCTTATCTCTGGCATGGGAGCAGCATCATCGGTGCGGAACTGGCTTAACATTTCATTGTCACTGATCTTCAACCATCCATCCTCAGCACTAACCCGCACATGCACTAATCCATTCCGAGTAACAACAGAGTGTAGATGTTTCTCTCTCCTTAAAATGAGAGCTTCACGCAGTATACGATGATTGTATTTGGTAAGACTTTCATAGACTCCCACATTGCCATTAGACGAGAAACTAGAGGAAATTTGGCCCAATTTGATCGGTCCCACACTGCGACATTTTTCAAGAAAGAGTCTCTGATCGTTAACAGAGGGGAACTTGACAATAATAGGGCGCTCTCCCGACTTGTTGTTTTTATTTCGGAAAGCAAATGTTGGCATGGGCAAGCGGACCCCAGCAACTTCAGCAATTCTATCAGCTATCTGTAGCGGATCTTCTTTTCGAGCAAATGGAACCCCAGTGATGATAACGTCACTAAGTCGCTGCTGCCTCCGAAGATGTTCGACTGAATCCCTCAACACAGCTACCTCGAGCTGCAGATCATCGCAAATACCTTGCAGTTTGCTGACTTCACTATTGAAAGATCCCACAATCTCAGTGAATTTATTGGCAATATATTCCTCCATCTCATCGAACCTGTCATTTATGACTTGAGAAATGTTTTTTAATAGCTTCTTTTCCAGCAATTCAAAGCTATCGCCACAACTTATAGAGGTTGCACGGGCAGGAGTAGACGAGGTAGAAGCACTGGCGCCACTTTTCACCTTGTTGTTGGTTTTCTCAGCAAGTTGATTTCTTGTCTGTCTAGGTGAGATCTGCTGTACTCTTTTAGAAGAGAAGTTACTCCTGTCAGGTTTACCACCACCCAAAAGAGATGAATTAAAGATATACGGTAATTCTTGAAATTGAATGGGATTTCTTCTTAAATAACAGCCAAGATCATCAATATTTAGAAATGTCAGATAGAGCCTTCAAAGAACACTGTAAAAATTCCACCTCCACCAAGGGTGCCATACACATCTGTTTCCAGTCACAACCCAAAAGATTAACAGTCAACAGATCAAACTGTATTGCGAACCTGTTCAATAATCCCTTATCTGAACCGGCCCTCTGTAGACACAGAATCATAAGGAACACCCCTAATGTACTTACAAAAATGGTAAGGCAAAACACTTGGTTATTTGTATTCCATCAAACAAGTATATTGCTTACGAATTGCAGCAATCACTTTGGCCACATAACGCTGAACGGAACTGGAATTCTTTCCCTCAAACAACCCTGTACGTACATTCTAGCGGAACAGAAAATACTATTCGAAACTAGTTTCAGCCACTACTCGGCGATACACCAACCCGATCCGTTTAACATACTTAAAATATTAGTAGACCCCGAGCTCTATCAAAAACAAGATGCTAAAAGTAATGTGAGTTTAAAAATAAACACCCACGGAAACCATAATCTAGCACTTTTTAACGAAAGTCAGGATTTACAAGACTTGGAAAAGGAAATAGATGTGGTGAAAACACGAAGGGAAAGACAGAGAGTGCAAATCCAAGCGCATATTAATACTGGAATAATCGCAATTCTTGTCACTATCATTCTCGGATGCATAATTCTAAAATTCTTAAGAAGATCGAAGAGGGAAGAACTCACTTAGCGCGATCCAATCCCGTAATCTTGCACCCTACCCCTCAACTCAAAGGTAAAGCCGCGAGCGAAACAATAAAATTAACTAAATTGCCTGAAATAAAGACGGCAGAGGTACGCACAAAGATAGAACCAATCCCAACACCCAAAGAACTTCCAACCGAAAAATCTTCCAAATGCCCTGTGAATACAAACCAATTAAAGCCAATCGTATATGAGGTTTAATAACTGCATCCAAAGAAATTATAAAAAAAGGGGATAACTACATGTGATGAGTATATATATATATATATAATGCATAAACTTTAGCAATAACACGTTTCTCTAGATACATTACTTCTCACGCTTCCTACAAAAACAAAAAATAGATAATTGAAGTATGTACATATATGACATAAAACTGAAACAACAAAGAAAGGTACAAAGGTATATTTTCTTATATTTTTTTATATATGTATATATATTGTGTTAGTCACCACGATATTACGGCAAAAGTGAAAAACGAAACAAAACAAATCGTTTTCTGTCCTCTGAATAAAAAAAAAAAGAAAGAAAAGATTGAAAAATAATTAATTATACATTTTAGTTAATGTATAACTATAGAGTATGTTTATGTTTATTTTATTTATATAGTATGTTAAAAAGAAAAGAATAAAAAATACAAATAATGAAAAAATGTGTACCTGTGCATGTCTGTTTTATCTGTAATAATAACATATATATATATATGTACATATTATCTTAGAGCTATATACTGTTTTTCTTAGCAACAGGAAATATGCATATCCAAATTTTGTTCTTAAAGGGAAAATGAGAAAAAAAATGGTCAAATATATTATTATGAAAATATTGTTGCGAGCGTGGCTTTTAGGTTCGTTATTTAAAACACAATATTAAATATTTAATATACAAGTTCTTTATTTGACTCTAATCTTAACAATTCACAAACTTCATATACTTTCTATTAATCAAATACACTTTAATTATCGCTTAATACTGTACTTTCAATTATCGCAATCTAATTAAAACACTTCCGCACGTTATTACTTTCGCTTGTTAACACTGCAACGTCTCAGACAAGACTCTTCTTCTGGCGGTGACATCTGTTATATTTATACCCCAGAAACTCTCCAGATTATTCTAGAGTGTTCTATTCCAGAACCTCCCCGAACATTCCGTCATCGATTCTCCGAACCTGAAGTTGTTTACTATTCATTTGCCAATAGATGTCACCAGTTGTCTATTTCCATTGCACGTAACAATATTATTAGGATTTTAATTGGGTTACGTAATAACTATAATGTTACTTAATCTTTAATTTTTTTAATTTGAAGTATATACATACATATAGGGTTCCAACTAAAGTAATCCCCTTTTATCAAACTTATGTACTTAGCTTTAAGTCTTTCGTTCATTTCTGAAAAATTGTAAAACAAAAAAAAAAAAAACCCAAAAATAAAATTTGTAATTGTGTAAACAAACAACTGTCTTCAGTAATAGCGGCTTCATACTTCCACGTCATCTCGCTAACTCCTCAATTCCGACTTCAGAAAGGGGGAGGAATGTTGTGAATAGAGTACAATTAATTCTTGTTCTGAATATAAAATAATCAATGAATCTATGTGAAACAGGAATTGGTTGACATCGCTTCTTGACTAGGTCATTGTTGTGTGGCGAAAAGCAAGACCTTACACAATAAATGCAAACAGGTCTTGCTTAAACGGTGGCACTGTTAGAAGTTGCAGTGTATCGTATTTCATAACAAACTCAGAATTACTGGGTTTGTTGTGAAAGCGCGTCACTGCGAAATATGCAGGTAAATACCGGCTAATCACAGCGGTGACCTGGTTTATCAAATAAAAAATAAAGAAAAAAACAAAGAATGCTCGGTGACATGGTCGCTGAAAATGCTCAAGAAGGGCAGTCTTTTTGGATTCGAGGAGAAGTATCAAGTAACGGTTTGTTATACACGACGAATTAAATACGGGAGCAATAAATATTATATATATGTGAATAGAACTAAAAAGATTAAGTGATGCGTTCTTGTGACCTGCTGTAAAGATATAATTAATATATATATGTTAATAAAACTAAAAAGATTAAGTGTTGTTATTACTGTTTTTGTGACCTGCTCAACTCAGCCCAATATACGTGAGATGATAGCACAGGGATCTGTACTGGAGATCTCAACATTATTTCGATCTGTACCAGGAGATCTCAACATCTTTGTGTACGTACCCTAAGGATGTTCTTAATATATGCTAGACATCCCTAAAAGCATAACTTTTGGCATCCTGCAAAGATTTCTTGAGAAGTGTAAAGAAGCCGAAATATATGCATGACTTTAAATCCATTGAGTGCATTACATACAAAGGACAAGATTTAGAAATACATCATCAAAAGAAAACGTCAGACTGGCGAAGAATTCAAAGGGATTTGGGCGCATCCTTCTTCTAAATCATTTGATAGATCACTCTTTTTCTAGGATATGAAGACACCAGAGTAGTGTGTAGTGCGAAACACACAAGTCATGGGTTGTAATAAGCTCTATAAATGAGACAAAAGAAAATATTTCTTGGGTGGTAAACAGTTTTGTCCCCTAGAAATTCCTATAGGCATTGATGACATACTGCCTATTCTGCTGCAGAAAGCACAAACAAGAGTAATTCCATGAAGAATAGTACATTTTAAGAATTAAGACAATATTTTTACTTAAAAAAGGCTAAACTGAGACAGACTGAACATATATCCGTACGCAGAAGATGTTTCCTGCCGTTATCAGGGATATGCTTCGAATTAATTAAGCTCAGAGGTTCAAGATTTGTGTGCTCGTAAATCTAAATTCAAGGGAGAGTGAAAAAATACTTTTCACTACAAATACCAAATGCCATCGAAATATTGGACGTATAAAAATATCCTTATATCTCTCCTCCTCTTCTATTATGGATTGAAAGTTTCCTATCTAGTCGCCAAATATGTGTTGTATTAGATGGCGTTACATCTGAACCGCATCCCATAAATGCCCGTGTGCCTCAAGGCTCTGTTATCTCATCAACTCTCTTTTTAATTTTCATTAATGATCTACTTTCCCTTACTTTCAATCCCACCCATAGTTCTGCAGATGACAGTACTCTTGATTTCGCTTACTCCTTTGACACTCTTGCGGACTCCAGGGGGGATGGCGCATGTCTTAAACGAGATTACATGATTAGATCGTTGAATAACGTTCTTAACAATATCCTGGCTTGGGGCAAAGCGAATCGCGTCGAATTCAATGCGTCTAAGACCCAAAGCTGTCTCATCTCATTAAAACAAGATCATAATTTAACCACACCCGTTTCTTTTGATGGAGCATTAATTTCTGATTCACCGTCACTAAACATTCTTGGCATTAATATTTCCAGTAAGTTAAACTGGACAGATCACATCTTCTGTTTCCAAAGAAGCATAAAAATGTCTTGGATTTCTGAAAAGGTGTAAGAAATATTTCAGCCCATAAAATCTAGCGCTCCTCTACAAGTCCTATATTAGATCTAGAATGGAATGCAACTCCTGGTCACTTTAAGGGATATTGTCCAAAAGAGAGCCTTCAAGCTGATTGGCGATTTGGCAATGTTGGATGCCCTTAGATCCTTTATCGCTATATGCATGGTCAATGTTCTGATGAAATATCTAGTATAATCCCTTGTAGAATGATTCCTGCACGCAATCGTCGCGCTGCAAACCGCGCACATCCTTTAAACCTTCAAATTACTTTCGGCCGTACAGTAAAATCCCGTGATGCTTTTTTATCCCGAACAGTGCGAATGTGGAACAGCTTACCATATTCTGTTTTCCCTCCGGAATACAATCTGCGGAAGTTTAAAGGCGACATACATCGGCTCTTCCGAAACTCTCCTCATATCCCCTAATCCTTTCTCTAACTCCGTCCTGCCATGCTGTGCTTTGCATCATAGGGTATCCCCTGAGCTTGGCTTAATAATATACAAAAAAAAGGTGCAAAGTAGTTACCTACTTGAGTATAATTCTGGACCGAAAATTATGTTGGAAATAAAATATCAAAGAAAAGATGAGGAAAGCCTAGTTGCACATCAAATATCATTTAGCCAAAAATATGCAATTCAACCGAAGTTAGATTGTTGGATGTGGGTACAACGCTGATTTCATTTCGACCCACGGATCACTTGCTATAGCGGTGTCAGCCCTAAGTAAAGGCTATAATTATATTAAGTTTGGCAATATTTAAAAAAACCTGCATAGTCGCTACGTAAGTCTTGTGTTTAAGCTATTTCCCGGCTTTTTCAGATTATTTTCCATTTCTTACCAGTTTTATTTGTTTTTATTTAAGACGTGGAAAAAAAGTATTACGTCCAAAATGTAGAATTAACACGCGAAAACTGTGGAGCCATAAGTTTTTATGGGTTTTTCAAACAGATTAACTCATCAACAATGCTCGCAAAGACTAAAATGGGTATTTCATGATGAAGCATCAGCTTTCACCATACTGTACAAAATAGTGCTTCAATAAATTTCAGCGTGGAAGTAATTCACTTAAGATCACCCCATGAAAAGTATATACTATCATTTTAGTCGTCCAAGAAACCATTGACGGTCTACGAAGCATGCTGCTTAAACCTACACTTAGTGGGATATCGAAACATCCCTAGAAACATCCATAATCTGATTAAAAAATAATCCTGCATGAACCTCTGACCATCAGGAAGATTTGTTCCATCGAACATAATTGAGTGGTGCTCAAAAGAATAATCGAGTCGACTAGAGATGATAACAAATATTCAAGAGATTCAAGCCAAGCGAAAGGAATGTTGGACATTATGACAGGTTACGACGCTTGAATTTACTACTATGAGTCAGAAGCTAAGTGTGTCAATCACAGCAGCGAGCGGATCCTCACATGCGACTATAAATCAATCAAAGACTAAGCGTCCATGGAGCATTGATACGAAAACAAATTATTGCCTCATTCTTTGCACCAAAGCTTGAAATATCGCTTCTACTCGGACATGTTGCTTTGAAAATAACGCTCCTTTGGGAGCGTTAGATTTAAACTCCTTATTGGTTAAATACCTCACAGGTTGCTCAAGAAGTGTAAAATTCTGTCTGATTTTAAGTGAGATATCCACACACACTTTACACTGCCTTGGATTTTTAGAAATGCACCAACAAATTAGATAAGCTCCATTTGGAGCTAAATTGTTTAATCACCAATTAGCCATTTCCTTAGAAAGGTAATTAAAATAACGGGATTGCAGGCCATCAGTGGATAGGCTGTGTATCCACAACAAGGTGTCCCTTCGGTGAGTTCATGGTCGCATGGGGATCATGATGAATGAAAGGGCGGACCTTTTAGCTAGGGCTAGCTCTGATTCTTCGTTCCTCGGACCGGAACCCGCGTAGACGTTGGCACCGCCAGTATCAGGTCTCTCATTAAAGCGGATGTTCATGCAGGTGCAACAAACTGTTTCTTATGTGCCTAATAGGAATATCTCGGATTATCTCTTGGGAATCGGAAGGAATCAATGTAGAACTGTGATTGGCATCATCACCGGCTATGGCTCGTTTTACGGTTATTTAACAAGCATCGGAGTTGTTGACAGCCCTGAGTGGCTATCCTGCCTGGAAGGAGACAACCAAACACTTTTTATGTGCATGTTCGGCTTTCGCCCGGAGCAGACTGGATACTCTAGGGTCTGCCTTTATATCTGTAAGTGACCAAGACCTGTTGCGCTTTATTAAGAGGACGAGAAGGTTTAGGCTTCTAACAGCACAATGGGCCGCCCTGTCCGCCGTGCTTGGGATGGGATCCTACCTTAAAAAACAAAACTTATGGAGACCTAGTGGACAGTAAGGGGAGATCCGTATGGCCGCAAGAAATTGTATCTGATATATATATATATTTTTTTTTCTGTATAAATACTAAAGCTTTGAATTAAAATTTATTCAAAACTTTAAATTTCACATAGTTCTGACTTAGGGTGTATATATCTTTGCCCGTATTTGGAGCATCTTAGTGGAGCTAAAAGATATTTTGCTCTACGAAAAGCTCCGCTCCAAATTTTTATCATCTTTTTGCTCCAGATAATGCAAAACATATTTTTTCTGCTCTTACACGGAGCAGAGTTCATAGCATCACTATTTTCCGTGAAATATTTCAATTCTTACTTTACACGTACAACAGGTCGGTCATGTTGCCACATTTCTACTAAATGGTTCATCATAATTCTTTCCAAACGATTTTCAAAAATTGTGTGCAAAACAATCAAATTGGTGAACTTTTCTCCATCACAACAATGCACGCACCATCCCAAACCACTTCTGGGACTTTCGAGTTCCTGACCATATTTAAAGAATGAAAAAATGAGAATAATCACTCCAATCTCCATAAAAGAAAAAGTAGAAAGTATTTATAAATTTTTATACATTTCTTGTGAAAAAAAAAATATTATTCAAAATTGTTGTCATGAGAAATAATACATTAGGAGTCAGAACGATCAAGAATCGAATCTCTCAGGTAATATACTGCCAAGTAGATGACAAACAAAATAATCAACAACAAAACATAAAATTTGTCGAAAAAATATTGGAAATGCACTGAGGAATAATGGCAAGCTGTGTGATATTCTCCGATGACTTCCAAACAAAACATGGAGAAGAGACTCCGTTGATGATTCCTTACGTAGAAGCAGATAGATGCCTCTCCATTGAAGTTTTCAATAGAACCAAAAATTGTGACCAGTTACGGGTTGAATAGAACCACAATGAAAAAGTCGATTAGGCTCAGTGTGTAATCATCGGATTTGAATCCGATTGAAAATTTTTGTGGATATATGTAGTTAAAAGGAAGTTAAAAAAACATAGATTATCCAACTAGACTCAACTCTATGAAAAATAAAAATTGATTGGTTGAAGATTCCAAAGGAAACCATGATCAAATTGATGCCAAAGAGGTTTCAGGCTGTTACTAGAAACGGTTCGCTTCGAAAAAATTGTATTCCTGCGATTTTTTGAGGAGTCTTGGGGAGGTCAAATTTAAATTTGTGGGGTTCTGCAGCCTCAGCATTGTACGCCATCTTGCAAAAATAAAAATTCTTTTTTTAATTTCTCGCTTCCCAATTGAGTTAGAATAAAATCTATGGATGACCAATTGCGGAAAAATGTGCTGTTACCGAAAATCAGGCATGCAGTGTTCGAACATTGCATTGCCGTCCCGGACATCAATAGATACTCTACTTGAAAATGACGAAATTTGCAACGACTGAAGAAACCAAAGAGAATGAACATAAAGAAGTTACAACATCGATTGATAACATTCCCCATGACCACTCAAAAAATCAATAACTCCGTATCCTTCGCATTGCAAGGGATCAGTTTGTAATAAAAATCTCCTACAGACTAGACTATATTGAAAATAACTTCCCATTGGATAGGTACCTAGTTGCTTCCATCGAAATTTCATTTGTTTTCGTTTTTTGTATTAGTGCTAAATTTTAGAATTCATAGAATTTCTTTCCGGTTTCATATATAAGATGACGATGGGAATTAAACCAATTCAGAAATACCCTCTCTCCATGTAAAAAAAAACAAATGAATTCAATAAAAATGATAAACAATCGAAAAAGATTATTATTTTGTGTGTGTATACAACGCAATGTAATAGGATTTTCCTTAATAATTTCATATTCCCTTACAAAAAAAAAAAGTAAAATAAAAAGTAAATTCACAAATGTAATGCGTAGTCAAATTCTATATGATCGTAAGAGTACGTGCGTAACGAGGGCGGAACGAGGCTTGGCAGCTGAGCGAGGCGATGTGAAGATACATCTCGAGGTGTAGTGTTCGCAACAAGGCGTTCAGTTTCTTGGTAAATCGCGATGTTAGAGCATAAATTATGTCATCAGATTGTGTTTTTGTCAAGTAATGCAACAATATATTAATGTGCTTTCCGCTTTTTTTACTTTCCACTTTGAAACTTCTCTAAATTGAAGAATTTCACCATCTGTATGAAGATTTATAGACTGATCATGATAGATTCTTCCAATATATGAAAATGAGTAAAGATCGCTTCGATTAGATCTAAGAAAGAACATATAAGAATGTGCCAGCTATTAAAATTAGCGCGATGCACTTCGCGAAAAAGTAATAATTTCATTTTCGAGAGAGATACATCGAGGTGTCTTGCCACAGATTTGTTATGAATGCTCTCACAGTACAGCGTACAATCATTTTATTTCCTCGCCTCACCTCTTTGTGCACGCACCCTAACACATATTTGGACGCATATAAAGTCTTAAAATTTATGTTTTTTAGAGTTAAAATTGTGAATATTTTGAGTAGACATAGCAAATTGGTTGGTGTTTTTCAATTAACATTAATATTATTCTTAAGTCAGGTTCGGAAAATACTGGTAAAATTTATTAAAGCATCATATACCTATACATATACATCAGAATAAATATATGAAAAAAGGAAGATTAAGATCATAAAGGCGAAAAATTAGCAAGATTTTTTGGATGAGGAATAGCAGGAAGTTCTGAACGACGATATAAGACAGTTCTCTACATACGTTCTCTCTATTGATGCAATCTTCTATTAAATAAATTTATCTGAATAATAAAATGTCAGGATAAAAATTTATATACACATGCCTTTTAGAATACCAGGAAGATCATGAATAAAAAAAAAAAAAAAAAACAACAAAATAATAAGGACCCCAAAAGAGATTCTTGAGGCCGGCACTATTAATATTTAACTAGATCAAGCGTTTTCAGCATTAGATCTGCTGAGAATATGCTTGGTTTAAAAATTCCTTTAAAATTTAATGGGTGATTTGGAAAACAAAAATTCATAGACAAGTAGTCCAGTCAGAAATGTTTGTAAGATCGAGAGTAATACACTAGGAGGACGTTAACAAGTTATTATCCGTTGCTTGACAAATATCAGACCACTACATATTGTATTAATTTTAAGATTTCTTATTGTTAGACACATAGGACAACTTAAAAAAATCTAGGCGAAAAATGATGACATAAACTGACCAAGCTATTATCAAACAACGACATTTTTAAAATTTTATCATGATTCGTGAACAATGCTGTAGTTGGATGAGAGGACTATAATTCCATGCCTTCGATACAGAGAAAATTAGACCTATACGACATAAAATATTAAATATATTGCAGATCGAAGAAGTGGTTTAAATGCACTTCTAACTTGTATAATTTTGTCTAAAATTGCTTTAAGCTAACAAGTACCTGGAGGTGACAGCATTCTCAGACTAACTGTAGACAACTGAAGACCTGGCTCCCCTTAAGCATTAAACCATAGGTAAGCGAGAAAAATCTTGGTAAAGGTAAATGTGTCCTTAGTAGCGGAAGATGTACAACCGCCAGGAGTTCTACAACCTACCTACTCCAAGTAATTTAGAAATATTGAAAGTACTAAATCAATAACCATCATAGCTTTTCGTAAATTGTAACAGGCGTAGAACGTAGAGATAAATTTAATAGCAAAATGGGAGTCCATACTCCGAAAAATAGTATCCACGGTAATATGTAGGTAGGTACATCTGCGAACCTTGAAATCACAAAAATATCTTTGGTAAGAAAAACGTTATAAATAATGTGACTGTAATTGTGACAATAATGAAAACTTGGACGTTGCTATAAAGTTATACAATAGCGCAGTAAATAAAAAATTGTAAAATATCTGCATCTGGCTCGAGTGAACCCTTGCCGATTCCAAAATGATGGAAAGACTCAATGATTGCATAAAACAAAAATGTTTGCATATAGACGACTGTTAGAGCTTGACGGAGAGCTATATAAGGAACTGCGTATAAATGAATGGGTAAACAATGAAGGTACGTAGAAAATCCCATCCAATCATAGTGGTGATGATGATGCTGCTGTATGCTAAGTATTGAGATGGGTATTGGAAGTATCGTGAAATTTTGTAATTGATAAATTTTTGTAGATATTCATGATTTATACCCTTTTGGACTGTTTTTTGTTCGTAATCTGTAATATTACAAAAGACGATATCTACCTACATACATATATATGTAGGGATTGATATTATATACGACCAAGGTGGAAGAATTAATGCGAGACAAGTTATTAATTCATCACAAGTATAATTCACTTTGTTTGGTTACATGGATTCAAACACTATTAAGTAATTATAAAAAGCTACTATATTAATTAATTATTTAGGTAGATATTAGTTATAACGTAGATTAGCACGTCCGTCGTTGTCGATAACCAGGGCAAGAGAGAGAGCTTCGTCTTGATGACGTATATGAGTAGTATCTATTTTTATTTGTGGTAATATCATCAGATGTCGCACGGGCTGGTAAAATGATTAGGGCTCGTCCCGATTCCCACACTCGGCCGTCCTGAAGAGTCATCGGCCCGATGACATTCGCTGAAGTCATCATAGTCTTCGTTGATAAGTTTTTCGTCCTTGTAGGCATCCCGCAAGTTTTGCCTCATCGTCTTTTGATCTTTGTTTTTCGTCTTATTTTGCGCCTTCGTCTTATGAACCTCGTCTTAGTATTAACGTCGTCGTTTGTTAAGCCTCAGCTTCGTCTTTGCATCTGTATCATGCAGGGCATCATCTTCGTATTCGTCTCGGATACGCTGAAAATATACTAAAGCGTTTCGTACCGGTCTAGTCATCGTGTTCGTCTAGTTCAGAGTCGTTGTCAATATCAGAGTTGTATTCTATGAATGGTCTCATATGCTCTGCGCAAGTTGAAGTGACGTTTGGTCCCTCGTGTTGACCGATCTTTTCGACTTCGTATCGCTCGTTACCCATTGATTTAGTAACTCGATATGGGCCAAGATATTTTGGACTGATTTTTAGACCAGTTCCAAATTGTGTACGTTTAATAGCAACCAAGTTTCCAATTGCGTACCTCGTAGCTGGCTTTCGTCGTTTGTTAAATGCAGTTTTATTTTCCAATTGGGTCTTCAGAATTTGTGCTTTGGCTGCCTCCCGAAATGCGTCTCGCTCGTCCATAAAGGCGTTGATCATTTCGTGCTGTATAACTGTGGTTAAGCGTACGTCCTCGCTGAGCTTCATTTTCGTTCCGAAGAGCAGTTCAAAAGGCGAGCGCCCTATACTTCGTTGTAGAGTATTGTTTAAATAAAGTTGAACTTTATGTATGAACTTGTACCAATTTTCTGGGGAATGCATAGCAAGTTTCGTAAGAGCTGGGATGACCACACGATGTATCCTCTCAACCTGGCCATTCGCTCTAGGGACACCGGTCGTAATAAGACTGTGCTCAATTCCTTCGTCTTTGCAATAGGCTTTAAAACCAGAGGAAGTGAAGGCTGGTCCTCGATCCGTTATGATACGCTTAGGATTGCCAAATGTGATTTGCTGCGTGTTGAGCCTTTGTAGTACTTCCTCAGTGTTCGTTGTCTTCGTTGGGTACAGCCACACGAACTTCGTGAAGGCGTCGATTACCGTCAAGATATACTTGTAGCTCTTACTTGTAGCTCTCATGGGGCCTAGATGATCGATGTGGAACGTTTCTAATGGAAGGGATTCTTTTGCTATCGGGTGAAGAAATCCTTCCTTCTTTCCCTCCTTTGCTGTTAAGATGCACTGAATACAGTTTGCCATACACATTCGAATTTTTTCCTCCAATTTTGGAATATAATACTCGCGTTCAATTAACTCCTTAAGTTTTCTCATTCCAAAGTGACCTTGATCGTGTGCTTTTCTTACTATCTCTGACTGAAGTCCCCTTGGTACAACTAGAAGCTTTCCGCCGTCCTTGACTTTAAAAAGTATTCCGCTCTCCTCTATATACTCGTCGAAATTGGTATGTTTTAGTACTTCCCTGATTGCTCTTATGGCGTCGTCCTTTGCTTGGGCAGCCTGTATCCTATGAAGTGTGCTTTCTTCCATAATCATCACAGTAGGGTTCCTACTAAGAGCATCAGCATGCCTCATCCGGCTACCACTTCTATGTTCCACCTCGTAGTCAAAATCTTCAAGCATTAGTGCCCATCGGGCGACTTTCGGAGTAATATCTTTCTTCTCCAGTGTACCTTTGAAAGCCGAACAATCTGTCACAATTTTAAATCGTATTCCAATTAAGTAAACACGAATTTTTTTTATGGCCATTATCACCGCTAACATCTCCAACATATAGCTGCTATAGTTCTCCTCAACACGAGAAGTCTTTTTGCTGTAATAGCAAACAGGGTGTAAAGCACCATCATCGTTGCTTTTTTGCATAAGAATAGCTCCATAGCCTAGCTTGCATGCATCTGTGTGCAATTCAGTCATAGCATCGGGATGAAAAATACTTAAAACTGGTCGCTCACACAACAGTTTCTTTAACATTTCAAAAGATTTACGCTGATCTTCTCCGAAGATAAATTTCACATCATTTCGTAATAAATCTGATAGGGGTCTAGCAATTATAGCATAGCTTTCAATAAATTTGCGGAAATATCCAGTAAGACCTAAGAAAGATTGAAGTTGCTTCGCTGTCTTGGGTTGCGGAAATTGTTGTACTGCTTCTGTTTTCAATAACGACGGTCCAACTGAGCCGTAAGCTATATCATAGCCGAGATATTCGATCTGACTTCGCAAAATTTGGCATTTTGCCCACTTAATATGGAGACCATATTGCTGAGCTATTGTCAGGACTTCTTCCAGGGCTTCCATTCCCTCTCTTTCATCCTTGGAAGGTATTACCAGATCATCTATATACACTAACACTTTGCCTTCTTTGATGAGAGGAAAGAATATCTCATTTATGTTTCGCTGAAATATGGCGGGTGAATTGCAGAACCCGAAAGGAACTCTAAGAAAGTCAAAATGACCCGATGGGGTGATGAAAGCAGTATATTTTTGACTATTTTCCTCTACTGGTATATGGAAAAATCCATTTTTCAAGTCTATAGTTGTAAATAAGTTAGCTTCGTACAACCGGTCAATTTGGTCTTGAATAAGGGGTAAGGGGAAACGATCTTTTATCACAACTCTATTCAGTCTCCGGTAATCTATACAGATTCGCGCAGACCCATCCTTTTTCCTTACGATTACAATGGGGCTAGCGAAGTCCGATTTACTTGGCTTGATTACTTTATCACGCAGCCATTCGTCTATCTGTGCATCAACTATTCGCTGTTCACTAACTTCTAATCGTCTAGGAGATTCATAGATTGGGTTTTCGTCTTTCACGATGATTTTCATGGGTACTGGCATTGCTTTTGCACATTTATCGGTATCATAGCTATTTATTAGCTTTATAACTTGTTCTTTATACACTGGCTTCAAATGCCCCAGATCTAAATTGTCTACGATAGAAATATTCAAACAGAGGTTAGAAGTGAAATTAAGTGGCGACAAAGAAATGTTATCAGGAGTTATTTTTAATTCAACTCTGTTAAGTAAGGTTTTGCCTATTACAACGTCCTTTGGTAAGATGCCTCTCGGGGCAACGTGAAAAATTTCTTCAAAGAAATTACCGTCGATTTCTAACTCCGCAGAGAAGCAACCTAATGTCTTTATAGTATTGGAACCTACACCTTGGAATCTAATTGGGTTTTTAAGTCGTGATTTATCAAACAAATTGATTGCTTCTTCTTTAATTAGGCTTAAATCACTACCTGTATCAATGTACACTCGCGTAGGTACACCATCTATTTTTGCTTCAATGTTCATACTAGAGTCGTTAGGTATGCATTCTTTCACTAAAGCTACTTCACTAGTACCGCCACTGTTCCGTTTTTTGATTATTATAGCTTTAGAGCATTCAAAGGACTTGTGTCCGTAATTGTTACACCGAAAACACTTCGCGCCTAAATCTTTATTTCCACACTCTGCCGATTTATGCCCGCGTTCGCCACAATTGTAACATTTTAGTTTTATAAGATCGTGGTTCTTACTCACTGGCCTAACACTCTGCTTTTGAGGACAATTATGTTTACTTTTCTTTATAATTCTTTCGTAAGTGTCTAAACGTTCCCTAAATTCCTTCAAAGTTTTAGCGTCGTACAACACGCATTTGTATAATTCGTCATCCGGAATACCATCTATTACATATCGAATTATAGAAGTGTCATCCAATTTCCCTCGCCCCCCAAGTTCTTTAATAGAAAGAAAATATTCGTGGTAGGACTCACCTGGTTTTTTCTTCCTTTGAGCTAATTGAATATGCACGTCTGCTGCTGTCTCCATCACCGCAAATTCCTCTAAAAGCAACTTCTTCAATTCATTGAATGAGCTGATATTTCCAGCGCTACGTAGAGCCAACTTTGCTGTACCCTTCAATAGTCGTTTCGCGTAGACAAATTTTTGCAATTCGCTCCAACAAACGACTGCAGCTGTTTGTTCGAAATCTGCTAACCACGTCTGTACTCTATATCCATCTTCCCCTGTGAATTGCTGCATGGATTCCTCAACGTCACGGAAGCTAAAATGCGATGATTCACCTTGGATCTGAGATTCCACGCGATTTGACGTACTTGCTCCATGGTTTACAATATTTTGCGATCCCCTCAATAAGTCCAACTCCCTTTTTAGGAGGTCGATTTCCTCCTTTTGAGATTTGTCTTCTCTAAGCTCTTCTAAAATTTCCTGTCGCAATGATTCCTTTATATTTTCATAATGTGGGCTGGACACTTCCAGCATTGTGCTTGTTCGTTTTTTTCTCCCCATAATTAAAAAGGCGTTAGCTAAAAATAAACCAAGTATAATTTCGAATTGGTATGCAAATAATTCGATTTTGAAGTAATAATTTTATAACCGTATACCACTTTAATTGTTTTCGCCTTTCACACTTTCAGTGACGCCTTTTACTACAAGAAAATGCCGATCTGACTTCTATTGAGCTTTTCCTTACTTGCTCGCAGCTACTATTTATCTAGTTGCCCGTCTGGCTCGTAATAAATAATGTTTCTCCTTAATAATCGATGGAAGACTTAACACGGCTGGCTTCTGAGTACTGCACTTACATATAGTTTAATATACGCGTCCGTAAATCTAATAAATTCCTCTCGTTTTAGATCTTTGATGAGCTTGAGCACATTATTAAATGCCAACTTCATTACCGACGCTGTCATCGACCATAAAACAAATTCGTTGGGTTGTCAGCGCAGATTTGTGCACCGTTCGTTTACGTGAATAATCTTAAGCTTTGCTGCTCCTGCCCTGTTTCATTTAATCTGACCTCTCGCTTTCACTCGTTCCAGTTTTGCGACAGAACACACACACGAGGCCTGATGAATTTACCGTTCGTTCTCATGCACTTCTTTTGTTGAGTTATCTTTGAAATTCCTTTTATAAAAGAATATGGAAATTTAGGACTTTTTGTGACACTTAATTAATGTATAAATTCTTCCGATATTTTAATTTATTGAATACGATCCCGGTTGAGCCCCCAAATGTAGGGATTGATATTATATACGACCAAGGTGGAAGAATTAATGCGAGACAAGTTATTAATTCATCACAAGTATAATTCACATTGTTTGGTTACATGGATTCAAACACTATTAAGTAATTATAAAAAGCTACTATATTAATTAATTATTTAGGTAGATATTAGTTATAACGTAGATTAGCACGTCCGTCGTTGTCGATAACCAGGGCAAGAGAGAGAGCTTCGTCTTGATGACGTATATGAGTAGTATCTATTTTTATTTGTGGTAATATCATCAGATGTCGCACGGGCTGGTAAAATGATTAGGGCTCGTCCCGATTCCCACATATATAGTATAGGTATAGTGAATAGAATAGAATTTTTTAAAAGTGAAACGTCTTGAGGGAACATAATACCTATGTAGATAGTGTATTCATTCATAATGACTGAAAGGGCCGAGTTGATTCAAAGGAGAGGTCGTGTAAAGGGCACAATCACACGCATGAAAACGTTCACAGAAAGCTTGAATCAAAATACAACTCTCGAAGAGATTGTAATCAGATTGGAAAAAATTGATGAAGTGTGGGCTGAATTCCAAGCCATAGAGGATTGCTTACTTTTGATTGATAATCAGGCATCGGAAATAGAGGAATACGAGGAGAAATATTTTGATATCAAGGCTTCACTAACACGGGCTATGAAGTCGCGCACTCCTACCACGAATAATAACAACAACATGAACCAGTCCATTTCAGATCAACTGAGCTCGACCATGAATCAGTTTTTCACACAACAGCAGACAGTTCTTCAATCTCTCGATCGTAGCAATTCCCAAGGAAATATAGCTCGTTTACCTAAATTAAACATACCAGTCTTTTCCGGAGATTATAGAGAATGGATTTCCTTTAAGGATCTCTCTGAGGCTTCGATACATTTTAATACTTCCCTTACAGGAGCACAAAAACTTCAATATTTAAAAGACCTGCTACAAGGGAATGTAGCAAATGTCATACGACATTTAACAATAAGTGACAACAATTACGATGAAGCCTGGGAAAAGCTCAAATCGCGTTTCAATAAAAAGGTCCATATCACTACTTCGCTCATAAAAACATTCCTCGATGTTAATGTGGTAAATCAACCAGGTGTTAAACCCTTACGAACATTGCATGATACATTCGATGAGACATTACGTGGCTTAAAGGCGCTGGGCAGTGAAGCAGAAAAAAGAGACCCATGGTTAGTATACATCGGACTAACGAAATTAGATTCTGAGACACGAGAACTTTGGTCGCAAGAGACAACTGATGAAACATTTCCAACTTTCCAGAATTTCTTAAAATTCCTATCAAAAAGCTGCGATGCATTAGAAGCTTGTGGAGTTATTGGTAAACGGCCTATTGCCTTGTTTAAGTCATTGCACACCACTTCCACTGACCGGCCACCAACCTGTCCACGGTGCAGTAGTAGCCATTTCCTCTATAAATGTGATCAATTCAAAGCTGAATATCCGGAAAACCGAAGATCCTTTGCGGCAGAAAAATCACTGTGCTTCAAATGTTTGGGGGCAGGGCATTCTGTGCGAACATGTCGTTCTAAGATGCGATGCGACCGATGCAATGGAAATCATCATCCTCTATTACATTCCACTACCCCAAATCATCAAAGGATAGCATCACATGTCCTCCAATCGAACATAACAAATGAAGCTTCTTCTTCTGATCAGGCTATACCCGATAGTGGTAACTCAATGCCTCCAGACAATGTTAGCAATTCACAAGAGGACACTACATATAAATGTGATCAATTCAAAGCTGAATATCCGGAAAACCGAAGATCCTTTGCGGCAGAAAAATCACTGTGCTTCAAATGTTTGGGGGCAGGGCATTCTGTGCGAACATGTCGTTCTAAGATGCGATGCGACCGATGCAATGGAAATCATCATCCTCTATTACATTCCACTACTCCAAATCATCAAAGGATAGCATCACATGTCCTCCAATCGAACATAACAAATGAAGCTTCTTCTTCTGATCAGGCTATACCCGATAGTGGTAACTCAATGCCTCCAGACAATGCTAGCAATTCACAAGAGGACACTACATATAAATGTGATCAATTCAAAGCTGAATATCCGGAAAACCGAAGATCCTTTGCGGCAGAAAAATCACTGTGCTTCAAATGTTTGGGGGCAGGGCATTCTGTGCGAACATGTCGTTCTAAGATGCGATGCGACCGATGCAATGGAAATCATCATCCTCTATTACATTCCACTACTCCAAATCATCAAAGGATAGCATCACATGTCCTCCAATCGAACATAACAAATGAAGCTTCTTCTTCTGATCAGGCTATACCCGATAGTGGTAACTCAATGCCTCCAGACAATGTTAGCAATTCACAAGAGGACACTACTTTGGGCTCCTTTAATACATACATTAAAAATCAATCCAAGAGAAATGTGGAAATAGTGACAGATAAAACTAAAACGTTCCAACCTTCCTTCCTACGGTTCTAGCAAACATTGCTGATTATCAAGGAAAGCTGCAGCCGTGTCGAATGCTTTTGGACTCAGGGTCTCAAGTGTCCTTAATCTCAGAATCATACATCCAGAGATTGCAATTGAAGAGAGAAAATGCCAGATTGACTATATCCGGGCTACAAACATCTTGTGTAGGAACAACAAGGGGAAAAACGTCACTAAACATATTTTCTCGGTGGAACGAAGCTAACATTGAGGTTAAGGCTTTTGTGATGGATCAACTAACTGGTTTGATTCCCCTCAGAGCTCATGATATTCCCGATATGAAACAATTCTATGATATTCACCTCGCAGATCCTGGTTTTCACCAGCCATCTCAAATAGATGTTATAATAGGAGCAGATAATTTTTTTGAAGTCCTACTGGATGGGAAAAAATATAACAACCTTGGTAAACCAATTGCTCAAAAAACCATATTTGGATGGGTCTTGTTTGGTAACCAGGTTAATTCCCTGGAACCAGCTACGAGCTTACATACAACACTTTTCGACTTAGATAAATCTTTGAGGCATTTTTGGGAAGTCGAGGAGGTCCCACATAGAGCTAAGTCTTTAACTTCAGAAGAACAACAGTGTGAATCGCATTTTAAGCATAATTTCTGGAGAACGAAGGAAGGTCGCTACACTGTCGCATTACCATTCAAACCCGAAGTTATTCCGTTGGGAGACTCTCTACAAGCTGCAATCAAACGGCTGCATGCAATGGAAAGAAGATTTGAGAAAGAACCCATCTTCAAACAACAATACACGAAATTCATGCAAGAATACCACAGCATGGGTCATATGGAATTAATTTCAGCCAAGGAACTCCAACCGCTTTCTTGCTTTTACCTTCCGCATCATGCTGTTTTTAAAAATGCACCACAGACAAAAATTCGTGTTGTGTTTGATGGGTCATGTAAGAGCTCATCCGGCACTTCTCTCAACGATAAATTATTGGTAGGACCAGTAGTTCAGTCAGATCTTGTGAGCATTCTGTTAAACTTCCGAAGGCATCGTATTGCCTTTTCTGCCGATATAGAAAAGATGTACCGGTAAATATTAGTCACATCTGCCGACCGGGACTTCCAACGAATTGTATGGCGAGAAGATCCATCCCAACCTCTGCAACATTAGAAGCTTACTACGGTGACATATGGAACATCTTGTGCATCGTTCTTGGCCACGAGAGTGTTACAACAAATAGCAAACGAAAACGAAGATCAATTTCCAGAAGCCTCGGCCATTATCAAGAATGATTTTTACGTCGATGATTTGTTAAGCGGTTGTGAAGACCTTCCTAAAGCTATAAGACTAAAGGGAGAATTATGTGAACTGCTAAAAACGAGCGGCTTTGACCTCATTAAATGGTACAGCAATTCTCCAGACTTGCTAAAAAATGATAAACAGCCTACCAGACATATCTTAATCAATGCCACTGACGATACTGTAAAGGTACTTGGAGTAGAATGGAATAAAGCCGAAGATACCTTTTCATTTTGCACTTCCACTTTTGAATCAGGAGGAGTCTTGAAGAGAATAATACTATCAGAATCATCAAGGATCTTCGATCCATTAGGATGGTTGGCACCTGTCGTAATTAGAGTTAAAATACTACTCCAACAATTATGGCTGTTAAAATGCGGTTGGGACGATCAACTGCCAGACGAAGTTGTGAAAAGATGGGAATCATTCCTGCGTTAAAGAATATCAGAATACAGAGGCGTATTTATATTACATCAAATAAAATGCAGTTGCACGGTTTCTCGGATGCATCGGAAGCTGCTTTTGGTGCAGTAGTGTACTGCAGATCTACGAGCGTTGATGGTCATATTATCACCCGCATCGTCTTAGCTAAATCAAGAGTTGTTCCACTAAAGTAGGTATCTTTACCAAGGCTGGAATTGTGTGGCGCTCTTCTTCTTGCACGTCTAGTGGAAAGGATTAAAGAATCACTTGTATTTACAAATGTCCCCATATATGCATGGACTGATTCCAGAGTTGTATTGGCGTGGCTCTCTGATATTCCTCGTAGATGGAAGACGTACGTAGCCAATCGAACTGCAGAGATCCTTGAAATAATTCCTGCATCCAAATGGAGACACGTTCCTTCAAAGAGCAATCCAGCTGATTTGTTGACTCGAGGAGTGCCCGCACAAGAGTTACCAGCTTTAGATCTTTGGTGGAATGGCCCTACATGGCTGTCAGAAAGTTCAGATATTTGGCCGGAAGACATCTCTTCGACTGTTGATGCTATCGCTCGTAAGGAAGAAAAGAAGGCACAGGTCATTGTATGTGTCCAAGAAGCAGAAGAAGAAATGTTTTTAAATATCTCAGCAAAATTTTCATCATTTTTCAAACTAACACGTGTAATAGCTTATTGTCTACGATTCGCATACGCCAGTAGGACATCAGAAACAGAAGGGAGACCACAATTATTATCAGTGCGTGAAATAACTAATGCAGCCACAGTTTGCTTTCGATGTACACAACAATCTTCATTCTCAAGTGAGAAAAGAGACATTAAGAAGGAAGGACGTGTTTCAATAAAAAGCCCAATTGTAGGTCTGACCCCATTTCTTGACGACGTTGGGATTCTGCGAGTGGGAGGACGACTTGAAAAATCTACCTATAATTTTAGTGCGAAACATCCGATAATACTCCCCAAAAATCATCCTGTAACAAACATGCTTATACGAGAGCTTCACAAAATCTACTTGCCTCCTGGGCCTTCACTTCTTGTGGGTATTATTCGAAAAAGATATTGGATCCTTGGTGTTCGAGATGTAGTAAAGAGAATAACTGCGGGATGCATGGTGTGCTTTAAGCAACGAGCTGCTAGGACTTCACAGCTTATGGGAGATCTTCCTGAAACGCGGGTCTCCAATTCGCGCCCCTTTTTCAATGTGGGAGTTGACTTTGCGGGTCCTGTAATATTAAAAACAAAATCAGGACGGGGAGCCAAATCATTCAAGGCTTACGTAGCACTGTTTGTGTGCATGGCCACTCGGGCCTTACATTTAGAAGTGGTCAGCGGTCTTAGCTCAGAAGTTTTCATTGCTGCGCTACGACGATTTATATCCCGCCGCGGAGTTCCGGCGAAAGTTTTCTCTGACAATGGTACAAATTTTGTCGGTGGAAACCGGCATTTAACCGAAATACACAACTAATGAAAATATTTCTCATTTTCTAGAATCACACAAAATAGAATGGTCTTTCATTCCACCAGGAGCTCCACACTTCGGTGGCCTATGGGAGGCGGGAGTGAAGTCGGTCAAGTGGCACCTCCGTCGAGTAATAGGCGAAACAATCTTGACATTCGAAGAAATGGCTACGTTACTCACTCAAATCGAAGCAATTTTAAATTCTCGACCATATGGTTTCCCATCGTCGAGTCCAGAAGACCTTGATGCACTAACATAGGGTCACTCCTTGATTGGCGAGCCGCTTACGACTCTTCCCGACCCAGATTATTCCGAAGTCAAGATAAGACGATTAAGCAGATGGCAGCATATTCAATCCATGGTACAAGGGTTTTGGAAGCGTTGGCGTTTAGAATATCTTTCATCTCTGCAAGAGCGATCGAAATGGCGACAGAAACAAAACTCATTAAATGAAGGTGACCTGGTTATCATTAATGAAGATAATCTTCCACCCTGTAAATGGCTGATGGGCAGAGTGGTGATAACTCATCCAGGAGATGACGGGCTAGTACGGGTAGTTTCTTTACGGACAAGACGGGGCATCCTGAAGCGAGCGATCAATAAGGTACACAAATTGCCAATTAGTTAAGAAACAGGCTTCTTAACCGGGGGGGGGGGGATGTTCCAGCATCAGCAGTACTTAAATAATGTTTTTCAATTTGCATCACCAGTACTTAGATAATGTTTTTCAATTTGCTATTTTATTATAGTTCTTGAATTCTGTAACCTACTGTATCATATTTGCAATTACTTGTATACACATACATATTTGTTCCGACTCGCTTACATAACGTAACAGTATTAAAAAATGCTATTGTTTGCTTATCAACAATTTGCTATACAAACTTATTTTGTCACATTTTGCTCTTTTAGTATATATACATACATACAGTCTACATGTAGATAGGCTAAACTATCCCGCAAGTCTAGCGTATTCCATTAGCAGAGATTAGACAAAGGTTATTCTGTCTGGTACTGTATCTCAAAGCAAGAACAAGTGCAAATCATAGTTGAATAAATAATTATTGTGAAAGTGGAAGTGCCTTTCAATTAATACCCAGCTGGTAAATTAAATGGAAAGCAGCCCAGAAAAGTGCAGCAATTCGATATCCTGGAGAATATCAAAGAAAACAACGATTCCACTTGCAGTAATCATATTATCTTGGTCAACGTGCGGACCTGGTCCTTCATCTCATCCCATCACCTTAGATTAATCAATCTTTCCACGAGCGGGCAACATATCTACTAAATGTTGCACAAACAAAAAACAAAAAAATTAAATATAATTATAATTTTAGCTACAGTAGGGAGAGTTTTGAAAATAAGATAAGAGAAGCAGAAAAAATAAGCAAGCAAACAATCTTTTACTTATAAAGCAATTCAATGAAATATATTCGTTCAGAGCTGAAAATTTTCTAATTTTGATACTCTTGGCGCCATCTATTGTTTAACAAGGCGATACAATGCTTACCGCCTGGTACTCCACGTGGAGTAATCACTCAGTAGCCGAATAGGTTTGGTACAAATGCATTTACAGAGAAGCAAGCAAAGACGGAAAACCATAAATAAAGAACAGAATATTCTCACTTTGCTTTGTGTAGGTGTTAGTGATATACAAACCATTTTATGAATAACAATTTGCATCTACAATATCAATTTTCATTTGAGGGCATTTGTTAAAGGTCCATTGTATATGTAACACACAGTATTGATACATCCCCTCTCAATCTTAAATATTTTAATTCTCGACTTTGCTGTATTAGTCATAGAAACGAGTAATTTTAGCCCTGAAAATATTGTATGTAACTTATTGTATTTAATATGAGCAAAAGACACTCCTCCCAGATCGCAGTCGCAATTGCATTTAAGATATAGTACGATTGCATGATATTATCATTTCATATCAACACAATCAAACAGGAGTAATGATAGACGAGAAACTTGCGCTCTGACCAAAAGAAACCAAATCTGGTCGCAAAAGTGTTAAATTTGAATTGCTAGTGGAGTCCTGTCATAAAGATTATATATGCAAAAGAATTATATATGTAAATGAATTGGGAAAAAGTAGCTTCAACTTTAACGTCTTCTAGTTAAAATGCTGGCAAATAAGTTCACTTACCATCAGATAATTATTTTAAACCAATTTCGTGAAGAAATTTAATTTAATGTTGACTAAATTACTACTAACGCACACTCCTACTGATAGATAGAAAAATCATGAATAAGTACTTAGAGGTTTCCCTCCTACCCACATGAAATGAAATTTAATAATATTTCTAATCGAAAATGTTATCTTGAAAGACCATCAGAAAAACTCGAATACAAAATTAAATATAAATTACCTACACCACTATAAATTAGAGAAAGAAAAAAATGGTAAACGAAACGCCTGCGACGTATAGTTTGTTTGGTTTATTTTTTAAATTTCATCTCATTTCCTCTTGTATATTTGAAAGAAACAACAAATACAGGCGATCAGCAAATTTCAGATCATTTTTACGAACCGAAACATAAAGTCGAATTCTAGCTGCGCATGACCGACATTTTCGTTAAGTGAAGTAGTTAAGTTCGTTTATTTTATTAGCCAATGAAAAGAATCCAGAAATTTTAACTTCTGGAAGAGGAGAAGATAAAAATGTGATGTCGAGCAGAATTTTAATGGCAATTTTAAAGGAGGGAAATACATTCTCATGATGATCTTTCTATTTTGTTTTTTGTTTTCATTTTCATATGATTTAAGGAATTTAATTTTTCTACAAAATTCTATTAGGAACTAGTATATATAGCATTATTTTGTATAAAAGTAAAAAATTAGATCATAAACTAGGCATACACGTAAAAAAAAAATTTAATAAACTTAGAAAAACAATGGCCCTATTGAATTATACGTTTTCATTATATGTATTCGATAAAAGTTTTGGATTTTTTAAATATGTGTATATCTCAGTATACATGGTCAGCACACTGTCTATGATTTCAATTTTCTACCTATACCAACCGAACCTAACCGCTTCTGCTGTTTTCTTGGCAGGTAAAGGAAAAAAAAACAGAATCACAAACATGCAAAAACAGACCACGTAGGTAGGTACCTACCAAAAATTTTAAAGTAAAAATTTTTACTTTCAGTTCAAAAAAAATATATGTATGTTACATTTTTATACGAGGGATACCATGCAGAAGAATTGTAGGTTTTATGATTTTTACATTCTAATTTATATTCTAATTTCTTCTCCAATTTCTAAATTCAACAACCAGTAGCCATTTACTATTTATCAGTATGACTCCTTCCGGTTATACATCTACATGTTACATAACTACATAATAATTGTTTTTAATTTACTTTAGGAACCGCAATTTATCCTCACTGATATTTTTACAGAATACAAGTGAGACATTATCGTATCCAAATTAAATTAAAGCACAAAAAGAAGGATTAAACTTAAAGCAAATATAATTAATGCTTTTGACTTACCATGTTCAAAATTCTTTATAGTTATGCATTAGCATACAATCAATTCAATTTGTTGACCACAAAAGCAAATATAAACTTCCAAAATGCATTGAAAAAATAAACTGCATTCATATAAATAGCTTCAAAAACAGATTTGAAATTCGAATTTACACTTAACACAAAAAATCCAGCGGCTGAATCACGGGAGTCTTAATATAAGTCAAATATGCAACAGGTGCCAAAACATGCATAAGAATGATTTTTACATTGTTTCTGGACGTTTTGAACACATATGACAAAAAATTCCGAAGTGCCTGGAAAAATAAAAAAAAAAAATTGTTTTTGTTTTATTATTTTGAATAAAATTTTTGTTGTTTTGTTTCATACCTGCGAAAGTCCAGCATAAAATAATTTTATGCCCAGTATTTCATGAAAGCTGAAATTCCAAAAAGCTTTCGTACTCTCAATCTACTTTTAGAAGTTTTCGAGAATATCTATTTCATCTGGCATTTCCTAACATCGTATCCCTTGGTACCATAAAAAATATTCTAAAAAAGATGAGGAAAAAAAATTGTTTTATATTTTAATATTAAACAATCATTTTCATAGTTTTGTTCGTGGAAAGTACCATTAAATTAAATTGTCGATAACGGAAGAGCACAACAAACTGGTCAACGGCAAGCAGAGTAAAATTTTTACAGAAAGATTAAAACTCCAAACAGAATACCGTTATTAGTAATAGAGAGAGATATTTAACAAACACAAGATAAATACTTTCGTAGCGGTGAGATACCAGTGTTTTCAAGGCTTGGGTTAAAAATTCTTTTCCAGAACCAACGAAATTGTTTTTTTTTTCTATGTTTTAAATATTTTTTACGATGGTCAAAGAAAATATTCTTAGTATTAAATTTATAAAACTATAGAAAGAAGTGATTTATAATCCGGAAATAAATGTAAAAAGAACCATTAAAAGCTGACGTAACTCAGAATTAAGAATTTAATTAAAAATTGCAAAGTCCAATTCTAGCACTTCCTTTTCCGGATCAGAAACTGCGGTTAGCATTGCCAGGTCTCTCATCAAAGCAGATATGTTCGTACAAAGTATCAGAAGCGACAACAGACGAACCTGAGTGATTGTAGGTGTACAAAAATAAGGAAGCTCGTTGACTTTCTCTTGGGTCGTCTGGAGAAAAGAATTGTCGGTATGGTGGTAATTGGCTACAATCCGCTTCACGCTCACCTATCAAAAATGGGAGTCATTGACGAACCCTCCCGAGTATCTGTCCTGCCTGAAAGGAGAGTGACCGTTACCAGGTACAGGCTCTCTTATTTGTGGGGAAGCTGAAAAGCTTACTCTACCTAAACATGCTGTGATTCATAATTAAAATAACAAGTAGGTTTTGGTGAGCGATTTTGTTAAGTAGGACAAACAACTCTGTGTTTTGGAATATTTCTTTCCCCTTCTCTGTTGTGTATAAAAAAATAATAAAATGATAAGAAATGGTTCTTTTCATGACTGAAGTTAGAAATAAGCACACACACAAAATATATGGAAGATGGTAAACTATTCCTCAGTTGCAATGTTACGAATAAAAGAATATGTAAATACAGCCGCTGGACTTGTTGAAATCAATAAACGTAATCGTAATTTAATATTTCAGAAGTCTCTGAAAAACAGAATTTTAGACTTCTGTAAATCGTTAAATATGTATATGTCTCTCCTTCTGCAGATCAATGATTACAGGGCGTCTGCACGATTAGAAATTTTAGTGTAAATATTAATAGATGTATAATATATATATATATATATATATCCTTACAAAAGTTAATATAAACTTTATACTTTAGCTTGTTATAGATTTCTATATCAATAGAGTATAAAATTGATACCATGTATTATAGGTGGAACTAATTCACTTTATATATTACTTTTATATGTAATTCCATATTATCTTCATTTATATTATGTTTCGTATAAATTTTATAATAACTGGGATTGAAATAAATTATATATTTTGTATAGAAAGTTTATGCTATTTATTCTGTATAGTGAATCCATATTAATTTTATGTATAAATTAATAAAACATCAGATTTTAGTGTAATATTTCATTTAAATTATTTTGAATATATATTTATTTCGGTATAAATGTACAAAAAAAACTTAAGTATCAATTAGTGATACTAACAGTAAGGTGTTATTTAACAACCATATATGTTTTGTTTGTTTTCCTCGAAATCGCGGAGTCATATGATCTTGCTAAATTCTGATAATTTCAACAAAACTAAATTATTTTCATCTGAGTTATCTACTACTTCATACGCGTTGTCAAATTCGCTAAAACTTACGGTATTGAATTTGGAACATAAAAAATGACACTTATTTTCATAAAGTAGAATGAACTTAATTTGAAAAAATCTTATTAAACTTGGGGGCGCCTGAAGAAGTAATAAAGAGTCCAGGACGATAATGACCAAATTGTTCAATCCAAGGAACTGTTTTAATTTCCTTTGGTCTTATACATATGTCTTTCAAGTACTGATAGTGTTCGTTAATGAAAGCAGTTGTAAGATCTATAATTTTACCCATTTTTATTAATGCATTGAGATTAGATGTCTCCCAAGTGGTTGCAATTTTTGTTGATGCTGCATTGCCAAAGACTTTGATAAACCCTTAAAATATTTTAAATTATTACTCAAATTTTTGAAATATTGATAGTTTGCTTCGTACCGCATTGTAGAACAATCTTTTCGGAACAGCGGTTAAAACTCTACTGACTGATAAGTTAACAACGAAATAGCATAAAGAATATATTTCTAAAGAAAGAACCGTTATTTCTTTCAAAAAATGGTACGAACTTGTAAATTCTGAAGAGTCTCTGCCAAATATATACCATAGGTAATATAAAATTTATTCCAAAACACATGAAGAACACGTCGAAATCTTAACTGAATATGATATTTATAACAAAATCATATAAAGTATATACCATCAAAATATAAATAGAGTAAGTTATATGCGTATTTGATAGAGTTTATAGTTTCGAATATAAATTCTATAACATTTTCGGATACATTTTATCTTATATGCGTATAGAAATGGTTTTTATAGGAAATTTCGTATTAACGTTAGACTGACATTGTATGTATACAAATGATGTATATATTCAACTTTATCGTTTTCTATATGAAACTTGGAATAGAAAGACATAATATTAAAAAGTATATACATTATTTTTATCTTTTACACCAAGTTTTCTAACCGTGTGTGCAGAGGCTGTGTATCCACAACAAGGTGTCCCTTCAGTGGGTCACATGGGGATCATGGGGAATGAAAGGGCTGACTTTTTAGCTACTCCTAGTTCTTATTCTGCGTTACTCGGACCGGAACCCGCCGTAGGCGTTGGTACCTCCAGTATCTGGTCTCTCATTAAAGCGGATGTTCATAGAAAGCAACAGCAGAGATGGACGAACTTGAGTACTTGCAGGTGCAACAAACTGTTTCTTATGGGCCCTCTAGGAATATCTCAGATTTTCTCATGGGCCTCGGAAGGAAACAATGTAGAACTGTGATTGGCATCATCACAGGCCACAGCTTGCTCTAAGCTTATCTAACAAGCATGGGGGTTGTTGCAGCCCTGAGTGACTGTCCTGCCTAGGCGGAGACAACCAAACACTTTTTATGTGCATGTTCGGCTTTCGCCCGGAGCAGAATTGATACTCTATGGTCTGCCTTTATATTTGTAAGTGACCAAGACCTTTTGCGCTCTATTAAGAGGAAAAGAAGGTTTCGGCTTCTAACAGCACAATGTTCTTCGTTTTTGGGATGGGATCCTACTTTTAAAAACAAAACTTACGGAGACCTAGTTGACAGTAAGGGGAGATGCGTATTGCCATAAGAAATAATATTTGATACTTTTTTTTCTGAATAAATCCTAAAGCATTGAATTAAAGATTTATTCAAAACTTTAAATTACACGTAGTACTGACTTAGGGTGTATATATTTTTGCCCATATTTGGAGCATCTTAGTGGAGCTAAAAAATATCCGAAAAGTTCCGCTCCAAAGTTTTATCATATTTTTGTTCCAGATAATACAAAACACATTTTCTTCCGCTCTTGCTCGGAGCAGAGCTCATGGCATCACTATTTTCGGAGCAATATTTCAAGTCTTACTTTACACGTACAACAGATCAGGCATGTTGTCACATTTCTACTAAATGGTCCATCATAATTTTTGTGTAGGCGATTTTCAAAAATTATGTGCAAAGCAATCAAGTTGGTGAACTTTTCTCCATCACAACAATGCACGCACAATGACAAACCGCTTCTTGGACTTTAGAGTTTCTGACCATATTTAATAATGAAAAAATGAGAATAATCACTCCAATCTCCATAAAAGAAAATGTAGAAAATATTTATAAAATTTTGTAAAAAAAAAAATCATTATTCAAGGACCATAAAAGTTGTTGTCATGAGAAACTATACATTAACAGTCAGAACGATCAGGAATCGAATCTTTCAGGTAATAAACTGCCAAGTAGATGACAAACAAAATAATCAACAAGAAAAATTAAAATTTCTCGAAAAAATATGGGAAATGCACTGAGAAATAATGGCAATCTGTGTGATATTCCCCGATGACTTCCAAACAAAACATGGCGTGTGGACGTGGAGTATATTTATCCTAGAACATAACAGATATGATTCCTTACGTAGAAGCAGATAGATGCCTCTCCATTGAAGTTTTCAACAGGACCAAAAATTGTGACCAATTTCGGGTTGAATATAACCACAATGAAAGGGTCGATTAGGCTCCGTGTGTAATCATCGGATTTGAATCCGATTGAAAATTTCTGGGGAAATAGTTTTAAAAAAACGTGGATTCTCCAAATTGAAGATTCCAAAGGAAACCATGATCAAATCGATGCGAAAGAGGTTTCAGGCTGTTACTAGAAACGGTTCGCTTCGAAAAAATATTATTCCTGCGATTTTTTTAGGGTCTTGGGGAGGTTCAAATGTAAGTTTTTGGGGCTCTGCAACCTCAGCATTGTACGCCATCATGCAAAGAAAAATTTTAATTTCTCGCTTCCCAATTGATTTAGAATAAAATCTAAGGAAGACCAAATGCGGAAAAATGTGTGGTTACCGAAAATCAGGCATGCAGTGTTCGAATATTGCGTTGCCGTCCCGGACATCAATAGATACTCTACTTGAAAATGACGAAATTTGCAACGTTACAACATCGATTGATAACATTTCCCATGACCACTCAAAAAATCGATAAATCCGGATCCTTCGCCTTGCACGGTCTCAGTTGGTAATAAAAATCTCCTACAGACTAGACTATATTGAAAATAACTTCCTATTGAGTAGGTACCTAGTTGCTTCCATCGAATTTTCATTTGTTTTCGTTTATTGTATTAGTGCTAAATTTTAGAGTTCTTAGTATTTATTTCCGGTTTCATATATAAAATGACGCTGGGAACTAAATCTCAATTCAGAAGTACTAATGCTCTCCAGCCCTCTCTCCATGTCACAAAAAACAAATGAATTCAATAAAAATGATAAACAATCGAAAAAGATTATTATTTTGCGTGTGTATACAACGCAATAATGTAATAGGATTTTCCTTAATAATTTCATCTTCCCTTACAAAAAAAAAAACAAAAAAATAAAATAAAAAGTAAATTCAGAAATGTAATGCGTAGTCAAATTCTATATGATCGTAAGGGTACGTGCGTAACGAGGGCGGAGCGAGGCTAGGCAGCTGAGCGAGGCGATGTGAAGGTTCATCTCGAGGTGTAGTGTTCACACCAAGGTGTTCAGTTTCTTGGTAAATCGCGAAGTTTGATCATAAATTTTGTCATCAGATTGTGTGTTTGTCAAGTAATGCAAAAATATTGCATTTTCCACAGTAGTGTGCTCTCCGCTGTATTACTTTCCACTTTGAGACTTCTGGAGTTTGACGAATTTCATCATCTGTAGGAAGATTTACGGACTGATGCTGATAGATTCTTTTGATGCTCGACTGTTGTATTTTTTATAAACTGATGTGTTTTGATTTCTGTGTAGCAGTCAAACGATTAATAAAAAACTAATTAATCATGTGTAGTCCTTTTATTGGCCAAACGGTTCGGAAAATATCGTTGCCGTCCTCAGAAGCACTGTCATAAATCTACACAAGTATATTAGCTTTACTATTACAATAAAAACGCTGCACCTATTGTTTACTTACGGGCTGTTTTAGCTTACATCTGTTTGAAACATTAAAGTTTTTAACACCGGTTGGGACAATGCCGGAGAAAAAATGCAGTTTCATGAATCATACGAGTATATACGTACGCACTACGGAGAAGATCTTCTCAAAAACTACAAAAACTACAGCAAAATTTCCAAAAAAATTAGCTTCCACTATTCAGGCCACAATATTTTTACCAATTCGTTCTTACGGGCTAATTCCTAAAATCATAGTAGACAGCATTTCAAATGCATTTAAATTATTCAATAGCTTTCAAAAAGATTCTAAAGACATTCATAAAGCTTTCCACAGTTTTCATAAAAAGCTTCTGAACTTAAATACATAGAAATTTTAAAAAGGAAACTGGCCGTTATGAATCTCTTTCGATCAGTTATTTACCTATTAGTTGAATTTTAAAACTAGACTAGGGAAATTCAATAAGCCTAATATTCCTTGTTAATTTATTAGAAGAGTTATGTTTTGTGATTTATATTTATCTTTGTGTTAAAAATATTAACAAACAGATGTAATCTAAAACAGCCCGTAAGTAAACTTTAGATGCAGCATTTTTATTGTAATATCAAAGCTAATATACTTGTGTAGATTTATTTCAGTGCTTCGGAGAACGGCAACGATATTTGCCGAAACATTAGGCCAATAAAAGGACTACGCATGATTAATTAGTTTTTTATTAATCGTTGGACTGCTGATCCTGATAGATTCTTCCAATATATGAAAATGAGTAAACAACGCTTCGATTATATCTAAGAAAGAACCTATAAGAATGTGCCAGCTATTAAAATTAGCGCGCTGAACCTCGTGTCGTGTCCCAATGCAATGAAATAGCGGAAAATTGAATAATTAATCACGATCACTAAAAGTCTTTAATTAAAACACGCTCAGATTACTTTAACATATGTACTTCTTTATTTTTCTCAAAACTGACCTATCCTAATATATTAAACAAAGCTAACCCGAACCGAACTGAATCGAACTTGACACCTTAAAACCAAAAAGATAAAACGCGACTGAGCACTGAACTGCACTCGCCAGACCAGTCATTGGTCTTTTATGCCCCGATATTCGGAAGTACTTTCTTTGCTCACAACGCGGATGTAAACAAACGACTACAACCTTGTCGTTTGTTCTACCGGTTGGAGCACCTGAGTCGCTTAGTGTTATATATATAAAACTTAGATTAGGATATGGATATATGTATATGTAAATATATGTATAACTATAAACTTGAATTAAAAGAAATTAATAGAAAATAGGATAATCTCATAGACCTATAAACCTGAAAAACCTAAAATTGGGAATAGAAAAGAAAATCATAAATTATAAAATTCAATAAACTAATCATGCACAAAACATGATTAGTTTATCTTCCAAAAAGGGTGAAGAAAATTGCATCAGCAATTTTCTTCACGTTCCAAACAACTCATAAAATCTTTCCCATATAACGACTTGGGAAAAACAAAAGTTTCAGATTTCAACCAAGTCGTTTTAATGGGAACAAGCTCCACGACAAATTTTGCAAAAGAAAAAAAAAAGCAAATCGTACCTTCAGTACGATTTGTCGCGAAAAATTCAATATGTATGTACATACGTACATACATATTACGATAAAAGCTTTCGTGATAAGAAACGCGCGCCGCATAAATGCATTCTATGTATATGCGCGCCGCGATTTCAAACGACGGGACGGTGGCTGATGTTTTTGAAAGTGTACGATTACATTTTTTAAGCCACCGTCCAACGCGAATAATTCTGGACATGTTTGAACAAGTCCAGAATTAATGGTAAAATTTTCTCAGGGTAGAAAATGCAATTAAGCGTTTTCTACCCTGAACAACGCTTCTTGATCACGAAAAATGTGATCAAGAAGAGAGTTGGTTCTTTGATTCCAAGCGGAGAAGATTTAAATTTTGGTTGTTCGGTTGTTAAAAAAAAATTAGACAAAAAGAAAAAATTAAGCGATTTCGTTGTTCGGTTGTCAAAAAATAAAATATCAATTAAGTGGTTAAAGGATTCAATCGTTGTTCGGTTGTCAAAAAATAAAATATCAATTAAGTGGTTAAAGGTTTCAATCGTTGTTCGGTTGTCAAAAAATAAAATATCAATTAAGTGGTTAAAGGTTTCAATCGTTGTTCGGTTGTTAAAAAATAAAATTGAAAAAAAAGATATCAATTAAGTGGTTTTAATATTCCAATCGCTATTATACTCGGATTATCAGTGTAGAACCATTAAGTATTGTGTTCAAGGTGAGAATTAGAAAATAGAACATATAACAAGTACTTCTATAATTCTCAAGTAATAACTACGTTGGATATATACATAACTACGTTGTATATATACCATAACAAAATTGGCGCAGCCGGTAGGATCAAGGAAGCTTGGTCAGAGTTAAAAGATCGTAAACGATTGAAAAGCCTTGATCCTGCAAGAATCTACGGGGAACCTGTGACACTAGCCACATTATACGGCCACGTCACCCCCAACGCTCGGGGTAGATATCATCTATAGGCGCCTCTGCTCCAGGCGAGCAAGCGTTCACCCCAGTGAGTGAAAAAAGAAACATCAGCAAGGGACTCTACCAGAAGCTCTTTCCCAGCACCGAGAAGAAGTCAGGACAACGGACACCCATTCAAAACCGAGAAGGAGGAAAACGAAGACAGGCCCAATCAAAATCAACTCCAGAAGGAAGATATCATCGTTCCTGGGTTGAAGGGGATTTCGAAGAAGGCTTTAAGCCCCCCTTTCAACCATTTCCAGGGGAAATAAGTCGGCCTAGGGCCCCCCCGGCAGCAAACAGAAGCCACAACAGAAAAACTTCGTTCCAGGATTGAAAGGGATCTCGAAGTCGGCAAAAGCCCCCCTTTCAATCTCAGACAACGCCACAGAAGACGACGCAGCACAACCAGTTAGCCAAGGGTGCCAGAATCCAGACCCATCACAGCAAGATGGAAAAGGAGTTCGCCTTCGAAGCGGCACCGTTTTAACAGGGCCCACAGTTGTATCTAAAGTAAGTCTAGATAAATTTTTAGATAAGTTGTTAGAAAAGGCACGTGAATCCGATAAGCGCACTGTCACGTACTGCGACGCTCTTGACCATAGATTAAGTCAAGGCAGAGAGCAGAGGCTGACAAAAATCGAAAAATTTAAAAAAGATACAGAGCGATTCAAACAGGAGCTTATCGAATTTGCCGGGCTTTCACGTTCACTAGGTTTAGATAAGAGCTCAGCCAGTGTAGTTGTAAGCGCTGAAAGTGACAGTGATATTGGTGGTGACGAAGCGGACCAAACAACCGCCGAAAATCTCCTTAGTGGCTGGCTAGAAGTATCCTTCACGGATTCTAGTCCAGAAACCAGCCCTGAAACTCGACAAAGCACAAGCAGACTACCCTACAAAAGTTTAAATAAAAAGATAATCACAATGGTAGATTATGCGAAGGTGGCCAAGCCCACGGCACAACTAGTTCCTTTGTTTTCGGGTGAAAATACCCCACAGCTAGGTCGTGAGCTACAAACATTTATTGGCTGTTGCAAACAGGCCCTACACTGTTTAAGTGAGGAAGAAAAACCGGCCTTCCTACATATCTTGCCCACAAGACTTCGTGGCAATGCTTATCAGCTGTTTGCTTCGCACGTTCCAACTACTTTTAGTGAGGTGCAGGAACGTCTGAACAGAACCTACCTACCACGAGAATCGTACCAAGAGTTGGTCAACAAATTGATCACAATGAGGCAAAACCCATTGGAAACTCTCACTGCCTTCACAACAAGAGTGAAGCAGTTGTTGATGCTTTGCAACGAGGCAGCGGTACTGAAGTACGGAGCAACGGCAGCCCCAGCTGTGAAGACACAGTTGGCGGACTTTGCCAAGAATGCCCTCAAAAGTGGAGTGAACAATCCCCACCTATGCCAGTACCTCCTCACGCTGGTAGAAAATGATCCAGAGCAGCTGATACAAAAGGCTCTAGACATGGAAAAGCTGCAAGCAGGCACAGTTTTCGTCCAAACGCCACTAACGCAACAGCTATATCCAATGGCACAAATAGACCCTAGTCTTCGAGTTCGGGCTCTCAGCCGAACTCCATACAATCAAGCACCACAGCCACCCATGTATGCATCACCACGAGCACAAGAGCCCAGGCAGTTTAACAATCCCCCATACGTACATGCTCCACCACTACGCCCGCCGTTTCCACGAAGGGATTCTAGACAACCGGATACGCAAAATCTGATAGATTCTTCCAATATATGAAAATGAGTAAAAAACGCTTCGATTATATCTAAGAAAGAACCTATAAGAATGTGCCAGCTATTAAAATTAGCGCGCTGAACCTCGTGTCGTGTCCCAATGCAATGAAATAGCGGAAAATCGAATAATTAATCACGATCACTAAAAGTCTTTAATTAAAACACGCTCAGATTACTTTAACATATGTACTTCTTTATTTTACTCAAAACTGACCTATCCTAATATATTAAACAAAGCTAACCCGAACCGAACTGAATCGAACTTGACACCTTAAAACCAAAAAGATAAAACGCGACTGAACACTGAACTGCACTCGCCAGACCAGTCATTGGTCTTTTATGCCACGATATTCCGAAGTACTTTCTTTGCTCACAACGCGGATGTAAACAAACGACTACAACCTTGTCGTTTGTTCTACCGGTTAGAGCACCTGAGTCGCTTAGTGTTATATATATAAAACCTAGATTAGGATATGGATATATGTATATGTAAATATATGTATAACTATAAACTTGAATTAAAAGAAATTAATAGAAAATAGGATAATCTCATAGACCTATAAACCTGAAAAACCTAAAATTGGGAATAGAAAAGAAAATCATAAATTATAAAATTCAATAAACTAATCATGCACAAAACATGATTAGTTTATCTTCCAAAAAGGGTGAAGAAAATTGCATCAGCAATTTTCTTCACGTTCCAAACAACTCATAAAATCTTTCCCATATAACGACTTGGGAAAAACAAAAGTTTCAGATTTCAACCAAGTCGTTTTAATGGGAACAAGCTCCACGACAAATTTTGCCTTCAGCAAAATTTGTCAGTGGAAATAATTAAATTCAAAAGAAATAAAAAAAAAAAACAAATCGTACCTTCAGTACGATTTGTCGCGAAAAATTCAATATGTATGTACATACGTACATACATATTACGATAAAAGCTTTCGTGATAAGAAACGCGCGCCGCATAAATGCATTCTATGTATATGCGCGCCGCGATTTCAAACGACGGGACGGTGGCTGATGTTTTTGAAAGTGTACGATTACATTTTTTAAGCCACCGTCCAACGCGAATAATTCTGGACATGTTTGAACAAGTCCAGAATTAATGGTAAAATTTTCTCAGGGTAGAAAATGCAATTAAGCGTTTTCTACCCTGAACAACGCTTCTTGATCACGAAAAATGTGATCAAGAAGAGAGTTGGTTCTTTGATTCCAAGCGGAGAAGATTTAAATTTTGGTTGTTCGGTTGTTAAAAAAAAATTAGACAAAAAGAAAAAATTAAGCGATTTCGTTGTTCGGTTGTCAAAAAATAAAATATCAATTAAGTGGTTAAAGGATTCAATCGTTGTTCGGTTGTCAAAAAATAAAATATCAATTAAGTGGTTAAAGGTTTCAATCGTTGTTCGGTTGTCAAAAAATAAAATATCAATTAAGTGGTTAAAGGTTTCAACCGTTGTTCGGTTGTTAAAAAATAAAATTGAAAAAAAAGATATCAATTAAGTGGTTTTAATATTCCAATCGCTATTATACTCGGATTATTAGTGTAGAACCATTAAGTATTGTGTTCAAGGTGAGCATTAGAAAATAGAACATATAACAAATACTTCTATAATTCTCAAGTAATAACTACGTTGGATATATACATAACTACGTTGTATATATACCATAACAAAATTGGCGCAGCCGGTAGGATCAAGGAAGCTTTGTCAGAGTTAAAAGATCGTAAACGCTTGAAAAGCCTTGATCCTGCAAGAATCTACGGGGAACCTGTGACACTAGCCACATTATACGGCCACGTCACCCCCAACGCTCGGGGTAGATATCATCTATAGGCGCCTCTGCTCCAGGCGAGCAAGCATTCACCCCAGTGAGTGAAAAAAGAAACATCAGCAAGGGACTCTACCAGAAGCTCTTTCCCAGCACCGAGAAGAAGTCAGGACAACGGACACCCATTCAAAACCGAGAAGGAGGAAAACGAAGACAGGCCCAATCAAAATCAACTCCAGAAGGAAGATATCATCGTTCCTGGGTTGAAGGGGATTTCGAAGAAGGCTTTAAGCCCCCCTTTCAACCATATCCAGGGGAAATAAGTCGGCCTAGGGCCCCCCCGGCAGCAAACAGAAGCCACAACAGAAAAACTTCGTTCCAGGATTGAAAGGGATCGCGAAGTCGGCAAAAGCCCCCCTTTCAATCTCAGCCAAGGGAAATAAGACGGCAGGAGCCCCCCTAGTAGCAAGAAACATTCCAGAAGGGAATACTCCAAGAAGGCTGGAAGCCCCCCTTTTGGACAACGCGGGACGCATATATCAGAAGGAAACTCGACACCGGCACCTGAGACAGGCACGAGATCAAACTCTACACCTTCATCCGACGCGGAGCAATCCCCAGGTGAGAATTTACAACACCTCCGGGAAGGTACAGACAACGCCACAGAAGACGACGCAGCACAACCAGGTAGCCAAGGGTGCCAGAATCCAGACCCATCACAGCAAGATGGAAAAGGAGTTCGCCTTCGAAGCGGCACCGTTTTAACAGGGCCCACAGTTGTATCCAAAGTATGTCTAGATAAGTTTTTAGATAAGTCTGAACAGAACCTACCTACCACGAGAATCGTACCAAGAGTTGGTCAACAAATTGATCACAATGAGGCAAAACCCGTTGGAAACTCTCACTGTTGCCGGACTTTGCCAAGAATGCCCTCAAAAGTGGAGTGAACAATCCCCACCTATGCCAGTACCTCCTCACGCTGGTAGAAAATGATCTAAAGCAGCTGATACAAAAGGCTCTAGACATGGAAAAGCTGCAAGCAGGCACAGTTTTCGTCCAAACGCCGCTAACGCAACAGCCATATCCAATGGCACAAATAGACCCTAGTATTCGAGTTCGGGCTCTCAGCCGAACTCCTTACAATCAAGCACCACAGCCACCCATGTATGCATCACCACGAGCACAAGAGCCCAGGCAGTTTAACAATCCCCCATACGTACATGCTCCACCACTACGCCCGCCGTTTCCAAGAAGGGATTCTAGACAACCGGATACGCAAAATCTGATAGATTCTTCCAATATAAGAAAATGAGTAAAAAACGCTTCGATCATATCTAAGAAAGAACCTATAAGAATGTGCCAGCTATTAAAATTAGCGCGCTGAACCTCGTGTCGTGTCCCAATGCAATGAAATAGCGGAAAATCGAATAATTAATCACGATCACTAAAAGTCTTTAATTAAAACACGCTCAGATTACTTTAACATTTGTACTTCTTTATTTTACTCAAAACTGACCTATCCTAATATATTAAACAAAGCTAACCCGAACCGAACTGAATCGAACTTGACACCTTAAAACGAAAAAGATAAAACGCGACTGAACACTGAACTGCACTCGCCAGACCAGTCATTGGTCTTTTATGCCACGATATTCGGAAGTACTTTCTTTGCTCACAACGCGGATGTAAACAAACGACTACAACCTTGTCGTTTGTTCTACCGGTTGGAGCACCTGAGTCGCTTAGTGTTATATATATAAAACCTAGATTAGGATATGGATATATGTATATGTAAATATATGTATAACTATAAACTTGAATTAAAAGAAATTAATAGAAAATAGGATAATCTCATAGACCTATAAACCTGAAAAACCTAAAATTGGGAATAGAAAAGAAAATCATAAATTATAAAATTCAATAAACTAATCATGCACAAAACATGATTAGTTTATCTTCCAAAAAGGGTGAAGAAAATTGCATCAGCAATTTTCTTCACATTCCAAACAACTCATAAAATCTTTCCCATATAACGACTTGGGAAAAACAAAAGTTTCAGATTTCAACCAAGTCGTTTTAATGGGAACAAGCTCCACGACAAATTTTGCCTTCAGCAAAATTTGTCAGTGGAAATAATTAAATTCAAAAGAAATAAAAAAAAAGCAAATCGTACCTTCAGTACGATTTGTCGCGAAAAATTCAATATGTATGTACATACGTACATATGTACATATTACGATAAAAGCTTTCGTGATAAGAAACGCGCGCCGCATAAATGCATTCTATGTATATGCGCGCCGCGATTTCAAACGACGGGACGGTGGCTGATGTTTTTGAAAGTGTACGATTACATTTTTTAAGCCACCGTCCAACGCGAATAATTCTGGACATGTTTGAACAAGTCCAGAATTAATGGTAAAATTTTCTCAGGGTAGAAAATGCAATTAAGCGTTTTCTACCCTGAACAACGCTTCTTGATCCCGAAAAATGTGATCAAGAAGAGAGTTGGTTCTTTGATTCCAAGCGGAGAAGATTTAAATTTTGGTTGTTCGGTTGTTAAAAAAAAATTAGACAAAAAGAAAAAATTAAGCGATTTCGTTGTTCGGTTGTCAAAAAATAAAATATCAATTAAGTGGTTAAAGGATTCAATCGTTGTTCGGTTGTCAAAAAATAAAATATCAATTAAGTGGTTAAAGGTTTCAATCGTTGTTCGGTTGTTAAAAAATAAAATTGAAAAAAAAAGATATCAATTAAGTGGTTTTAATATTCCAATCGCTATTATACTCGGATTATCAGTGTAGAACCATTAAGTATTGTGTTCAAGGTGAGCATTAGAAAATAGAACATATAACAAGTACTTCTATAATTCTCAAGTAATAACTACGTTGGATATATACATAACTACGTTGTATATATACCATAACAAAATTGGCGCAGCCGGTAGGATCAAGGAAGCTTGGTCAGAGTTAAAAGATCGTAAACGATTGAAAAGCCTTGATCCTGCAAGAATCTACGGGGAACCTGTGACACTAGCCACATTATACGGCCACGTCACCCCCAACGCTCGGGGTAGATATCATCTATAGGCGCCTCTGCTCCAGGCGAGCAAGCATTCACCCCAGTGAGTGAAAAAAGAAACATCAGCAAGGGACTCTACCAGAAGCTCTTTCCCAGCACCGAGAAGAAGTCAGGACAACGGACACCCATTCAAAACCGAGAAGGAGGAAAACGAAGACAGGCCCAATCAAAATCAACTTCAGAAGGAAGATATCATCGTTCCTGGGTTGAAGGGGATTTCGAAGAAGGCTTTAAACTGCCCTTTCAACCATATCCAGGGGAAATAAGTCGGCCTAGGGCCCCCCCGGCAGCAAACAGAAGCCACAACAGAAAAACTTCGTTACAGGATTGAAAGGGATCTCGAAGTCGGCAAAAGCCCCCCTTTCAATCTCAGCCAAGGGAAATAAGACGGCAGGAGCCCCCCTAGTAGTAAGAAACATTACAGAAGGGAATACTCTAAGAAGGCTGGAAGCCGCCCTTTTGGACAACGCGGGACGCATATGTCAGAAGGAAATTCGACACCGGCACCTGAGACAGGCACGAGATCAAACTCTACACATTCATCCAACGCGGAGCAATCCCCAGGTGAGAATTTACAACACCTCCGGGAAGGTACAGACAACGCCACAGAAGACGACGCAGCACAACCAGGTAGCCAAGGGTGCCAGAATCCAGACCCATCACAGCAAGATGGAAAAGGAGTTCGCCTTCGAAGCGGCACCGTTTTAACAGGGCCCACAGTTGTATCTAAAGTAAGTCTAGATAAGTTTTTAGATAAGTTGTTAGAAAAGGCACGTGAATCCGATAAGCTCACTGTCACGCACTGCGACGCTCTTGACCATAGATTAAGTCAAGGCAGAGAGCAGAGGCTGACAAAAATCGAAAAATTTAAAAAAGATACAGAGCGATTCAAACAGGAGCTTATCGAATTTGCCGGGCTTTCACGTTCACTAGGTTTAGATAAGAGCTCAGCCAGTGTAGTTGTAAGCGCTGAAAATGACAGTGATATTGGTGGTGACGAAGCGGACCAAACAACTACCGAAAATCTCCTTAGTGGCTGGCTAGAAGTATCCTTCACGGATTCTAGTCCAGAAACCAGCCCTGAAACTCGACAAAGCACAAGCATACTACGCTACAAAAGTTTAAATAAAAAGATAATCACAATGGTAGATTATGCGAACGTGGCCAAGCTAGCGGCACAACTAGTTCCTCTGTTTTCTGGTGAAAATACCCCACAGCTAGGTCGTAAGCTACAAACATTTATTGGTTGTTGCAAACAGGCCCTACACTGTTTAAGTGAGGAAGAAAAACCAGCCTTCCTACATATCTTGCCCACAATACTTCGGGGCGATGCTTATCAGCTGTTTGCTTCGGACGTTCCAACTACTTTTAGTGAGGTGGAGGAACGTCTGAACAGAACCTACCTACCACGAGAATCGTACCAAGAGTTGGTCAACAAATTGATCACAATGAGGCAAAACCCGTTGGAAACTCTCACTGCCTTCACAACAAGAGTGAAGCAGTTGTTGATGCTTTGCAACGAGGCAGCGGTACTGAAGTACGGAGCAACGGCAGCCCCCGCTAACGCAACAGCCATATCCAATGGCACAAATAGACCCTAGTCTTCGAGTTCGGGCTCTCAGCCGAACTCCTTACAATCAAGCACCACAGCCACCCATGTATGCATCACCTTACTTACCTTGCAACTTTCAGGTGGTAAAAAACATCCCAGGTATTTCTGACGAAAATCTGGCTTGTAAGACTGGCCAGCATCAGGTAAATTTAAATGAACCTGTGTGCATACCAGCAAGGTCTCAGATCGTAGTCAAAGTTCCGTTGCAGTTGCAGGAAGAAATGCTCAGTCTGTCAAAAGAAATAGACGACGGAGTCTTCTTAGCGAACAGCTTGCTCTCAGCTGGGTTAAAGGCAGTCCCTATAGGAATCCTCAACACACGCAGTTCACAAGTAGTCCTAAAAAGCGTGAACCTAAAGCTGGTTCCCATTAAAGACTACACTGTCGTCCCCATCAAACGAGAGCCAGATAAAAATATTACAACAGCCCATCCTTTGAATCGAAATGGTGGCGATGGTGAGCATCAAAATATAATTAAACCTAAGATTAAGAAAATAGGGCATAAGAGCCCAGGTCAACCAAGCAGTAACAAGAAACAGCTTCAAGACGCTTGCGGGTCCCTCATGAAAACCCCAACGTCAGGCGCTGGCCAGCACACAAATGGTCTGCCGGTAGCAACTCCCGCAGATCCATCTGGCCCAGCGCCACTCATATATCAAAGAAATAGGTTAAGAGGTAAAATGAATAGGGCTAATAATAATAGAACTAGATTTAAGAACAATACAAACAGGGCAATAAGCGCCGATCAGACGGCCACCCTACAACACATAAAATACTTGTTCCCAAACGAAGTCGAACAAGAAGACACCAGTAATCAGCCCCGCCTCACCAGACTAGAGCAAGAACTCAGTCTGGATGAAACTCTAAACACTGAGGAAAAAGCCTCAATAACAGATCTCTGTTATGAATATGATGACATATTCTTTTTAAAAGGTGACAGGCTTACGCATACCAATGCCATCACCCACGACATCCCCTTGGTGCAAGACCAAGCACCTATTAACCAAAAGATGTACCGGTTACCAGAGACACAGCGAAATGTCATAAATGAGCAACTCAGAGAAATGCTGGACAACGACATTGTCCAGCCCAGCAAAAGCCCATGGAACTCGCCACTGCTAGTCGTCCCCAAAAAAGCGGGACCAGATGGTGAGAAAAGGTGGCGTGTCGTCGTTGATTTCCGTAAGTTGAACGAAAAAACGATTGGCGACGCCTTCCCGCTACCACGGATTGAGGATATCCTCGATCAACTGGGCCATTCAAGATACTTCACCACCCTAGACCTAGCCAATGGCTATCATCAGGTACTCGTCGATCCGAAAGATCGAGCAAAAACGGCTTTCAGTACCAACTACGGGCATTATGAATTCAAACGCATGCCGTTCGGGCTTAAAGGAGCCCCGGCCACATTTCAGCGTTTAATGAATTTCATATTAACTGGCCTACAAGGCCTAGAATGTTTCGTCTACTTAGATGACATCGTCATCTATGGAAAAAGTCTGGCAGACCACAACGAAAAGCTTCGCAAAGTCTTTGACAGGTTAAGAGAAAATAACCTGAAACTGCAACCTGAGAAATGTCAATTTCTCAGGCGCGAGGTAGTGTACTTAGGACACAAATGTTCTAACCAAGGAGCACTACCTGACCCTAGCAAAACGGCATGCGTCCAAACTTTCCCCATTCCTAAGACAGTAAGGCAAGTCCAATCTTTTTTGGGCCTTGCCAATTACTACAGAAAATTCATACCCGATTTTTCGAAAACAGTACGTCCTCTAACAAACTTACTCCGAAAGGATGTAAAGTTTAAGTGGGCTGAGAAATGCCAAGAGGCATTTCAAAGCATTAAGAACGCTTTAATTTCCCCTGCACTCTTAATATATCCCGATTTTTCAAAACCCTTTAACCTTACCACAGACGCCAGCAGCGAGGCTCTTGGAGCAGTTCTCTCTCAAGGAGAGGTAGGAAGTGACCAGCCCATTGCCTACGCCAGCCGTACCCTGAACAAGGCCGAACGTAATTATTCCACGATTGAGAAAGAGTTACTGGCTATAGTTTGGGCGACTAAAAATTTCAGGTGTTATCTGCAAGGCCGAGAGTTCATGGTCTATACAGATCACAAACCACTCAAGGGGGTCTTCAATGTTAAGGACCCCACATCCCGTCTGGTGAGATTTCACCATAAACTTTCCGAGTTCAATTATAAAATTGAGTATAAGCCCGGAAAGTACAACACGAATGCCGACGCTTTAAGCCGCATTCCACGGGATAATAACAAAGACAAGGAAACTGCAACCTTCACGGTAGAAGCTATAGTCCACCACCAAATGGACTCGGATATAGAGGAGGAAAAACACTCATCGGACCAAAAGGAGTGTCTGCAATGCAATGCAGTAACCAGAGCCCAGACACGAAATATTCAGGAAAATGGAACAAACCAAGACAGCCAGTCCAAACAAAAAGAACAAACTCATCATCCAGAAGAGGCCGCAGACCATGACAGTCCACCTAGTACCAATCCACAAATCATAGACGAAACTTGTCCCCCTGAAGTAATCACAAGCCCAGAGGAGATTCAATTAATCTTAAAGGATTACCATGATTTTCTCTTTGGTGGCCATCAGGGAGTGATAAAAACCTATAAACGGATCCGAAGAAAGTACTGGTGGAGGCACATGCTTAGTGACATCAAAAAGCACATTAAGCGGTATGCCAAATGTCAAACCATGAAGGCCTCACCACAGTATAAAATGCCCATGGTAATTACAGACATAGCGGAACAACCATTCGATAAAATCTATTTAGATATAGTCGGCCCACTAGAGGAGACAGAATCCGGAAACCAATATATATTAACGTTTCAGGATAACCTCACGAAATTTGTAGATTGGTATGCCATACCGAATGGGGAAGCTATAACGGTAGCACAAATTTTCTTCGACGAAATCGTCACACGCTACCGCATTCCCAAAAGAATAGTCACCGATCAGGGAAGTAATTTCCTGAGTGACCTATTCAAAAAGGTATGCAAACTCCTCAGGATAAATAAGCTGCAGACTTCAGCTTATCATCCCCAATCAAATGGAGCACTCGAGCGTGCACATAGACCATTGATTGAATATCTACGAACTATAGTGGACGAAAATCCCAGCTCATGGGATAGTTATCTGCGAACCGCTACTTTCGTGTACAATAACAGTGTACACGAAGGGACAAAATTAACTCCCATGGACTGCCTCTACGGCTTTACAGCGGACGTTCCGTCCAACTTAAGGCGAGACCCCGAACCTATAATCACGAGAGCTACTACCATATTCTCAGGTATAAGCTTCAGAAGTCTTACGCCATGGCACGAAAAAATCTTCTGATGAGTAAACAGCGCTCGAAAAATTACTATGACAAAGCTGTACGTCCCCTGACATTTCACAGAGGAGACAAGGTTCTACTCAAGAGCGAGAGTCGCAAACATAAGCTCTCCCAGATTTGGGTAGGACCCTATACGGTAACCGGCATCCCCAGTTTAGTAAACACAACAATTAAAATTCGCAAACGAGAGGTGATGGTACATAACAACCGTCTAAAACCTTTCTATGAATAAATAGGTGTCCATAGAAGCTAAGTAGTGTTAAGGTACATACATACATTAAATTAAAGAACAATAGAACATAAGCTACAGAGTCAACAGAAAACCCATTTTAATATCCTATCCTATCCTCTCCTAGATGACAATGCGGTCAATAATTCTCTACGGACTGTTCCTGACCACAATAGGAGCCCTCGCGGAGGAACCTTACTCTATAACGCCCCTAAATAATACGGGAGTACTATTTGAGGACCTTGGAAGCCTATCAGTTTACCACGACACTTGAAGCGTCATCACTGAGTTAGATCTGGGCGAGTTGGACAATCAGACAAAACTGGCGGAACGTGCGGAACACTACGTTCATCAACTATGTGGTAACAAATCCTTCGATCAAGATCTATGTACCCTGCAAACCAAACATGTACATGCCCTGATGGAAAACATTAAGAGACGCACCAATGTCATTAAAGATTCAGTGCTTAAATCACGCAAGCCCCGATCCATCTTTGATGGGATAGGTAATGCGATGCACTATCTCTTTGGCACTATGGATAGCGGAAACGAACAAGAGGTGTACAGCCGACTACGCGAATTAGAGGTAAATACTCAAACCTTAGCTGATCTGGAAAAGCAACAGATCAGTGTAATAAAAACCACTTTTGAACAAATTCAAAAACCCTTATCCTCACTGTCTGAACGACAACACCAGATAATCAATCAGATTAACCATCTGCAGAATACAACGGATGATTTGATAGCCCACCAAATAAGACAAGAGATCGTTTCTAGTCTAACACTACAAATGATAGAGTTGGAATTTAGACAACAAGCTCTACTGGACGTAATAGTGTCCAATAGAAATAATCAAATTCATCCCCTTTTAATTTCCCCAAACTATTTGCTAGAGATTTATCACAAATCTCACTCCACTTGTCCCAATCTACAGGACTGTTTGTCAGTTCTGTACCAAACAGCAGATGTTAAGGCACATTTGTTGCAGGACAAATTAGTTATCCGAATCAAACTTCCCATATTTAATATTCCCAAGATGAAAATCCAACAGATTAGATGTTTTCCCATACGGGTGGATCCAAACCTTTTATTAATACCTGATATCAAATATTCTCATGTGGCAAGCCAAATCCAGACCCAGGAATTTCTGTTGCTGAAGCCAGAAAACCTGAGATCTTTCAAAAAAATTTCAAAGGGAATCAAGGAAGATACGTGGGTTGGTAAGCTGAATACACCAATCACCAAGGCTACAAAAACAGATGAATGTGTTATTAAACTTTTATTCAATCCACTGGGCGAACACACACAATGTAGCATCAGAGCTCAAGTTCCCCCCAGGGACACAATAATTAAACTCAATAGACCAAATTCGTGGCTGTACTCCTTAACCGAAACCACTATAGTACAAGTAACCTGTACACAAAAGTTGCTCACTCATCGTCTCGCAGGACAAGGAATCATGACAGTCAAAGAACCATGTTCCTTGCAAATAGGGCCGCACACTCTGCATTACGAAGCAGAAAATCTGCATCCGTTAAAAGTTTTTCAACCACCCTAATTCCCAGGCACAAACGAAACTCAGGATGAATTGGCAGAATATATGTCCAAGATATCCGCTCCTAAAAACCCTGGGAAACAACCAACGTTACTCCTCGGAGATGATACAAACCAACGTATCCACCTGGATACAAAATCTCTACAAGAAATCCGTACCAAAGTGAACAACATTCACTTTGGACCAAAGGCCAAGATTCCTCATATACTCTCTATTACATCCCTATCAATGACCGGACTCTTGTTGCTAATTTCATCTGTGGTGGCAGTAGCAAAGTATATCGTACCGGCATTCATGACATGAGCTGCTAAACGAAGACAACAGCCCACTGCTGAAAACACCCCCATGGAACCGGTTTACGCTAAAACCCAAGAAAAGTTAAAACGGGCTCAAAGTCTCCCCAGAGCGAGATCTATACAAGTAGTATAATCAAAAAGATCTATACTCGTTGGTTGGCCCCCGACTCATTCTTGTGTTACTGGCGCAACACCCTATCCTTTCACTACACTGGTTTTCGAAAATAAGCTAAAATAATAGTAGCAAATATAAGATAAAGCGAACACGCGGAATTTAATATTACATAAAAATAAAATTTATTTAGTAGTACCTCAGAAAAAACATTTTTTTTTATAAATCTAAGTAGTACATAGCAAAGTATAAATAATAAATTAAATAAGCAAAAAAAAAATAATAATAAATAGAAGAAAGAAAGGCATAAGATAGTAGAGTTAAAACAAATAACCACTTAAAACATAAAAGATAATCGAAATTGATTTACACAAACATAATAAAAATAATAAATAAATAATATTCCGTAACATTAAGTAATAATAATAATAAGCTAATTACTAAAATATAGACATAAAATCATAAAAATATACTAAATAGAAATGTAATGTACTAAGGCTATAAATAGGAAATAGCTACTTACATTAGTAGAAAAACAGAATAGGAAGTCAACAAATAAGACATTACCTAGGATAACCAAAACAAACTAATACAGCAAACCAACAATTAGAAAAAAAAACCTAGACTAAACAATTTTTTTTTCAAAACGAACTAGAATTCCTTAGAATTTCATACATAACCTAAATCAATAAATAACGTAGGATGAGTAAAATAATTAAATAACGTAGAATAAGTGAAATATATAGTCTCCAGTATAAGTGAAAAAAAAAAAAAACAAAAAATATAGCAAACGATAACCAACCAACACCGAAACCGCCATGCAAGAAAACTCAACTAATTAAGAACACCGAGAATCGTCTCTGACAGTCCAAATATGCAATTACCTATAAAACCAAACAAAAAATTTTTTTGACTCCACACAAAATAAAAGGATATTCAAGAGTCTTCTTTGCTAGCCCACCTAAATAAGCTTTAGCTACCTTAGGTAGAGAACGAAGTACTATAAACAAGGGCAAACTTCTTCTCAAATCGGAGACTGTATGTTGACAATTTTCTATGTCTACATCATACTTTCCATACAACGACCCAAGCCAATAGCAGTTTTGCCCGCGGCTTCAATAACAACTCGTTAAGCTTAGAACCGCTTAACACCACTTAGACTCAAAAACCCAAAATATAAAGCAGCGTCATAGAGGGCGCCATCATGAAAATTGATGATCGGGGCCCAAAATCGGTCAAGTTCACTTTTTCAACCTAAAACCCATAAGGGAAAACACAAAAAAATTTTTTTTAATCAATAAATAAAAAACTAGATTGCACCACTTAGCCAAGTATATATTTTTTTTGGTTTTTTTTATTTTATAAGGAATACAAAAAAGTAAAATAGAGTAAAACTAAAAATCTTAATAAACCATACAATTTTTTTTTTGAAAAGTTAAAGAACTGCGTGAATCTAAGTATAACAAATTCTGAAACAAACACAAAAAAAGGGAATTAGAAAACGGCGTTCAAATAAAAAGTAAAAATAAGTTACCCAGTTTAGGCACCATGAGGCGGGAAGCGCCCTCGGCTTAACCCTGGGCGGGACCAGAAGCGTCTTCAGGAAGATCCCAGTCCTCCTGGATATGACTGGGTCCCTCTCCAGGTAGATCCCAATCCTCCTGAACGGGAGCAGATGACACGTCACCGTCCCCGTCTTCCTGGGCATGACCAGTCGCCACTCCAGGAAGATCCCAGTTCTCCTCGCTCGAAATTGAGCTCGGCGGAGGATTGCTAACCCAGGCGGCCACGTTGGGCGGCCAAGTTGGGATGCATTCTGCAACGAGGGCAGGCACACCATCCGACCTCCCCGGATAACGCCAAAGTCGCTCCTAGTAAAAGATTTGAAAAATTAACAAGAAAATTAATTATTGGAATTTAAAAACTCACCCATAACCACCCATGAACTCCCACCGTGGGGCCACAAGCACAGCTCCACCCGATGAAATACATCAGCCTCCGCCGGAGCACCCCAGATGCATACATCTGGACGACCATCCCTCCGCAGCAACAACCGGATTAGTCCACGCCACCGGGGGGCCACACTTTGTACAAAAATGGCCAGCACCCTCATACAATTGGGTGCGGGGCTGGCGTAAGGAGCACGCGGTGACACAACTTCGCAAAATTCCATGTCGAAACAAACTATGAACGGAACAGCAGAAATCGCCCCATATAAAGGGCAAAACCCCAAACGTTAGCAGAAAAATTAGCAAGATGCAGTTAGACTGCATCGGATACTTATCTCGGTTAAAAACACAAATCCCACGCAACTACAATAGCAATGGTAGTTTTTTCTTTTCTCTCATCCTTTCCTAACACACAAATAACCTCCACAAGTTGCAATTTGTACATTATGTATGTAGGCAGCTACAAGTACGCAAACCTCACAAATTTTTTTTCCCTTTTTCAAGCCGGTACAAGATGCATTGCAATATCTCACCCCGACTATACGTGCACCAAGATTTTTTTTTTACAGAGGCAGATATCAAATTCATTTTAACTCAATTCAATACCCCATACAGAATCTACACCCACACAATTATTTTTCGAGAATTATTCCTCTTCAAAGAATAATTCTCTTTTTCGCGGGGGAAGGAATGTTATATATATAAAACCTAGATTAGGATATGGATATATGTATATGTAAATATATGTATAACTATAAACTTGAATTAAAAGAAATTACTAGAAAATAGGATAATCTCATAGACCTATAAACCTGAAAAACCTAAAATTGGGAATAGAAAAGAAAATCATAAATTATAAAATTCAATAAACTAATCATGCACAAAACATGATTAGTTTATCTTCCAAAAAGGGTGAAGAAAATTGCATCAGCAATTTTCTTCAAATTCCAAACAACTCATAAAATCTTTCCCATATAACGACTTGGGAAAACAAAAGTTTCAGATTTCAACCAAGTCGTTTTAATGGGAACAAGCTCCACGACAAATTTTGCCTTCAGCAAAATTTGTCAGTGGAAATAATTAAATTCAAAAGAAATAAAAAAAAAGCAAATCGTACCTTCAGTACGATTTGTCGCGAAAAATTCAATATGTATGTACATACGTACATACATATTACGATAAAAGCTTTCGTGATAAGAAACGCGCGCCGCATAAATGCGTTGTATGTATATGAGCGCCGCGATTTCAAACGACGGGACGGTGGCTGATGTTTTTGAAAGTGTACGATTACATTTTTTAAGCCACCGTCCAACGCGAATAATTCTGGACATGTTTGAACAAGTCCAGAATTAATGGTAAAATTTTCTCAGGGTAGAAAATGCAATTAAGCGTTTTATACCCTGAACAACGCTTCTTGATCACGAAAAATGTGATCAAGAAGAGAGTTGGTTCTTTGATTCCAAGCGGAGAAGATTTAAATTTTGGTTGTTCGGTTGTTAAAAAAAATTAGACAAAAAGAAAAAATTAAGCGATTTCGTTGTTCGGTTGTCAAAAAATAAAATATCAATTAAGTGGTTAAAGGATTCAATCGTTGTTCGGTTGTCAAAAAATAAAATATCAATTAAGTGGTTAAAGGTTTCAATCGTTGTTCGGTTGTCAAAAAATAAAATATCAATTAAGTGGTTAAAGGTTTCAATCGTTGTTCGGTTGTTAAAAAATAAAATTGAAAAAAAAGATATCAATTAAGTGGTTTTAATATTCCAATCGCTATTATACTCGGATTATCAGTGTAGAACCATTAAGTATTGTGTTCAAGGTGAGCATTAGAAAATAGAACATATAACAAGTAATTCTATAATTCTCAAGTAATAACTACGTTGGATATATACATAACTACGTTGTATATATACCATAACATTAGTAGTAAACAATCGCTTTACATAACAATTACCAATGCGAGGTTAATTGTTATCGTAATCGTCGATTGCTCCACTAAGCGCTCATCGTAGCCAGCTGTTGAGCTAATCAGCGAAATAACCGGCAGTTGCAGAACAGTACCATGCGAGGTTACTGTTTAGCAATTGCTAATTATTTCTCTAAAATGCGCCCTTGGCTGCATGAAGAATCTTCCTCATATTGGGCCATAACATCCCTCCCCCCTTGGAAAAACTAGTTTCCGCATGGAACTGGATCTGGAGAATGCAATCAATTAAATAAACTGAAAATATCTCATCTTCCTTCGGTTCAGATTCTTTACATTATTTCATTACATTTCTCTACATTACATTTTTACATCTTTCGAAATTTTCTTATTTCCTTTTTCTAACATTGTAGGATTTTACATCATTTCACATTTCTCTTTTTAATATTTAATTTCTCTTTCACCATTTATTTCTTCCTTAATATTCTTTCCTATGTTCTCTTCACATTACACTTTTGTTTTGCTTTCTGTATTCTATGTTTTTATTTTTCCACATTTTACTTTCTTTTATTGCTTCTCACATTCAATTTTATTTCCATATTTCTTTAATTTATTTAACATTTTTTCTTTCCTGTATTTCTTACATTTGTTTTCTTAGTTTTTTTTACGTTCCTCTTATTTTAAAATTTTTTTTTGGTTTTTTTTTGGTTTTTTACAATATAACTTCTTCAAATATCTCACAAAATAAAAAAAAAATATTTCTACATTTTTATCTATTCCACCTATTTTCTGTTACAATAAACTATAAGTGTATAAAGTGCCTTTACTTTATAGTCGCAGAAAAGCCAAAGATTCTTGTACCTTGACTTGTGTTATGAGGTGTGCGCAGTACTTGAACCACCACACCAGGAGTTTACTGAAAAGTAAAAAGATTAGCAACAATATTGATAAGTAAAACACACCGCCGAAAGTTTGTAAAAAACTGAGACTCTATTTCTTTCCAATTCTGATTTTTATACACTCAATTACATAAATATGTGAAAAATACAATTAGCAAACCGCTTACTCAGTAAAAAAGAAACAAATTTTATCATCTACATAAATTCTCACGAGCCAGTGCCAAGAAAAACAAAAGTGTCATCTTGCGTATTCTTACAAGACACCGCGGTAGTGAAAAACAAAAGTGTCAGTTTACGTCTGGGCTGAATCTTTCTGATTTTCTTATCAGCAAATTCTTCTATGACTCGTGAGAATTTATGTATTACATCAATGCATTTTTTGCATGATTTTGTTGAATATGAATTAAATATGTTTTGGATGAACATTCTCCCCCGAATTGAATGCCTAGTTCAATTAAGCCTCAAAATTGCTAAAAGCTAAATGCTAAAGTCCGGGTCTTCGTTGTTGGAAGTGCTGACATAAGACCTTGGTGCAGGTTTAGGTTTCTTCTTGACAAAAGGCTGAAAAATCGTTGCACGGAATTTGCAGCCAATATAGAGAATGACGGCTGCGGCTAGTAGTAGTCCAATATATGATACGGCAAATTGATGGACATCATTTCCGAGAATATGACTTCTTGTTGGCAGTTACTTATAGACTTGCTGAAGCTGTCCCTTGAGGTCGTCTAGGTTTTCCCAGCTCGGATGATAACGGTAGGTCTCATTAGAAGAGAAGGGTGTCTGTGTTGGCATTATTATAAGTTTAGTCAAGTTGCCTGAAGGTGAATAAGACATCCTTGAAATTCTTGGGTAGATGTTGTGCGCTTGAATAGTTACAAGTTCCTGCTTGATGACACAGTCACCTTGAATTTTTAGGATACCGGCTGTCTAGGCCTATGACAGGTCTAGTCATAAAAAAAGAAAGGTGCCGGATCAAAAAGGTATAGAAATGATAACAAGATGGTATTTCTTATTTGTCAAAAAATTCAATGTATATTTCACTCTGAGTTTATAATTTTTTTTCTCTTACTTGCTAAGCCTTAAACCACTAATATAAAAATAATAAAAAAGGAAAGAAAAACAAATAAAAAAATAAAAAAAATTAACAAATAATGATTTCAATTAAATGTACTAATATTCCAAATAAATCCACTTTGGTGATGACTGTAGCGGTGTAGGTGTTTATTTAGTCTGTAATGACGAAAGATATTGTTAAATTCGTAGTTAGAAACATTAATTTATGTTAAAAGAAAATTTTTAATTTGAAAATTGTGGGATAAGCGGCAGAAAAACGATACTACGCTTGTACATTGGGGTGCTTACACTTGTCAGTTCAACTTGCTCATCCGCTATTGAGCTTGGGCAGCACCGTATGCATCGACTGCGAGTTGATGCGACCAGATTGATATGTGCGAGAGGCACAGTGGTATATTTACTGGGAAATACACGATTTCGTTCTCCGTAATTCCAGAGATTTGTGTCTATGGCGTGTTGCGTCAAATATACCAGATTCAATGCTTCTGAATTTGAGATTTTAAGACTTCACTAGGCATCAGGACTGCCGATCTGTCTTGTTTAAGAGCTCAGGACGCAATAATTGGTCTGAGTTAGAAATGCTGTACTTATGTACTAGCGAGGTTGACAATTGATAATTGCTCGGCAATATACGGAATTTTACGAGGTACTGTTCCTCTAATGATACCAGCCACAATACTTCTAGTATTTGGTCTGGTGTAATTGGTGTATTAAAATCAAAGCTTTTAATACAATTTACTAGGGTCAGAATTCTCCTAGGTTTGGTATTTGTCGAGACTTCAGTAGGCTTCAATACTGCCGATCTGTCTCCAATGATAGCTCAGAACGCAATGATTTTCTTGCATTTCGAGCGCTCTATTTATACTGTGGAAATACACAGGTTAGATAGGGCTTTAGAAAATGTTGAACATGGTTGCGTGTGTGAGCGCTGGTGGTGCTTGGCGCTCTGTATGTAAAGAGCGGTGACACGTCATCATGACTGATGCTGACAAGTGGAATGTTGTGGCAATTACATGCAAGTAGTGTTTTTGTCAATATGTTTTTGCTTATTTTCGCTAATTGTTGTTTTTGTGTTTTTTTTTTTAGGCTGTTCTTCAGTGTGCCTGAACATCCTACCGCCTCAAAAAAAAAAAAAGAAAAACAAAAGTAGCGAGCCAATGTGATAAATATTTTGGTTTGAATGAAGATTCCAAAAAAAAGTATGAATACACTTACTTTGTTTCTCTTGCAGTCTTACCCTAATTTTCCCATTGGCGTGCTTAATAAAGCGGAGTATATCCCCGTCTTCGGTATGGATGCGAAAGCATTTGTTTGCTGCAAACACTTTTGACCATGGAATTGGTTGGCGTAAAATTTGTTCCCATAAGCCGGGTTCAATAATCAGATTTGGAGGAATGCGATTTGGTCCCCTTTTGTGGATTGGCCTTTCACGTTGAGGTTGAGTGTTTTTCAACCTGCTTGGCGCTGTATTTGTCTGGAATTGCTTGTGATTATGTCTACTTGTGCTTGGAGCTGTATAATCATGCGTGTAGCTATTTGTAGTTGCAGTTGCTTGTAGCTGTTTCTGCGTGTAGCTACTTGTAGTTGCAGCGGCCTGTAGCTGTTTCTGCGTGTAGCTACTTGTAGTTGCAGCAGCCTGTAGTTGTTTCTGCGTGTAGCTACTTGTAGTTGCAGTTGCTTGTAGCTGTCTCTGCGTGTAGCTACTTGTAGTTGCAGCAGCCTGTAGCTGTTTCCGCGTGTAGCTACTTGTAGTTGCAGTTGCTTGTAGCTGTTTCTGCGTGTAGCTACTTGTAGTTGCAGCAGCCTGTAGCTGTTTCTGCGTGTAGGTACTCGTAGTTGCAGCTGCCTTAGGTTGGAGCACCTTTTGTGTGGCGCCGCTTGTGGTTGTAGCTGCCTTGGTTTGGAGCTGCCTTGGCTTTGCGCTATTTATGGCTGCAGCTGCGTGCGATCCGAAATGGTGTGCTTTGTATCTTGAGCCCTTATGTTGGAAGCTATTTTTGCGCTTCTGCAGGGTCTTGATGTTGGTGGCCGTTTAGGCCTGGTAGGACGACGAAATTCTGGTCCCTTGGGACTTAACCTTTGCCGTGGCACTGCCTCAAATGGCGGCTGAAAAGGTTTGGCGGTGATGGCGGAGTCAAAGTCCGTAATCGTTCTTTTAGCGATTCTAGCTCGGGCACATCGTCTATTAACAGACAATCCTCCAATGATGGTAATGAATCCATAATGAAAAGCCAAATAGTAAAAAACTCAAAAAAAAAATAAAAAATAATAAAAAATAAAAAATGAAAATGAAATAAAAAGAAACCAAAAAAGAAATAAAAATTGCTGGAGCCCTTCCTTCTGCTTTCGCGCCCTTCTAATGAATGACTGTGCTATGGAAGATTTGGCACTTGTCTAGTCGGTGACTGTGTTTGGTCTAATTAAGGGGGGATGCACATTGGGTAGTTTGTACAATTTTGAAACAGGCCGGATAAGAGTATTGTTAGATAATTTAATTGTGGCTACTCTGACTTTATTGTCAGTGCCGGGAAAAACTTTTGTTACTCTCCCTAGCGGCCATTTTGTCGGGGGCAGTCTGTAATCGTTTATCAAGACTATGTCATTGATGCGTATATTATCGTGTGGATTTTGCCATTTGAAGCGCTGTTGCAGGCTGTGGAGATATTCCTTCGACCATTGTTTCCAAAATTGATTTGTTAGCCATTGTACGTATTGGCAACGTTTTAATGATGAAAATTTCTCAGGTATAGATGGCTCTGGAATTGTTTTTAATTGTCGGCCTATTAGGAAATGGCCGGGAGTGAGTACGTCCGAAGTGTTCGGATCATTTGCCAGAGGGGTTAGTGGCCTTGAGTTGACACATGCTTCGATTTGACAGATTGTTGTGGTTAGTTCTTCGTAAGTTAATGTGGCGTTTTGGAGAACTCGTTTCATATGGGTTTTGACTGTCTTGACTCCTGCCTCCCACAGCCCCCCAAAGTGAGGTGCTGAAGGTGGATTAAAGTGCCATGTGATTCCTGTCAAATCTGAATCTGCAGAAATGTCCTCGGGTAGTGTGTGTACGACTCTTTGAAGTTGTTTGATTAATTCTCTGTTTGCACCCACGAAATTGGTTCCACAGTCTGAGTATAGATGTAGGCACAGTCCTCTCCTGCTGATAAATCGCTACAATGCAGCGATTTCTAAATGCCACTGTCGTCAATTCCGACACAACTTCGATGTGGATGGCCTTTGTAGCTATGCATACGAATTTACTTAAATAGCCTTTAACTATTTTGGCGTTTCGTAACCTTGACGTTTTAACATCTATAGGTACGGCGTAATGGGCTCCTGTGTATTCAAACGTTAAGGTGGGGTAACTCTTGCTGGTGGAAGCTTTCCCATAATTTGGTTTGTTGCGGAGCAAGTTGAGCACTAGTTGGGGTCCGCCATGTGAGGAATATCGATGTATGTGCTCGATTGGTGTTTATTTGGTATGATGATTGGATGTTTCTGATTGTAGGGTAGAATGGAATTTTTGAGTCTGCCGCCCACTCGGATAATATGATCGGAATCCATGAGTGGATTGAGAGATAGGAGGCGGCTATTTTTTGATATAGGTTGTTTATTTTTTAAACATTGATATTCATGTGGAAATGAAAGTTTCTGCAGTGTTGCCATTATTGTAGCTTCAGATTCTTGTAGTTCGAGATATGTCAAATGTTTGATTTTGCCGTTGACAGGGCAAGATCTGCAGTTTGTAATAAATCTCTTGCAATATGCGATAATTCGTATTAGTTTAAAAAACGATGAATATTTCGTTAACCATTCTACCTCCTCCTTGGTACAAGTCAATACCTTGACCTTTCGTGCGTCTAGCTCAATACACTTGTTGAGGTTAGGTTGAGTCGGCCATTCTTGTGGTTGCTTTTGTAACCATAATGGTCCGGTCCACCATTGTTGAAATGATGCCAGTTCTTCTGGAGATATCCCCCTGGAAGCGCAATCGGCGGGGTTGTGTTTCGATGGCACATATTGCCATAATTCTGGGTGGATTGTTTCTTCGATCTCAGCAACTCTGTTGGCTATGAAAGTTTTCCACCAGGTTGGGGGCTTCTGTATCCATGACAAGGTGACTTCAGAATCAGACCACGCATAGATGGCGCTGCCTTGGAAATTGACCTCGGCCATCATTTGTTTGAGTAACCGAGTAAGGAGAACCGCACCACATAACTCGAGTCTGAGAAGAGAGATAGTTTTTAGTGGTGCAACCTTTGTCTTAGCTGTAAACAAATGAGTATGAACAGAATTGTCTTGATATGTAATTCATATATATATGGCGGCTGCATAGGCTGCAGTCGAGGCGTCGCAGAATCCGTGTAATCGAATGGTTTTTGCGTTGGGTGTGAAGTTCACCCATCGTGGTATGCGGATTCGTGAGAGATGTATTAAGTTCTCTCTGAACTTTTCCCACTTTGTAGAGATTGAGGTTGATAATGGTTCATCCCATGAGTATTTCGTTAGCCATAGACCTTGTATGAATATTTTTGCTGTAATAATGCTTGGTGCTAGCCACCCTAATGGGTCAAATTATGTTGCAGTCTCGGATAAGATAATCCGCTTTGTGAATTTTGTGTGTGACAATGGAGCTGTCACCTTGAAACTGAATTCGTTTGTGGCTGGGTGCCATTGGAGACCGAGGGTCTTAATTGTGTCATCTTCTGACAGACTTAGTATAGAGCCTACTTCTTTGAATTCAGGGGGAATATTTTCCAGTAGTTCTGGGTAATTCGCAGTCCATTTTCGTAAATTAAATCCACCCTTTTTAAAATCTCAATCAGTTCCTTTTGTAATTGTAGCCCTGTCGTGAGGTCATGAGCTCCTGTCAGTAGATCATCCACATAAAAGTCAGTTTTTAGACTTTTGGCTGCTAGTGGAAAGTTGTGTTGCTCATCCTCTGACAGCTGGTGTAATGTGCGAATGGCCAGATAGGGAGCCGATGCTGTGCCGAATGTGACTATCATAAGTCGGAAGTCCCGTATAGGCTCATTCTCTGAGTTTCTCCACAATATTCTCTGATAGTTTGTGTGATCCGGGTGTACTTGTATCATTCGGTACATTTTTTTTATGTCCGCCGTGTAAGCTATTTGGTACAACCGCCATTTTAAGATGAGTGCCCACAGACTCGGCTGTATGGTTGGTCCTATTAGCATTTGCTCGTTAAGTGACTTCCCATTGGCGGATTTAGTCGAGGCGTTAAAAACTACTCGCAGCTTGGTAGTAGAGCTTTCCTTGATTACGGCGTGGTGTGGAAGATAATAGTGGTTTATGCTGTCTGTACCTTTTGCTTCGCGGGAAAGTTCGGCTGGGGTTATTTCTTCTATATGTCCTAGCTCTATGTACTCGTTGATACATTTTTTGTATTGTCTGCATAGATTTGCGTCCCTTGTTAAGCGTTTTTCTAATTGGACATACTGCATTAATGCGCGTGTTCTTGTGTGGCCTAGTTCTGGTCCATCTGGACCTCTAAATGGTATCTTCACTAGATACCGGCCATTATCCAACCTTTTGGTGTTGGTCATGTATGCCTTTTCAAAAGCTTCGTCATCGGGATGGATGATTTTTGTGGGGATCTCTTCTAATTCCCAAAATTTTCTCAGTAACTGATCCGTTTGAGTACTGAGGTTTGTTTGTGTGGTAAAAGTCCGTATGCTGCTGCTGTCAGAGGATTTGGTTATGATTCCCATTAAGATCCATCCTAATTGGGTGTTCTGTGCAGTGGGTTCTCCTTCTGCCCCCTTTATGACTCCGCTTTCTATTATTTGTGCGTATGCGTCGGCTCCTAGTAGGATGTCAATTTGGCTTGGAGCGTAGAATTTTGGATCTGCCAATTGTAAGGTGTGCAAGTATGGCAGTTTCTTTATGTTTACTCTGTCTACTGGTATGAGATCTGTGATCCTTTTCACTATGAGAGCGTTTATTTTCATCTCGTATGTCGTGTGCAATGACTTGATTTTGCATGTCACTTGTGCGTTTACGTGCGCAGTCTGAGCCTTTCCCAAGCCAGTGACTTCAACACTAGTGGGTCGCCTTTTTAGGTTAAGTCGCTTGCTAGCTGTTTCAGTGATTAAGGAGACCTGAGAGCCGGAGTCGATTAAGGGTCTCATCGTGGAAACTTCTCCTGAAGAATTTTCTATGTCTACCAACGCTGTTGACAGCAGTGCTCTCCTTGGGTTGGTGGAGAAGAATGACTGTGTTACTGTCTCGGAGCTGTCAGTAGTACGATCAAGTTTCAGTTCTCCTTGTTTTATGAATTTGGACTTATGTGGATTGCTTGATTTGGTGGATTGCTCTATGTGTAAGAGCGTGTTATGCCGTTGGTTGCATTGCAAACAATTTTTTTGGCCTTTACAATTAGTAATATTATGCCCAGAATGCAGGCAGTTCTTGCACAATTTGTTGTGTTGGGCAAATTGTAGTCTCTCGGTTTGTGAGAGTTTGCGGAATGCTGAACATTGAAATAGACTATGATTCTGTTTACATTTTATACATGCTTGGGATTTGTTGAGAAACGTGTATGTGTTTCTCAGCTGAGAATTGCTTGGTGTATTCTCTTTGATTTTGGTGACTTTGCTATCTTGTAGGGCTTCTAGAGTACGGAAGCGAGCCTCTAGAAATTTGATTAGATCAGTGTAACTTGGGATTGATGTATGGCTTCCTTGTTTTTGCTCCCAGTGATAATGTGTGTCAGCTGGGAGTTTTTGGGGAGATGCACCAGAATCGGATCCCAATTGGATGTACAAATTCCGAGAGCTCGCAGGTCGTGGAGACTTTCTTCTGTTTGGTCAATCAAATTTTTGATGGTGTTAGCGGACTCGTACTTAATGACTGGCTGATTGAGTAATAGTTTGAGCTGTGTTGTCACTAATACTCTCTTATTATCATAGCGTTTTATGAGCAAATCCCATGCCTTTTGATAATTGCCCTCGGTAATTTCGAACTGACGAATAAGTCGCTCGCCTTCGCCTGTCAAGCAGGTCTTTAAGTAATGAAATTTTTGTACTTTTGATAAGTGCGGATCTCTGTGTACCATTGATTTAAAGAGATCGTGAAATGATCTCCACGCTCTGTATGTGCCATCGAATTTTGGGATAGTAATAGTGGGTAATTTTATGTTTGATTTGGGTGTTTCGATGGTAGAAATTTGTTTAGTTTCGTCAGCATTTCTAAAGGATTTTAGCTCTTCTCTGAGTTCTGTAATGAAATCGATAAATGGTGGATAAATGGTATTTCTTATCTGTCAAAAAATTCAATGTATATTTCACTCTGAGTTTATAATTTTTTTTCTCTTACTTGATAAGCCTTAAACCACTAATATAAAAATAATAAAAAAAAAAAAGAAAAAGAAATAAAAAAAAAAAAAATTAACAAATAATGATTTCAATTAAATGTACTAATATTCCAAATAAATCAACTTTGGTGATGACTGTAGCGGTGTAGGTGTTTATTTAGTCTGTAATGACGAAAGATATTGTTAAATTCGTAGTTAGAAACATTAATTTATGTTAAAAGAAAATTTTTAATTTGAAAATTGTGGGATAAGCGGCAGAAAAACGATACTACATTGTACATTGGGGTGCTTACACTTGTCAGTTCAACTTGCTCATCCGCTATTGAGCTTGGGCAGCACCGTATGCATCGACTGCGAGTTGATGCGAGCAGATTGATATATGCGAGAGGCACAGTGGTATATTTACTGGGAAATACACGATTTCGTTCTCCGTAATTCCAGATATTTGTGTCTATGACGTGTTGCGTCAAATATACCAGATTCAATGCTTCTGGGTTTGAGATTTTAAGACTTCACTAGGCATCAGGACTGCCGATCTGTCTTGTTTAAGAGTTCAGGACGCAATAATTGGTCTGAGTTAGAAATGCTGTACTTATGTACTAGCGAGGTTGACGTATAATTGCTCGGCAATATACGGAATTTTACGAGGTGCTGTGCCTCTAATGATACTAGCCACAATACTTCTAGTATTTGGTCTGGTGTAATTGGTGTATTAAAATCAAAGCTTTTAATACAATTTACTAGGGTCAGAATTCTCCTAGGTTTGTTATTTGTCGAGACTTCAGTAGGCTTCAATACTGCCGATCTGTCTCCAATGATAGCTCAGAACGCAATGATTTTCTTGCATTTCGAGCGCTCTATTTATACTGTGGAAATACACAGGTTAGATAGGGCTTTAGAAAAAGTTGAACATGGTTGCGTGTGTGAGCGCTGGTGGTGCTTGGCGCTCTGTATATAAAGAGCGGTGGCACGTCATCATGGCTGATGCTGACAAGTGGAATGGTGTGGCAATTACATGCAAGTAGTGTTTTTGTCAATATATTTTTGCTTATTTTGCTAATTGTTGTTTTTGTGTTTTGTTTTGTTTTTTAGGCTGTTCTTCAGTGTGCCTGAACACTGGCCGCCTTGAGTACTAGCGTTGTCACGTTGCTCCCGCATACAACATTCACTGTCGTTTCCTGCTTGAGGACATAAATCCATTCATTAGGATGGTAAAGTTGTATCCAATGTGGACCATCTCCTATTTTTATTACTCGACATGCGTGTGATTGTGGAAGCTGGTTAATCAAATCAATTTCACAAGCGCTTATAGTTGATTCCTTCCGATATATTGGATGTTTTTGTCGACAAAGATGTTTGTCTTCGGCTATGGATGTACAAGAATTCAGATCTTGTTCTGTAAGTGGGTAGCATTGGTCACGATGGAGGTTTATTACTAAGAATGGTGAGGACGGCTTAATTGTCAGAAAAGTGTTGTTGATCAATTCTGGTACAGATATAACCTTAAAGAGCTCAAAATCTTCCAGTGCTAATAGTGGTAGCTTGATTTTGAAGATTATATGCCTTGTTGCAATCTTTCCTTCAATGGTCATTAGATTGTATAACGTTAGTGTATCATCCTGTATCGTTGGAAGCCTCAGTGACAGGGGTATATGTTCCTTTATTGTAGACAGCTCTTTTCTTAGTTGCAGAGGCGATATGAGTTGTGGGTTGATTTTCCCATGATGAGTGCCGATGAGCACATTCAATATTAATGATTGAATTCGCTGAAAGTTTAATGCGGACAAAGTTGCTTGAATCGTTAAGGATGTGAAGATTTCAGATATCCTTTGTTGATGAAGCTCTTCCTTTAAGCCGTTGATTTGTTTGGTTAGCTCATTGATGTGGAATTCAAGATTTTTGAATTGCTTATCTATGATTTGCTGGTTCCTCTTGATTACATTTACTGTCACATCTATGAGAGAAGTTTGGTTTTTAATCAAGCTTGTGATGTGATCCTCATTTTGTTGTATGGTGTCAATGGTTTCAGGCATATTTTCTGCATAGTTGGAGTCTAAAACTCCGAATAACACATTTGCAATATTACCTACGAAATCCAATGCTCCAAGAAAGATTGTGGCTACTCAAATTCAGCACATATTATCACTACCAAAATTTGGTATTGCGTCTGCAAGTGGAATAAGGAAAATGCACGATACTATAAAAGAGTGTCTACATGCGATAACCAATCTAAACATCGATACTAGATCATGGGCACCAATTATAGTACACATATGCATACAAAAATTTGACCAAGAAACCCACAGGCTCTATGAACAGACCTTAGAAAAACCAAAGGAGATTCCGACATTTGATGTACTCTACAGATCCCTGGAGTCTAGATTCCAATCGCTTGAAGCATTTGGAGACAATAAACGGCGTGAATTGCCTCAAAGGTGGAAATATGATAAAATACAACCAAGAAGCATAACATATAAGAACTATCATTCGAAGAGAACTCAGCAGTGTAAATACTGCCAAAATGATCACGCAATATATAATTGCCATGATTTCCAGCAACTCGAAGTACAGCGACGAAGAGAGTTTATAAGAAGAGCTAAACTTTGTATAAACTACTTAAATCATGATGAACAAGAGAAATGTTTAAGCAAACAGAAATGCAATATCTGCCGCAAAACTCACCACTCATTACTACACGAAGTCTATCAAGATAACAATTCCAAAGGCATTATCAACAAAAACATACAAGTGAAACCGCTAATTGAAGCCGCTAAAGTACAAAACCATTTAGCACAACAAAATAATACTGTTCTTCTGGCAACAGCATTAATTAGAGTACGATCGGCGACTGGAAATCTAGAAACAGTGCGTGCACTCATTGATCCCGGCTCACAGGCATCATACGTGACAGAGAATATCGCACAACTTTTATCACTACCCAGAATGAAAATATTTGCCGAAATAGCAGGAATAGGTGCAGCTAACGCAGGAATAGCTCATAGCAAAATTCATATGGAAATACAACCAAGAATTCCATCTACATTTAAACACCAAGTCGAAGCTCTTGTATTACCAAGGCTCACTAGCATTCTACCAGACAAATACCTAAATGTGGACATACCATGGAAGAATATTATCATGGCAGACCCAAATTTTGACAAACCTGGGCCAATTGATGTCATTATAGGGGCAGACGTATACAGCTCAATAATATTAGAAGGAGTTCGAAAAAATCATTGCGGACTCCTGACACAGAATACTGAATTGGGATGGATTATATCAGGACAGACCCATGCCAATACAATGCGACCGAAAATTATCAGTATGATCTCCAACGTTGAAATAGATGACCAGCTAAAACGGTTTTGGGAATTAGAACAGGTATCTACAGAATATCAGATGTCTAAGGAAGTTCACGATTGTGAAAAACACTACCAAGCAACTTATAACCGAAACCAAGATGGAACGTACACAGTTAATATTCCTTTTAAGGAACCATTAGTAAAATTGGTATTTTCAAGAAAAATAGCGCTAGCTAGATTACTTCAGATTGAAAGAAAATTCAAAACTGACAAGACATTGGAAAGAGAATACAAAAATTTTATGATGGAATACATCAAGTTAAAACATATGGTACCTGCAAAAACTCCCATGGAGTCCATATCCAACTTATGCTACCTTCCACATCATGCGGTGAACAAATTAGATAGCACAACCACTAAATTGCGAGTGGTCTTTGACGCCTCAGCAAAAACTGTAGGAGAAAAAAGTTTAAACGAAAGAATGCTAACAGGGCCTCAGCTTCAACAAGACTTACCAGCTATCCTATTGCGATGGCGCAAACACAAATACGCCTTTATAGCTGATATAGAAAAGATGTACAGGCAAATAAAAATGGACGAAGAAGATCAAGATTTGCAGCGAGTACTATGGCGATTCTCACCAGACGATCCAATACAAGAATACAAGCTAACAACAGTTACATATGGCACATCGTCTGCACCATACTTAGCAATTAGAACTATGCAGCAATTAGCAAGAGACGAAGAACAAAGATATCCGTTGGCATCCAAAATCGTCCTCATAGATTTTTATGTAGACGACATGATGTCCGGAGCAGATACAGTTCAGGAAGCGGAGCGATTACGAAATGAATTAATTAACTTATTATCCGCAGGTGGATTCAAGCTGCGAAGGTGGGCTAGTAACAAACAAAGTTTGTTAAAAGGAATACCCGAGGATTTAAGAGAACAGAATATCCTCGAAGTAAAGGATGGAGATACCATCAAGACGCTGGGTGTCCATTGGGCTCCGAAATCTGACACTTTCCACTTCAAGGTAAACCTACCAAATAAGGCGATGGTAACAAAAAGAATCTTGCTATCAGATATAGCAAAGATTTTCGATCCGTTGGGATGGATTACACCTGTAACAGTAAAGGCTAAACTTATGCTTCAACAACTCTGGCTACAAGGTGTCACCTGGGACGAAGAACTCCCCTCTCAAGTTAAAACAGACTGGAATAACTTCAGAAACGATCTACCAAAAATAGAAGAATTAAGCATTCCCAGATGGATTTGTCAAACCCATCACACAAAAACAGTCGAGCTACATGGTTTCAGCGATGCATCTGAAAGGGCATACGCGGCAGTGATTTACATCAAGGTGACTTCTCAAACCAAGGGTCCAACAGTCACATTGCTTACAGCCAAATCAAAGGTAGCTCCCGTGAAATCAAAGACAACAATACCAAGATTAGAGCTGTGTGGTGCATTACTACTTGCAAAATTAATGAAGAGCACATTGAAAACCATTAAAATCGATAACGAAGGGTCTTTCTATGGTCAGATTCAATGGTCGCACTATCTTGGATAAAGGGAGATGCAGGCAAATGGAAAAACTTTGTCGCACATAGAGCTGAAGAAATACAATCAATTTCTAACCCAAACCAATGGAACTACATCAAGTCGGACGAGAATCCAGCAGACTGTGCCTCAAGAGGATTAAGTCCAACCCAAATCAACTCTCATAACTTATGGTGGACAGGTCCAAGGTAGCTAAATTACCCCAAGGAACGCTGGCCACAAACTAACATAAAAAGTAGTGCAACTGAACTGGAAATTAAACCAACGTATACAACACTTACAACAGTAACATCTACCGACAATATAAACGAACGATTCTCAACCATGCACAGACTAATTCGAGTACTAGCCATTTGCAACAAATTCATTCGGAATTGTCGAAATACAAAGCAAAAAAGTCAAGCCTCAATAATCAGCACTTCCGAACTTGAAGAAGCAAGAATGCAAGTAGTAAAATTAACACAAGCAGCGCATTTTCACAAGGAAATTGAAGAATTAAGAGCAGGTAAAGCACTCAGTCCCAAGAATAAGCTTTTACCACTCAACCCAGTGCTAGATAAGGCAGGGATTCTAAGAGTGGGAGGACGACTTGAAAACTCAACACTCACTGAAAATGAAAAACATCCAATAATTCTACCGCGCAAATGCCATTTGACTAACCTTATAATTCAGCAGGCTCACCTAAAAACACTCCATGGGGGTAACCAAAGTACACTGGCATACGTCCGACAACAATATTGGATCCCGAAGGCACGAACTATCATACGAGACCTCATTCATAAATGTATAAGATGCTTTCGATTTAAATCAGAAGTAACTCACCAACTAATGGGCAACCTACCAGCCGCAAGAATAGAACCATCTAAACCATTTACTCACAAAGGCGTCGACTACGCTGGTCCAATTCATTTAAGAGCATCAAAGGGGCGTGGACATAAATCCTATAAGGGATATATAGCCGCTTTTGTATGCTTAGCAACAAAGGCAATACACATTGAGGTTGTCAATGATTTAACCACTGAAGCATTTTTAGCGGCATTCAAGAGATTTACTGCTAGACGTGGCCTCTGCAAACATCTTTATAGCGATTGTGGAACTAATTTTGTTGGAGCACAAAAAATACTTAAAGAAGAATTCAGAAAAGCGATAACCGATAACACGCCTGAGGTAGTGAATCTACTAGCCTCTGACGGGACACAATGGCATTTCAACCCACCAGGAGCACCTCACATGGGCGGACTTTGGGAAGCTGGTGTAAAATCAATCAAGCACCACTTTAAAAGAATTATTGAAGAAACGACTTTAACCTTTGAAGAATTAACGACATTACTATACCAAATAGAAGCATGTCTCAACTCTCGACCCATTTGTCCGCTCAGTGATAACCCAAATGATCTCGCTGCGTTAACACCAGGTCATTTTTTGATGGGCAGAGCACCGCTGAGCACACCCATTTGTGCTGAAAAGGAAACAAATATTAACAGTTTAACTAGATGGAAACTTGTAAGCAAACCTCAAAGAGACTTCTGGAAAATATGGTCAACAACAGAGACCCAAGTGGCGCACAAAACAAGATAACATAGAGCCTGGACAACTTGTTTTAATCAAGGACGAAAACCTACCACCAAAAAGGTGGCTCCTTGCACGTGTAACTGAGACACATCCCGGCAAGGATGGACTCACGCGAGTAGCGAGTCTTCGATGCAAGGGAAATATCATTTTGAAAGGACCAATAACAAAATTATGCAAATTACCCATAGAAAATGAGCAAGAATGTATTGAACCTCCAGCAGCAATCAAACCATACATGAATATTACAACAGTTTTAGTACAGAGGCTTCCAACACAGGAAACCACACCAAAAAATAACAGGAAGCATAAGTTAACAGACAACGAAGCCAACAACGTAAAAGCCAAAATTGAGAAACGATCTGAGAAACCGGTAAGGGAAACTTGCCCAAACGCGCCGTCAAAATTCAAGACACAATTAAATCAATTCCGGTACGAACACATGCAACGGAAACGTAAAGGTATTCGCATTTTCCCTGTAACAGGATACAAAACACTAGTACCTATAGAAAAACAGTTACAGGCAGTCAAAGCTTACGAAGAACGTTACAAATTGCCTAAGTTAGCTAAGATGTACTACTCCGAGAAGTATAGAAGTTCCATCAATCACGGAGGACATGGAGGAGGGTGGACAACAATACACCCAACCATTCTTTTTCTCCTACTTATTTTGTTTGCAAAGATAGGGAGTTGCTCCTATAACATAACACAACCAAAGGCAGGGTTGTACATCGAGCATATCGGTGAAGCAGATCTGAAAAGAGAAACGCTTAGAGTCGAGCTGAGCTATCCACTGAATATAAAATCAGACGAACATAAAATTGACAAGACATTATCACAAATGGAAGATGTATGTAACAAATCCCGGCACCTGTCCAGTGACATCCATTGTGATCTACTACTTCAGCATTTAAAGGAAAAAGGACGAACGTTATCCCATGAAATGACATTGCTAAAAGATCTAGATACCAAACGAAAAAGGCGAAATATATTTGGCAACATACTACAATACGTTTTTGGAGTCAATGAAGATGTGTATACAGACATTAACACTCTTCGTCAAAACCAACAAATCTTACAACAAGCAGCCCAACATCAATCAAGTCTAATGCTCTCTACTATAGCCGTAGTCAACGACACAGAAGCCCGCGTAACTCAAAAAATAAACATGTTTACAAACAAACTAAACAAGGCTCTAGAGGAAATCAACAAAGTTCAAGGATGGTTCTCCCAAACTGACACCAACAGGATTAATATCAATATCATCGCCGCATATCAACTTGCGATAAACTTCCTCAGTGACCTAGAAGAACATTATATAAGACTCGCGAGGATTACCATGAAAAGGGGAAATCTATTTGAATTCATGTCACCGGCAAAATTAGCAAATATCACCATTAAAGCCTCCGATCAAATTCCTTCCAACTTAAAGGTCTCTGGCACACCAGAAGAAAGACTAGAAATAGTCAGAGACAACGGAAATATTATTATTTATGGATATCTTCCCATCATGGAGAGGGATCAATACACTCTAATGAAGGCTACCGCTATACCCCACCACATTAAAAACAATACATACATAGCACCAGACATTAGCAGATCCATAATAGTTACAAACTATAACACTCAAACCTACTTCGAGCTTACTGAAGCAGAACTAGCCTATTGTATCACCCAAGCAAAACACTTGATGTTGTGTACTCCAACAGTTGTCAGCAGTATCGAAACAAACCCAAATTGTATCATTGATGAGATCTACCAGCGCCAAGAAAACCAACACTGCTCCTTGAAGCAGTTCTCTTTATCAACCACATTATGGAAGCATCTTTACATGGCCAACACTTGGCTATTCATCAGCAGCTCACCCACCACCGCAGCGGTCAAATGTAATGGAGTAAGAGAAGACATCATTCTCGATAAAATAGGAATAATTCAGATCAGCAACAACTGCCTCATCCAAACTAAGAAGAATACACTAACATCAACAATAACTGCTAAGATACCAGTTAAATCGACATTTAACAAGGCAATGAATTTCAACATAAGCACCACTATAATGACAAGAAAAACACACAGAGAAATCATTGAAGTGAACCAATTTTAAAATCATCCGACCATTTATTCGATGCAATTAGGGATCAAGAAGTACTACAGCAGGACCTAGTGACAGCCTCAACTATATTCAAATCAATTGGCCACCACACGACCTCGGCAGTCAGTGCAATCGTAATTACCATCCTACTAATCACACTTGCATATAAGTTAAGGCGACAAGTACAGACCTGCTGCCCGCTAACGCGCAGGTTGAAGGCATCCCCGACATTAAACTTAGCCAAAGGACTCCGCAACCCGCTAAGCGAACCAGCCTAGTTCAACATGCAGATTCAAAATCATCAACAAACCCGAGATTCACCTTAAAACTACCTCCACACGACCATATTGCGACTGCAGTCACCAAGGGGGAGAATGTGCAAACACATAACGAAGATGACAATGCAATTTATGCAACAATCAATAAATTGCATTCATCGGTCAATAAACCGATCACCATGTAAGCACATTTATGATCAATAGGTCACAAAACATAATTTGCTGAACCTTGTAGTGTACGTCTTAAGAAATTATTATTATTATTGTTAAGCTAAGCATTTTTCTAATTGTATATAAACGGTGTTAATATATTAATAAATCAGTTGCTAATTATCAGTCAACGTTTAAATCAATCACCTTGTTCACCCCCCACCAGAGGTAAGGGAACAAGAAAAAACAGTAATCATGGGCGCTTATGGCTATTATTATAGGATATTGTGTACTTACATATAATTAATTCTTCTTTACATATTTTAAATCAATGTTCTTATTAAATTTTTCACACAGAAACTAAGTGAAAAGCTAAAAAGCTATCACAGTCAATAAAATAAAAATATAAAAATAAAAATGATACTAGGTACATATATGAAAATAAATTAAATAAATAAACAACTAAATAAATTAACATTGAACAGATCGGTGTTTATGTCGTCAGTATACTGAATAACCTATGCTATTTTGTAGAATGTGTTGTCAGTTAATCCCGTGCCATTTCTTTGTGTGTATTAATGATTAATGCTTGGATACCCTCGATTGGATCAGCCCCGTAAATGGTTTGCTGATGATCGCTCGAGTCTGTTCACTTTTTTGTCGCTTCAGATAGCACACTACTCCTGCTAGTACTGCTAAGGTGAAGATGCATAAACACCCGGTAGCTGATGTAGCTGCTAAGTGGACGTGATGTGGAATAAATTGTCTGCTAGTCTCTTCGTTCTTAATGGCTTCCTGTACTCGCTTTATATCGGCCTCATTGTCTTTCCATGCTTGGTTCCAGTTCTTGGCTGTCAACAGTCTTATCCCAGTCTCTTTACTCTCTATAATTTCCGCTTTCTGCTTATTTGATTTAGCTATGTCTACGTCATTCCAGGCTGGCAACTCCAAACGATTCGGCTGCCAAATTGAGATATTTTTCTGGCTGTCGTCTTCTGCAGCTATCCGTAGGTCTCCAATCTGTAAATGGCAGTGTTCTTCAATTGATAACACCCCTGTAGATGATAGTTCTCCAATTGTAGTTGGTAAATTTTGGCAGTTCACCTCTAATTTTGTTTTTTCGGATACCACAAATAGCCAATGGTTCCTCGTCATCATTCGAACTAGACTGTTCCATTTCGGTATAACTCGATCTTTACATGCTCTCGAGTTCAGATTGAAGCTTCGGAAAAGGTTTAGTACGCAATTTTCTCCAATTGCTGTGAAGGTCGGGCCCAACTGTGGACAAAAAAATTGTGGCTGATCGGCGGTGGTCGAAATCTGCTGGCACCCTTGATACTGCTGATAACTCATTAGGACATACTGCCGTTCATGGTTGTTAGCAGCTACAAATTCGACATTGAGATCATATATGTTATACCCGGCGTCGTATATTGTAACAGGAATTGTATATATCTTGTGCATGTCGAACGCAACTCTTTGTGGCTGTGGAATTTCAATCCGGATCAACATCCCTTGATTTACTTGTAGGGATTTCACTTTTGCAATCTGCGTCAACAACTGGAAGTTCTGGAATTTCTCATCTAAATCCAATTGACGAGTGGCGTTCCTCATTATTTCACTCATTTCCCGAGCGTGAATAATTAATGGATGTAGCTTTCCGACACTCAGAGCGACCAGCATACTGATTATATTTTCCTGCATCTCACTGATTTCTCGTAGATGAAGCGTCATCAGTGTAATTACTTCGCTCATATCTAATCTGAGCTGCAATGCCGACAATTCACGATATTGACCTTGTTGTGCTTTTACTAATGCTGAGATTTTGTTACCTAGCTCCTCTCGTTCTGCTGCCGCTTATATTCTGGTAGCGTTATATACGTCGAATGTAGACTTGATGACCGTTATTTGGTCCTTTAACAGAGTGAAGGTTCGGTTCTCTTTTCCGCTAAGATCATCTAGGGCTGCATGGATCTCTTCTGAGTCTGCATGATCCATTGTCCCGAAAAGGTATTTGAATGCTTATCCTAATCCATCAAAAATTGAGCGTCTGCTTCGTGGTGGTGATTCACTCTGGGTATGGTGTAGCAGTTCCTCGTTTTGCCTCTTAATTTTCGAGACCCAACCTCTTATCTCCTTCGCCGCTCTGGTGCACCTGGATACTATTCCGTCGTGTGTCACCTCCAAACATAACTGCGTAATTAGGTTAGTGCAATTATTTACAAATTCCATGTCACCTGTTAAATCCGGCATTTCCACCTTGGACAGGATAGTCCAGTGCTTGTTGTAGAAGTTGACTTTTCCAAGATGCTCGAACAACACTCCTGTATGGGGTATCGGTTGGATATTATACCCTGTTTTCTCTGCCGCCAGCAAGGTGATGAGTGCAAATATTACCGTTATAACTGCTTTCATCTTGATAACTAAATCCAATGCTAGTCTATGGCAACCCTTATTTTTATTTTTTCTATATCTATATACTTTAAATTTTAAATCTTGGTTATTTGAGTTCTCTTTTAAATGTCTTACTTCTTTTGCAAATTGCTCCTTTAAATCTATTTTTTTTTTTTCAAATTTCTTATTTAAATTGTCTTAATCTCTTTCTCTTTTGTTTTATTACTTCCTTTTAATTTTATTTTAATTCCTTCTCAACCTTTCTTTTCACTATACTTACTATTCCTTTAGATCGACTGCCTTATCTTCTTATCTTCTCGCCCTTCGTAGTGTAATCTTCTTTATGAATCCTTGTTGGTCTTGTACGTGTTTATACTCTGTGATGAAAGAAACAAACTAAGAGGAAGAAAAATAAAATTAAATAAATTAATTAATCCAATTCCGCCAATTCCAAAATTATTGCCTCGTGCTGCACTCCTTTTAGGCTTCCGTCTTTCTGAAATGATCCAATTTTATGCTGAAACTATTCATTATATTTCCTCAATAGATTCGTGTGAATCCTCTTGAGCTTTTTTCCTTGAAGGATAGTAACGTTCTCAGGACTGTGAATGTAAATTACTTCGTAAGGGCCTTTGAAAATTGAAGATAACTTCCCCACTCCAGCTAAATCTTTCACCAGAACTTTATCCCCCACATGTATGGCTTCTGGCCTGGCTGTCTTATCATAATACCTTTTCGCAGATAGCTTGCTTTTGAGTAAGTTTTCAATGGCCAGTTCAAACGCTTTTTGTAACTTGAACCGCAACACCGAATGATACTTATCAGTGTTGTACACCGGTTCAGGTTTATGCTGTAAGTTGCTAGGGATTTTTGACAGAAATCCGAAAAGAGTTTCCATGGGTGTTAGCTTTGTACCCGCATGTACCGTGTTATTGTAAGCATGAGCTGCTGTCCTCAAAAAGTTATCCCAGCTCTGGGGTTCCCGGTCTACAAAACTTCTCAAGTAGTTAGCTAACGTAGAATGTTGCCGCTCTACCGCATTGGACTGTGGGTGATAGGCGGTGGTTTGCAGTTTCTTTATCTTAAGCATTTTGCAAAGAGCCTTTAAAACTTCGCCTGTAAAGTTGGCTCCTTGATCAGTTACTAACTGCTTGGGTAATGAGTAACGGCTAAGGATTTGCTCGAACAAGACCTGCGCTACGGTGTTCGCTTCTTGGTCTGGTATGGCCACAAAGTCAACAAATCTAGTCAGATCATCCATCATGGACAAAATATACTTGTTACCATTATGACTAGTAGGCAACGGCCCCACTAAGTCTACGTATACCTTGTCGAATGGTTTTTCTGGTTACCACTAACGGCATTTTAATCGCCCTGGAGTGCTTATTTCTCTGGCATTTCGCACAACACCCAACATGTTTGGCGATGTCCTTCTTCATGCCCTTCCAACGATAGAACCTTTTTATTCTTTGCAAGGTTTTATTTCGCCCAAAGTGCCCTCCGAATCGCGAGTCATGAAAATCTTTCAGAATTACCTCGACATCTTTTGGATCAGTGACATTCTGTGGCTTTGAACTTTTTTGTAGCCCTACTTCCTTATTCTCAGTCTCCTCTATTGTTTCCCATTCATCTTCGAATTCCGGAGAAGAGTCTTGTTTCCTCTTTCCGTCATTTGTATCTTTCTTAGCCTGTGCTCGAGTAACTGCACAACATGGATATTCCTTACCACACTTTTCCTCCGCTTGCTCTATGTCTCTGGGAATTCTACTAAGAGCATCCGCATTGCCATTTTCCCTACCTTTCTTGTAGACAATTTCAAAATCAAACTCCGAAAGTTTTTGGTGGAACCTCACCATGCGAGATGTGGTGTCCTTAACCTTAAAAACCCCTCGGAGAGGCTGATGATCAGTTATGATTTTAAAATGTCTTCCCAGTAAGTAGCATTTATAATTGCGTACAGCCCATACAATGGCTAACAATTCCCGTTCCATAGTAGAATAGTTTTTCTTAGCTTGGTTCAGAGTGAGGCTGGCATAACTAACTGGCCTACCTTCTTGTTCTATGACTGCCCCTAGAGATTCTCCGCTCGCATCCGTGATGAGAGTGAACTCCTTATCAAAATCTGGATAAATTAATACTGGCGGCGAAGTGAGAGCTTCTTTAATGACCTTAAAGGAGTTCTCGCATTCTGATCCCCAATTGAACTTCACCTTTTTCCTAAAAGCTTTGTAACACTTCTACTAACCGTTTGTCAGGTTGTACACCTTTCTCCGAACAAACATGCCCAAGGTATACTACCTCCTTTTTCAGGAATTGACATTTAGCAGGTTGTAGTTTTAAGTTATGTTCCCTAAATCTCTGAAATACTTCTCGTAACTTTCGGTTGTGTTCATCCAGATTTTTCGCAAAAATCACTACGTCATCAAGATAGACAAAGCACTTAATCCCCTGAAGACCTGTTAATATCCCATTTAATAAAGATTGAAAGAATGAAGGTGCCGTTTTCAATCCGAATGGCAATCTCTTGTAGTGGAAGTGACTGAAGTTTGTGCTAAAAGCTGTCTTTTCACGATCTGCCGGATCCACCAACACCTGGTGATAACCATTTGCAAGATCTAATGTAGTAAAATACCTAGAATGACCTAATCTATCCAGAATGTCCTCAATCCGTGGTAGTGGATAAGAAAAAGGAATACAGACTTTGTTGAGTTCGCGAAAGTCCACACACAATCTATACTTTAGCTTACCTGCTTCATCAGTTCCCTTTTTCGGTATTAATAAGACTGAAAAATTGAACGGGCTGTTACTATGTTCGATTATGTCATCCTCCAACAACTTTTTAAGCTGCTCCTGACATTCCTCTCTGTGGGCTTCAGGCATTCTGTATTGATTTTTATTTATGGGCCCGGTGTCGGCAAGCAAGGGAAGTTTGAAAATTTTCGTCGGAGTGTACGTTAGTTTATCCCCAGGTAAGTGAAAGATATCGCTGTATTCGTAACAGATTTGCATTACTGCTTCCCTCTCTTCCGAATTCAGCTCATCCCCCAACTCCAGAGATTTCTTCATTACTTGAAGCCGTTGCTGAGTGATTTTCGTTCTACCCTCGGGATTTCTTAATGGTCTTACCAAATACTTATTTAAGCTTTCCAACTTAGGCTTAAAATTTTTTATTTCGATTGCCTCAGTCCTAGCATTGACAATTCCTACAAAGGCTTGTCCGTTACTGGGCCTAATCAAGGTATTCCCACAATACACCCCGGGGCATATCTCTTCTGCCATACATACCAGTTCAGAATCGCTTCAGGCTTGAATTCTTATCAGCTGCTCGCTTCTTGGCTCCAAGCGTATTGGTCTTTTCGTGTCCTGAAATTTGAGAAAAGAGGCAGAGGGTTCAGTTTCGAGGCTATATAGATGGACTTCCGTGCGAGGATGTCCTAGTCCGTTCTTCCTTTCAACCGCTACCCTTACCTGCTCTTCACCGCACATTTCTTTGGGCCACGCTATAGACTTTTCTACTGCAGGACGAAAATCCCTTTGCTGCGCTCCTGTGCGAAGAATCGCGGTTCAGGTATTTCTCTGATTTTGCCTAAAATCCAGCTCGTCCGTCTCCGGAGCTATTTTCCGCTCCTTCGGTGTTATCCGTTTACCTTCCAGTTGTATATTCACTGTTTCATCGCTGTTGCTCACATATTTCAAGTATTTCTCTATGCTATCTGAAGCGGCACTTGCCTTGAGTACAATATCTTTTAGCCCTGTGACTTTTTCTTGAATTCGTAGCCTTACAGCTTCTGGTGAAATCTCCTGCGGCTTCTCTGTACTAGATCGACTAGAGGTACATCTATCTAACGTAAGAATATCAACATTTTCTTTCCCTGTTATGTTTTCAAAAAGTAGTCTTACTCAATTGTTTCCTTCTACGCTTTGAATTGACAGTGTATGACCAACACAATCAATAACAGCTCTGTTTTTAAGGAATTCCATGCCTAATATTCCATCTGCTGGTATAGATTCGGTATCGTGTATTGCATGAAATACACAAGTCGGTTGGCTAGTACAAAAGCCTAGTAATGCTTGACAGGTTCCTAACGATTTTCTCTGTGTACCAAACAATCCTCCTATAGTGATTGTTTCTTGGGTTTGGATGGGCGTACTTCCTTTTATTTTATTTACCTTAATTATATTGCATGAAGATCCTGTATCTACTAATAATACTAATTTACCTTCTGGTCCTATGCGTCGACTGTGATTATACAATTGTTTAATAACCCTAATTCTACTGCACTATTCTTATCTATGGTCGACTGGGTATACTCCGATTCTCTTAATTGAAGGCAGCTGCGGAAAGAGTCCCCAGCTGCCGCCTCTCGTTTCCCTCTTGCGGGTGGCTTCTATGTTCTGCCAAGTACTTTCTTACACAGATATCTGTGTAATGATCACTGGTCTTACAGAACTGGCAATAGAGAACCTCTCTTCTCTGAGTGAATTCCGTATAATTGTCCACCACTGTATCTGCGAATCTGACTTGCTGATTCCTGCAACTTGGCACCTCATGCCCATAGTTTCGGCATTTAGTGCAGTAAGGAGGCTGCTTTCTCCACTGGCATTCTTTAGAAAAGTGTCCCGGCTGTCCGCATTTGAAGCAGTTGACCGCTCTAGGCTGCTGTGTTGCTCTGATTGGAGTTTCCCAATTTCTTGCCGGTCTCCGTACTGCTTGGAAAGGCTTTGGAGTTTGTTTTTGCCTGACCTCGCTAAAGTTTCCGGTCTTCCAACTTTCCTGTGGTGTTTCCATGGCATGTTCCGGTGCTTTTTTCCAGGCCCTTGGTTTGATCACATAATTAACGAGGCTGTTAACAACACTACCCACAAACCCACTTTCATCAAGAAATATGTGGATGACATCATCTGTGCAATCCCGAAACAACATATAAATGAATTATTACACACCTTCAACAGCACTCACAACCATTTCAAATTCACCCTGGAAACGGAAAAGGACAACCAAATACCATTTCTAGACATGCTTCTCATCAGAACTAGAGACCGCAAAATCATCACGGATTGGTATTGTAAACCTTGCAGCTCAAACCGCATGATTAATTATTATTCCAACCACCCACCATCAACAATAATTAACACAGCACAGACATTTGCCAACACAGTACTCAATCTAAGCCACAAAAAATTCCACACAAAAAACAGGACAGTCATCACTGACATTCTTACAAAAAATAACTATCCACCACACATAACACAAAAAATCATCAATAAAGCTACAAAAAAATACAAATGCAACATAACATCTAACAATCGAATAACAACACCAACAGTAGAACTAGACAATTCCAACCCTAACAGGTTCACCTCCATCCCATATAATAGGCCAATATCACATGAAATAAGACGACATATACAGTCCACCAATGACCAGCTCAATATCACGTTCAAACCCACTAACCAACTCAGTAAATTATATACCAAAACCAAAGATATTATAGCAACACAAGAAAAAGATAATTTAGTGTATAGGGTTCAATGTGACAATTGCCCGAAATCATACATCGGCCAAACGTCAAAAAAACTAAAAACCCGACTATCCCAACATAAAAAATATATAGAGAAGCAGACACCCAGTTCTGCGCTGGCAACACACTCTCTAGAGACAGGGCACATCTTCAACTTTGATCAGGCTGCCATCATCGACAGAGAAGACAACAAACGAAAAAGAGAAACAAAAGAAGCATGCCACATATACATCAACAGAAAACAACTAGTTAATATCAGATTGGACACAGAAATTATACACAAAGATTATTACACAATACTGAATAGAATAAATAAACACACACATGCAGACAACGAAAGAGCAACAAACCAATTAATCCACAACAACACTATACACACAGTCCGACAACCACAAATACTATCAAACACTACACCGCATCCAACATAGCTGTCACAAGTAGTTCTGTGATATTATCATCACCTCACTCGTCTAACTTTTATATTGTTTTAATTTTAATTTCTTTTCGGTATCGTTTTTTCTGTGTTAATATTTATTAATATATTTAATTCAGTGTAACTTCCGCGTTTTTCTATGTTTAATTTATTTATCGTTGTGTTTTACTCGTGTATTTGTTCTCCACAATAGTTTATTAAATTAACCATCGCATATTTGACTGAATAAGGTATAAATATGTTTGTCTGTTTATATTCTCTATTTTTGCGTATGTTTCTGTAATCAAGTTATAATTAATCAATGTAAATATTGTAATTTTTAAAGCCCTCAGAAAAGGACTCACAGCAAGAGTCGAAACGTCGGGCCATAACAAAAATAAAAAATAAATTGAAAACATAAGAAAGTAGCCTATGTTTTTCACTGATGATCGCAGATCCCCAATAAATCACCACATTCTTCACGTAAACTAAAGCGTGCACAGACTTTGACTATCTCTTTATTAGTGCTTAATAAAAACGTGAATAATTGATCTAAAATATGTATCTAACTTCAGACCTGTAAAGTACTTAAGTACATTGTACTTATGTATTAGTACTAGTACCACGATCTGAACTTAAATGTTTTTTAAGTACAAGTCCCGGTACTGGAACTCAAAAGTTTCTCAAGTACAAGTCTTTCTATGTTTTGTAGAAATTTTTACCTCAATGTACAAGTCTTTCTATGTTTTGTAGAAATTTTTACCTCAATGATTTTTGTTTTAAATATTTATATTTTTAAAGATTTTTTAAATATTTGAATTGCAGAAATTGAAAAAAAAAATTATTTTTTTGCTTTAAAAACTAAAGGAGAAACAATTTATTTTCAAATGTGCTAAGTTTCTTTTCCTAGAAATTATGAAAGTTTTAGATTGTTTTCTATTTTACTTGAATTGATCAGCATTAAGATTGAATAAGGAGAGATTAACTTCCAAAATACAGTCAATTAATTTATATTTAAATTCTCAGTTTTCCTGACTTTTCACTTTCTCACTTTTTTTTTTTTCAATAACTTTTCTTCGATACTTAAAATATTTCACTTCTTTTTAAAGTAATAATTTCTTGATTCAATGGAATGCAAAAATAAATGACTTACATTACAACTAACAGATGAAGGACGTATATCTGGATGAGTCTTAAGATTTTTGAGCTTTATCTAACGTATAGATGCTCCGGTGCTTTTTGTCCTTATTATATACATGTAGGACCGCTTGTGGTATTTCCTCTTGAGCACATCAGGCGGCTGTCGGCGGGTATTTTTATCCTTGTTTATGGTTATCCAAATGATTACTCGTCGACTCCGTTTTTTCCTAAGCTGGTTGGCTTTGGTGAATCCTGGGCCTCGTTTTCTGGTCTTTCGTTAAAGATGACTTCAAAGGATTTGAACCCTTCTACTTGCCTCAGTCGCAAACGTGGAATATTTTTTTGAAATGGTGATTTTATCGAACGCACTCCCTTGCACAAATTAAGATTATGATCAAAGTGGCAATGGATAGCACTTTCACAAATTAATTATTTAGTTGTGATTATAATTTAAGTTTTCACTTTTTATGTTTATAATTACAGAGTGGCAATGGTTAGCGCACAAATTAATTAATTGATAGTGATCACAAAAGAACTTAATTTTGCACAAAAAATATTTTTTCCGTTATGATCAAAACGCGGCGATGGTTAGCACACCATTTATAATTGATTAATTAATTATTATCGCGGAAAATACTAATTCACGATTTGCTTGAGCGGTCCCTGCCCGGGCGCCAGTTAATAAAATATATTTAAAAAACCTCAAAAAAATATATTTCTAGGCAGGCAGGTTACCTGCACCTTTATTTCTCGGATATATAATTAAGACTAATAATAACAAGTTTCTCTAAACATAAAATATCTTTAACTTAAAATTACCAGACGCGTGGTGAGCAGAAATTTCCTGGGAACCGAAATGAATTTTCCAGGTTGACGGAGAAGTTGTTGTCGCATAGAATTACGGCGAATGCCGCAATTATAAAAATAATCAACAAAGTCGAGGATGCATCTTCCAGAACATTCAACTTTTAGTTTCAGTTCGTCCGCCTTAAAATGATAACAAAATCGTTAAATTCGTAAATTCGGTTAGTTACTTTTAGAGGTAGTAAATAACATTTCAGGAAACTTTGAATTTGCATATCTCGCGCAGTGCGCAGGGGAGGTTGTTGAAAATTAAGTTATTAGAACAGTTCCAGAACGCTCTACACGGTTCTTAATAAACCATAAAATCCCTAGTAGTAAATACGCTACCCCCTTTCAATATAAAAAGCATTCATCGGCACGTACTCAAAATTAGTTCGAAATGTGAAGATGTGCACCGGGCAATTTTGCACAATGCATAATGACGGTAGAGCAAAATGGATTGGACACCCACGAATAATATTAACAGTTAGTTTGATTTTTGCATGTCCGTCCACCTGTGCGCACGATAACTCGAGAACGCGTTCACTTAGAAAGCTGAAATTTGGAACATGGTGTTTTTATAGTAATATGCAAATAGTCCCAAATACTCGTGTGGTAAGTTCGGTAAATCTCACTGACTGCATATAAGTAAACTATAAGTAAAATATAAGTAAGCGCCAGTTTACGACAGTTGGTAGCATTGAGCATACTTTCTGAAATCAAAACTGGTGCCACATGAAACAGGAGATCACTCAGTCCATTTATATGAATGTCAGTGGCCTAGGCACATATAAACTAAATGTTAAGACCTACAATGGCTAAATTAAAACAAGGAAAAACTTCAGTTCTTTAGCAAGCTTTTGAGATCCAAAGTTGGACTAATTATATTAACTTCCCCTCAAAAATGCGTTAAACTGTAGAAAATATGAATAGTTATGCTCTTCATTCGAAGCGATACGAACCTTTATACGCCACGCAGTGGGCTGAAAAACAAAGAAGAAAGGAAGAAGAAGAAGCGTTTCGTGTCAGCAGAAAACCATATACTCGTCGGTGCATCTTATTTTTCTGCATGCTGCAGCCGCTTGAAAATAGATCAAACAGATCTCTTCTCATATAAACTCAGAATAAATTCTGGGTGTGAATTATATGAGGAAAAAACACTCCTATACAAGCCCAGGAGGAAAAATAAATAAAAAGATTACGTTTGGACTTTTTACCGGGTTAAACTTAATTTTGTTCAAGAAAGAATTTTTTGGGATTCTCCGGGATATAGCAAAAGCTTAAATTGTTCTAATTTGTTATTTCATCACACAACCCATTAATTTTTGGTGACAAGTTTCAAGTCTTGGTTTGACTCATCAACAGGTCACAAATAGCGAAATTGGGTGATTTGAAAAACAAATGAAAAAAATGAAAAAAAAGAAGAAAGAAATGAAAAGTTTGAGAAAAATAGAAAATAAACAATTTTTTTATTTATTAAAAAAATTTAAAATTTTTTTAAAGAAACAGATTCATTCGAAGCGAATCGAACCTGTATACGCCACGCAGTGGGCTAAAAAATAAAAAAGAAAAGAAAGAAGAAGAAGGGTTTCGTGTCAGCAGAAAACCTTATACTCATCGGTGTAGCTTGGTTTTCTGCTGCAGACGCTTGAAAATAGATCAAGCTCATCTCTTCTCATATAAACTCAGAATATACAAGCCCAGGAGGAAAAATAAATAAAAAGATTACGTTTGGACTTTTTACTGGGTTAAACTTAATTTTGTTCAAGAAAGAATTTTTTGAGATTCTCCGGTATATAGCAAAAGCTAAAAAATATTCTAATTTGTTATTTCATCACACAATCCATTAATTTTTGGTGACAAGTTTCAAGTCTTCGTTTGACTCATCAACAGGTCACAAATAGCAAAATTGGGTGATTTGAAAAACAAATGAAAAAAATGAAAAAAAAGAAGAAAGAAATGAAAAGTTTGAGAAAAATGAAAAAAACAATTTTTTTATTTATTAAAAAAATTTAAAAAAAATTTAAAGAAAAGGATTCATTCGAAGCGAATTGAACATTTATACGCCACGCAGTGGGCTGAAAAACAAAGAAGAAAAGGAAGAAGAAGAAGCGTTTCGTGTCAGCAGAAAACCTTACACTCATCGGTACAGCTTGTTTTTCTGCCTGCTGCAGTCGCTTGAAAATAGATCATACTGATCTCTTCTCATATAAACTCAGACTAAATTCAGGGTGTGAATTATATGAGGAAAAACACTCCTATATAAGCCCAGGAGGAAAAATAAATAAAAAGATTACGTTCGGACTTTTTACCGAGTTAAATTTAATTTTGTTCAAGAAAGAATTTTTTGGGATTCTCCGGGATATAGCAAAAACTTAAATTGTTCTAATTTGTTATTTCATCACACAACCCATTAATTTTTGGTGACAAGTTTCAAGTCTTGGTTTGACTCATCAACAGGTCACAAACAGCGAAATTGGGTGATTTGAAAAACAAATGAAAAAAATGAAAAAAAGAAGAAAGAAATGAAAAGTTTGAGAAAAATAGAAAAAAACAATTTTTTTATTTATTAAAAAAATTTAAAAATTTTTTGAAGAAACAGATTCATTCGAAGCGAATCGAACGTGTATACGCCACGCAGTGGGCTGAAAAATAAAAAAAGAAAGGAAGAAGAAGAAGGGTTTCATGTCAGCAGAAAACCTTATACTCATCGGTGCAGCTTGGTTTTCTGCCTGCTGCAGACGCTTGAAAATAGATCAAACTCATCTCTTCTCATATAAACTCAGAAAATTCAAGCCCAGGAGGAAAAATAAATAACAAGATTACGTTTGGACTTTTTATCGGGTTAAACTTAATTTTGTTCAAGAAAGAATTTTTTGGGATTCTCCGGGATATAGCAAAAACTTAAATTGTTCTAATTTGTTATTTCATCACACAACCCATTAATTTTTGGTGACAAGTTTCAAGTCTTGGTTGACTCATCAACAGGTCACAAATAGCGAAATTGGGTGATTTGAAAAACAAATGAAAAAAATGAAAAAAAAAGAAGAAAGCAATGAAAAGTTTGAGAAAAATAGAAAAAAACAATTTTTTTATTTATTAAAAAAATTTAAAAAAATTTTAAAGAAAAGGATTCATTCGAAGCGAATCGAAACTTTATACGCCACGCAGTGGGCTGAAAAACGAAGAAGTAAAGGAAGAAGAAGAAGTGTTTCGTGTCAGCAGAAAACCTTATACTCATCGGTGCAGCTTGGTTTTCTGCCTGCTGCAGACGCTTGAAAATAGATCAAACTGATCTCTTCTCATATAAACTCAGAATAAATTCTGGGTGTGAATTATATGAGGAAAAAACACTCCCATACAAGCCCAGGAGGAAAAATAAATAAAAAGACAACGTTTGGACTTTTTACCGGGTTAAACTTAATTTTGTTCAAGAAAGAATTTGTTGGGATTCTCCGGGATATAGCAAAAACTTAAATTGATCTAATTTGTTATTTCATCACACAACCCATTAATTTTTGGTGACAAGTTTCAAGTCTTGGTTTGACTCATCAACAGGTCACAAATAGCGAAATAGGGTGATTTGAAAAACAAATGAAAAAAATGAAAAAAAGAAGAAAGAAATGAAAAGTTTGAGAAAAATAGAAAAAAACAATTTTTTTATTTATTAAAAAAATTTAAAAAATTTTTGAAGAAACAGATTCATTCGAAGCGAATCGAACCTGTATAAGCCACGCAGTGGGCTGAAAAATCAAAAAAGAAAGGAAGAAGAAGAAGGGTTTCGTGTCAGCAGAAAACCTTATACTCATCGGTGCAGCTTGGTTTTCTGCCTGCTGCAGACGCTTGAAAATAGATCAAACTCATCTCTTCTCATATAAACTCAGAAAATTCAAGCCCAGGAGGAAAAATAAATAACAAGATTATGTTTGGACTTTTTACCGGGTTAAACTTAATTTTGTTCAAGAAAGAATTTGCTGGGATTCTCCGGGATATAGCAAAAACTTAAATTGTTCTAATTTGTTATTTCATCACACAACCCATTAATTTTTGGTGACAGGTTTCAAGTCTTGGTATGACTCATCAACAGGTCACAAATAGCGAAATTGGGTGATTTGAAAAACAAATTAAAAAAATTAAAAAAAAGAAGAAAGAAATGAAAAGTTTGAGAAAAATAGAAAAATAACAATTTTTTTATTTATTAAAAAAATTTTAAAAATTTTTAAAGAAAAGGATTCATTCGAAGCGAATCGAAGCTTTACATGCCACGCAGTGGGCTGAAAAACAAAGAAGAAAAGGAAGAAGAAGAAGCGTTTCGTGTCAGCAGAAAACCTTTCACTCATCGGTTCAGCTTGGTTTTCTGCCTGCTGCAGACGCTTGAAAATAGATCAAACAGATCTCTTCTCATATAAACTCAGAATAAATTCAGGGTGTGAATTATATGAGGAAAAAACACTCCTATACAAGCCCAGGAAGAAAAATAAATAAAAAGACTACGTTTGGACTTTTTATCGGGTTAAACTTAATTTTGTTCAAGAAAGAATTTTTTGGGATTCTCCGGGATATAGCAAAAACTTAAATTGTTCTAATTTGTTATTTCATCACACAACCCATTAATTTTTGGTGACAAGTTTCAAGTCTTGGTTGACTCATCAACAGGTCACAAATAGCGAAATTGGGTGATTTGAAAAACAAATGAAAAAAATGAAAAAAAAAGAAGAAAGCAATGAAAAGTTTGAGAAAAATAGAAAAAAACAATTTTTTTATTTATTAAAAAAATTTAAAAAAATTTTAAAGAAAAGGATTCATTCGAAGCGAATCGAAACTTTATACGCCACGCAGTGGGCTGAAAAACGAAGAAGAAAAGGAAGAAGAAGAAGTGTTTCGTGTCAGCAGAAAACCTTATACTCATCGGTGCAGCTTGGTTTTCTGCCTGCTGCAGACGCTTGAAAATAGATCAAACTGATCTCTTCTCATATAAACTCAGAATAAATTCTGGGTGTGAATTATATGAGGAAAAAACACTCCTATACAAGCCCAGGAGGAAAAATAAATAAAAAGACAACGTTTGGACTTTTTACCGGGTTAAACTTAATTTTGTTCAAGAAAGAATTTGTTGGGATTTTCCGGGATATAGCAAAAACTTAAATTGATCTAATTTGTTATTTCATCACACAACCCATTAATTTTTGGTGACAAGTTTCAAGTCTTGGTTTGACTCATCAACAGGTCACAAATAGCGAAATAGGGTGATTTGAAAAACAAATGAAAAAAATGAACAAAAGAAGAAAGAAATGAAAAGTTTGAGAAAAATAGAAAAAAACAATTTTTTTATTTATTAAAAAAATTTAAAAAATTTTTGAAGAAACAGATTCATTCGAAGCGAATCGAACCTGTATAAGCCACGCAGTGGGCTGAAAAATCAAAAAAGAAAGGAAGAAGAAGAAGGGTTTCGTGTCAGCAGAAAACCTTATACTCATCGGTGCAGCTTGGTTTTCTGCCTGCTGCAGACGCTTGAAAATAGATCAAACTCATCTCTTCTCATATAAACTCAGAAAATTCAAGCCCAGGAGGAAAAATAAATAACAAGATTATGTTTGGACTTTTTACCGGGTTAAACTTAATTTTGTTCAAGAAAGAATTTGCTGGGATTCTCCGGGATATAGCAAAAACTTAAATTGTTCTAATTTGTTATTTCATCACACAACCCATTAATTTTTGGTGACAGGTTTCAAGTCTTGGTTTGACTCATCAACAGGTCACAAATAGCGAAATTGGGTGATTTGAAAAACAAATTAAAAAATTAAAAAAAAGAAGAAAGAAATGAAAAGTTTGAGAAAAATAGAAAAATAACAATTTTTTTATTTATTAAAAAAATTTTAAAAATTTTTAAAGAAAAGGATTCATTCGAAGCGAATCGAAGCTTTACACGCCACGCAGTGGGCTGAAAAACAAAGAAGAAAAGGAAGAAGAAGAAGCGTTTCGTGTCAGCAGAAAACCTTTCACTCATCGGTTCAGCTTGGTTTTCTGCCTGCTGCAGACGCTTGAAAATAGATCAAACAGATCTCTTCTCATATAAACTCAGAATAAATTCAGGGTGTGAATTATATGAGGAAAAAACACTCCTATACAAGCCCAGGAAGAAAAATAAATAAAAAGACTACGTTTGGACTTTTTACCGGGTTAAA